>OZ024858.1:2147230-2154730 GCA_964017155.1 Oasisia sp. SBJ-2009
TTACCTAGACGTTCCATAACATGATCTGAGCCACACCGCATTTAAGATAAGATAAGATAAGATAGCTTTATTGCCATGTGTTCACATTGTAATTACAATAACACATTGGAATGTATGATGATATTGGTCGTTGTACTAGTACATTCATATGACAATACATTCACATGCACCAAACGATGATGTTAAAATATACTACTACATTAAATAAAAATAAATAAGAACAATCACATAAAAAGGTCCGAATAAAAAAATTGCTTTTTATAACATCGATACATAATTGATACAATCTAGTAGAAGTATTTTAGCTTAAAATGTAAAATATGAAATAAACAAGAATATAATATATAATAAATTATGATAAAATATACATACTAAAAACTCATCGGAAGTGGACTATGTGTTTGCTGTGTGTGGGAGAAAAATCACTTCTGTTTTGACAGGGCTTGAACGGCTAGGGGGAAAAGCTGGTATTTAAGCGCTTGGTCCTGGTTTTGATGGATCTGAATCGGCGACTAGATGGAAGACGTTCAAATAGGTTATGGGCAGGATGGGATGAATATTGAGAGATGAGAGTGGCTCTTCCTAACAGACGCTGCTGATACAGTATTTCAAGACTGGGAAGATCTCTGCCGATGATTCGGGAAGCAGTTTTCACAACTCTGTTTAATCTGAACGTTTCCTTCTGTGTAATTTACCCGGCCTAGTGCCGGGTAAGTTCACTTCGACACTTTCCTCTGCAACCTTTCGCAATTTGATGAACGCACGGCCTGTTGGGCCTGCACTTGGCAGTGTCATCAACTTAGCGCAGAATGTGGGAACTGCTTGAAAATCATTTATGTCTCATGATACTGCCTAAATGTCCGTGAACTCAGACATTAGTACCACGTTCGTTTGATCTCAAAGACCTGGGCTACAGGTCTAAATATACGATTTCAATAAAAAGATGCAAGCGTGACAAACAATTGGTGTGTGGAATTTTATCGCGCATCATATTTTCCCGTAAATGCTAATCACGAGTTACTGCGTTACTGCACGACAGTTTGATTGACTAGCGATAGTCGACTTTCTTGGCACACGCCAGCTGATCACGAGTGTCTGCGTTAGGTCCGAAGTACAACTGTTAACAATGTACGACAGTTTGATTGACTAGCGATAGTCGACTTTCTTGGTACACGCCAGCTGATCACGAGTGTCTGCGTTAGCTCCAAAGTACAACTATTAATATGTGTACGACAGTTTGATTGACTAGCGATAGTAGACTTTCTTGGCACACGCCAGCTGATCACGAGTTACTGCGTTAGGTCCGAAGTACAACTGTTAACAATGTACGACAGTTTGACTGACTAGCGATAGTAGAATTTCTTGGCACACGCCAGCTGATCACGAGTGTCTGCATTAGCTCCAAAGTACAACTTTTAATACTGTTCGACAGTTTGATTGACTAGCGATAGTCGACTTTCTTGGCACACGCCAGCTGATCACGAGTGACTGCGTTAGCTCCAAAGTACAACTATTAATACTGTATGACAGTTTGATTGACTAGCGATAGTTGACTTTCGTTTTCACCCGAGGGATGTAAAGAGGGTTACATAGGTGACATTGCCGTGTGTAGCGTGGCCTGTCTAAGGATGAACGAGATTTACGCCAAACACGTTCCAGATAGCGGCGGCGCCGTTTAGATGGGATTATTTCCGGGGTCACCCAAGGAGCTGGTGGTTTTTGTGACACAGATTTGGATTTAATGGGTGCATGTTTGTCAAGCAATGTCTTAAGTATTTGACGGCAGTATTTGTATAGGTCTGATACATGTTCTTTAGGATGTGTGACAAGGTCGGACGTGAATACATAAATGATGCAATGTTGATACTGTGAATGGCTCTGTAGAACACGTTGTGTTTGGGCACGGCTGGGGCTATAGAAACTTTAAGATCTGCAATTATTATGTTATGGTCTGATAAGCCATCTGCAACTGTGGGTGTCTGATTGTTTTTACAAGAGGAACGAGTTATCAAGATGTCGAGCCAATGTCCATGTATGTGTGTTGGCAAATTGACATGTTGTATTGTGTCAAATGATGCCATGATATCATTAAACGTGTTAGTTGTTGCAGATGGTGTATCCAGGTGAAGATTAAAATCGCCAACAATGTAAAATTATGTGTGCATGGTTGCAACATGTTCCAAAAGATCCTGGAATTCTTCAAAGAAGTTAGCTGGGTGACCTGGAGGGCGACAAAAACAAATGAAAACCCACAGAAGCACGAATTCGATATGTTAACACAGATACATTCAAAGCTGGTATAGTGAGGGCTGGTGTGCAGGTTTACGTTGAATAGTTTTGAGATAAGGAAACCAACACCACCTGCTCGTCCAACTGGTGGAAGGTATTGCCAGGAGGGGAAATATCGGCAATAAATGCTGCTGTGTTATGCGGTCTGACCCACGTCTCAGTCACAGCAAGAATGTCTATTGCCTTGGAAATTATAAGCTCAGTAAGAGAGGCGATTTTTTTCTCACGAATGGAACGAATGTTAGTTGTGGCCAAGCGAATGTTGTGCCTGACCACAGGTCCAGGATTAAGACTAACATCTCCCGCTAGCAGTAAGATCAAGGCCAATTTAAATGTTGGCCTGGAACGGGGTATAGGTAGTAATTTCCGGTTGAAACAAAGATTAAGGCATGGCAGACTGTGTAAATATGTTAATGATTCTTGTGTGGTAATGTATTTGGAAGGTGTTGAAATGACATCCGACTACTGTGCCGGTGTGTTACACAAGGTGAACTCATGGCTTCTAGAAGCTGCAGAACAGGATAAAAATAAAACACACAATGAGAACAATGGTGACATTTGACAAGATCTGCTCAAGTGATAAAATTAATGCATCATAAAATAATTAGTGACGGACATTAGTTGCCAGACGTTCTAAAATAATGTAAATGTTTTAATGTTTGGCATGGGTCAACAGTAGTAAAACTTAATAAATAATGTATAATAAATAAATAGATGAGAGTATAAGGTCACACTAATTATAAAATAATAATAAAATTACTAAATATAAAATTTCAATAGCTTCTTAGATGAACGACTAATAAATCTAGCGAGAAAAATAAATAAATAAATAATGTATTATAAAATAAATATTACATAGACATAATCAAGTGGTATTTAAAATAAAAAATAAAATAAATCAGTAGTTTCAAGTGAGTTTGTAAAATGCTAAATAAGTCTGTAAAATGCTAAATATAGAAAGAGTTGCGCTCAGCAAAGCCTGTGCAAATGTAACAAGGTGTAGATGTCGAGAGAGTTAACCAGTTTAACATTCTGGGCTTTACATTAATCTCATATTTAAACTGAAGTAAACATATTGATACAATAGCAAATAGATGTTATCGAACAATTGGAATTATAATTAAATTGGAGCATATTATTCAAAATAGTATACAAAAAATACACTCTATAATTCAATAATATTGCCTCACACTAATTACCATTTACAACAGAAACTTGTAATAATAATATCTTCAAATAAACATAGCTCACACATGGAAGTAAGATATATAATTATTATAATTTTATTATAAATATAAACATAAATCATAGCCACTCAAAGTTTAAAAAGATTGACAGATAACACAAACCAGAAATAAACGTAATCATTTCACTCCAGCACACTGCAGAATACACACATTCAGGACATAATTCAAATTTCCTAAAAACGAGTATAGATACACAATGAACAATACCTACTATATATTTTTTTATCAAAACATAATCGCGCATAGTCTAAAATATTTATACATTATGTAAAGCAGCATATTACCCACGGATACATATGTACTTCTATTGTTGTAAGTTAATACATAGGCAAAATAATAATGAATTACCACTAACTCTAGCAACACATTCAGCCATAAACGTATTATATGTTTACCACACACCCTATTCTTACAATACGTGTAAAGTAGCAAATGTTAATACAAAATAAACAGGAATATACATGCTCCTAAATAAATTGAGCTATCCGTACTGGTCCGTCAATGGAATTGAATAATTATATAATTATACAAAAGATAGCTAATTTCAAAACACAATGTGGTACTTATGATAGCGACTATTTATTATCCACAATAGGAGCCTCCTAAGCCAAATATTTTACAAACTAAATTTAGATAACTATTGCATCACAAAGTTGATATTACAAAATAAATACATCTACTCTCAATTTATCCATTTATCGATTTATCTATCTATATCTAAATATAGATTTGTTACAATAGTTTATCATAAAAGGTTGAATATAGTTTATTAAATTGTCGGAACATAAAAAACAGCGCCGAAACGACCAATATTCACTTATATGTACTTAGACATACCACATGCCGATGCAATTTCTGCGAGTTTGTTATCAAAACGCCGCCATTGTGACCACAGTCCGCCAAAACTACCAACTTTTACCAGCTACCCGAAGTAGCTGTATGGCCTAAGTTTCATAACTGCAAAAACAAAAACAAATTAGTTTTTCGTTTTTCTTACTTCACTTTTGAAAACGAAAAAGGAATTCGTTTTTCTTACTTCACTTTCGAAAACGAAAAACGAAAAACGAAAAATGAATTCGGTTTTCGTTTTTCGTTCGCAATTTGAAAACCAAAAACGAAAAAGGAATTCGTTTTTCGTTTTTCTTACTTCACTTTCGAAAACGAAAAACGAAAAACGAAAAACGAAAAACGAAAAACGAAAAACGAAAAACGAAAAACGAAAAACGAAAAACGAAAAACGAAAAACGAAAAACGAAAAACGAAAAACGAAAAACGAAAAACGAAAAACGAAAAACGAAAAACGAAAAACGAAAAACGAAAAACGAAAAACGAAAAACGAAAAACGAAAAACGAAAAACGAAAAACGAAAAACGAAAAACGAAAAACGAAAAACGAAAAACGAAAAACGAAAAACGAAAAACGAAAAACGAAAAACGAAAAACGAAAAACGAAAAACGAAAAACGAAAAACGAAATACGAAAAACGAAAAACGAAAAACGAAAAACGAAAAACGAAAAACGAAAAATGAATTCGGTTTTCGTTTTTCGTTCGCAATTTGAAAACCAAAAACGAAAAAGGAATTCCTTTTTCGTTTTCTTACTTCACTTTCGAAAACGAAAAACGAAAAACGAAAAATGAATTCGGTTTTCATTTTTTGTTCGCAAATTTGAAAACGAAAAAGGAACAAACGGTAAAATAACGGAACCAGCTGATCACGAGTGACAGCGTTAGGACCGAAGTACAACTATTAATACTGTACGACAGATTGATTGACTAGCGATAGTCGACTTTCTTTGCACACGCCAGCTGATCACGAGTGACTGCAGTACGCTGATAAAGCAACATCCGCATTCCGGTAACAAACACCATCTGGACCATTAGATCCGGCATTAATTCGGTTAACGCAGGCCTGGCAACAAGTTAGATATTCTGATACTCACCTATGAAAAGGTCGACACGTCTTGTCGTACACAACTGCATGGTTAAGTAGACGGGTAGACATGACCGCATTCACGCAGGCGTAGCTAGCAATAGCGTGCGTCTTACCGAGCGTGCGTCTTACCGAGTTATGTTGTGCTACGTGTACATGGAAATAATACCACGATCAACCACTGGTTTATATTTTCGTTATACGATCTACAAGAAAGGAGCATGAAACGAAACTGTCCTTGGATGTTCCTTGCTGCAGTGGCGGCTGCGGTGATGGTCGTGGTAGGTCGCTTTTATCTTTAAAAACTGTTATAAACTTACTGTATGTCATTCAGTCAGTCAGTATGTCTGTCTGTGCGTGGATGGCGATGGTGATTTATATTTTCGTTATACGATCTACAAGAAAGGAGCATGAAACGAAACTGTCCTTGGATGTTCCTTGCTGCAGTGGCGGCTGCTGCTGCTGCCGTGATGGTCGTGGTAGGTCGCCTTTATCCTTAACAATTGTTATAAACTAATAAACTTACTATCAGTCAGTCAGTCAGTCAGTCAGTCAGTCAGTCAGTCAGTCAGTCAGTCAGTCAGTCAGTCAGTCAGTCAGTCAGTCAGTCAGTCAGTCAGTCAGTCAGTCAGTCAGTCAGTCAGTCAGTCAGTCAGTCAGTCAGTCAGTCAGTCAGTCAGTCAGTCAGTCAGTCAGTCAGTCAGTCAGTCAGTCAGTCAGTCAGTCAGTCAGTCAGTCAGTCAGTCAGTCAGTCAGTCAGTCAGTCAGTCAGTCAGTCAGTCAGTCAGTCAGTCAGTCAGTCAGTCAGTCAGTCAGTCAGTCAGTCAGTCAGTCAGTCAGTCAGTCAGTCAGTCAGTCAGTCAGTCAGTCAGTCAGTCAGTCAGTCAGTCAGTCAGTCAGTCAGTCAGTCAGTCAGTCAGTCAGTCAGTCAGTCAGTCAGTCAGTCAGTCAGTCAGTCAGTCAGTCAGTCAGTCAGTCAGTCAGTCAGTCAGTCAGTCAGTCAGTCAGTCAGTCAGTCAGTCAGTCAGTCAGTCAGTCAGTCAGTCAGTCAGTCAGTCAGTCAGTCAGTCAGTCAGTCAGTCAGTCAGTCAGTCAGTCAGTCAGTCAGTCAGTCAGTCAGTCAGTCAGTCAGTCAGTCAGTCAGTCAGTCAGTCTGTCTGTCTGTCTGTCTGTCTGTCTGTCTGTATGTCTGTCTGTCTGTCTGTCTGTCTGTCTGTCTGTCTGTCTGTCTGTCTGTATGTATGTATGTATGTCTGTCTGTATGTATGTATGTCTGTATGTATGTATGTATGTATGTCTGTAAGTTTGTTGTCTGCGTGTGCGTGTGCGTGTGCGTGTGCGTGTGCGTGTGCGTGTGCGTGTGCGTGTGCGTGTGCGTGTGCGTGTGCGTGTGCGTGTGCGTGTGCGTGTGCGTGTGCGTGTGCGTGTGCGTGTGCGTGTGCGTGTGCGTGTGCGTGTGCGTGTGCGTGTGCGTGTGCGTGTGCGTGTGCGTGTGCGTGTGCGTGTGCGTGTGCGTGTGCGTGTGCGTGTGCGTGTGCGTGTGCGTGTGCGTGTGCGTGTGCGTGTGCGTGTGCGTGTGCGTGTGCGTGTGCGTGTGCGTGTGCGTGTGCGTGTGCGTGTGCGTGTGCGTGTGCGTGTGCGTGTGCGTGTGCGTGTGCGTGTGCGTGTGCGTGTGCGTGTGCGTGTGCGTGTGCGTGTGCGTGTGCGTGTGCGTGTGCGTGTGCGTGTGCGTGTGCGTGTGCGTGTGCGTGTGCGTGTGCGTGTGCGTGTGCGTGTGCGTGTGCGTGTGCGTGTGCGTGTGCGTGTGCGTGTGCGTGTGCGTGTGCGTGTGCGTGTGCG
This sequence comes from Oasisia sp. SBJ-2009, assembly GCA_964017155.1. Lineage (NCBI taxonomy): Eukaryota > Metazoa > Annelida > Polychaeta > Sabellida > Siboglinidae > Oasisia > Oasisia sp. SBJ-2009. The sequence continues at coordinate 2,154,536 of OZ024858.1, forward strand.
TGTGCGTGTGCGTGTGCGTGTGCGTGTGCGTGTGCGTGTGCGTGTGCGTGTGCGTGTGCGTGTGCGTGTGCGTGTGCGTGTGCGTGTGCGTGTGCGTGTGCGTGTGCGTGTGCGTGTGCGTGTGCGTGTGCGTGTGCGTGTGCGTGTGCGTGTGCGTGTGCGTGTGCGTGTGCGTGTGCGTGTGCGTGTGCGTGT
>OZ024858.1:2159730-2169730 GCA_964017155.1 Oasisia sp. SBJ-2009
TGCACATGCACATGCACATGCACATGCACATGCACATGCACATGCACATGCACATGCACATGCACATGCACATGCACATGCACATGCACATGCACATGCACATGCACATGCACATGCACATGCACATGCACATGCACATGCACATGCACATGCACATGCACATGCACATGCACATGCACATGCACATGCACATGCACATGCACATGCACATGCACATGCACATGCACATGCACATGCACATGCACATGCACATGCACATGCACATGCACATGCACATGCACATGCACATGCACATGCACATGCACATGCACATGCACATGCACATGCACATGCACATGCACATGCACATGCACATGCACATGCACATGCACATGCACATGCACATGCACATGCACATGCACATGCACATGCACATGCACATGCACATGCACATGCACATGCACATGCACATGCACATGCACATGCACATGCACATGCATATATATATGCATGCTTGGCGTTTGATTGAACTAATTCTAGCCAGCTGCAGTAAGTTCATATCAGTGGAACTTTTTCCCTCTATAGCAAAATACAATAATTTATTATAGAGCCTAATTTTTCTTTTACTGGTATTACAAATTTCGTTCAGTTTGTTATCTGTTAATAACCCAACGTTGGCCACACATCAGTGTTGACAGCAGATGCAATGCAATTGTGCTCTTGCAGTTATAACATTAATACAACGGTCCATATGAAATGCATGTTAATACATACACTGATAAGCAAGCGACGGTGTAGAGCTACGTGTTGTTTGTTGTTTCATTTTACCGCAGTACTGAGAGCACAACGCGGAACATTCGGTGTCAGTAAGGCCGAGTATAGAAATAGAATGAGACGTAGTTGGAAGATTCAGGCCAGAACAAATAAGGTAAGACATTTGAGTATTTGGGGTTTATTGAAATATGCATGCTTACTTTTTTATTCTGCCACGATAGTGGTGTGATGCAGTTAAACGCGAATAGATACAGTTTCGGTCAGCGGCCCACGGAGCTACTTGCACCGTCCATAGTTGGAAAATGCAAACGAAATGATTATCGTCTACGTAGCCTGCACCTCTCAGTCTCTCTCTTTTTCTTTTTCTTTTTCTTTTTCTTTTTCTTTTTCTTTTTCTTTTTCTTTTTCTTTTTCTTTTTCTTTTTCTTTTTCTTTTTCTTTTTCTTTTTCTTTTTCTTTTTCTTTTTCTTTTTCTTTTTCTTTTTCTTTTTCTTTTTCTTTTTCTTTTTCTTTTTCTTTTTCTTTTTCTTTTTCTTTTTCTTTTTCTTTTTCTTTTTCTTTTTCTTTCTCTTTTTCTTTCTCTTTCTCTTTCTCTTTCTCTTTGTCTTTCTCTTTGTCTTTGTCTTTCTCTTTGTCTTTGTCTTTGTCTTTCTCTTTCTCTTTCTCTTTCTCTTTCTCTTTCTCTTTCTCTTTCTCTTTCTCTTTCTCTTTCTCTTTCTCTTTCTCTTTCTCTTTCTCTTTCTCTTTCTCTTTCTCTTTCTCTTTCTCTTTCTCTTTCTCTTTCTCTTTCTCTTTCTCTTTCTCTTTCTCTTTCTCTTTCTCTTTCTCTTTCTCTTTCTCTTTCTCTTTCTCTTTCTCTTTCTCTTTCTCTTTCTCTTTCTCTTTCTCTTTCTCTTTCTCTTACTCTTTCTCTTTCTCTTTCTCTTTCTCTTTCTCTTTCTCTTTCTCTTTCTCTTTCTCTTTCTCTTTCTCTTTCTCTTTCTCTTTCTCTTTCTCTTTCTCTTTCTCTTTCTCTTTCTCTTTCTCTTTCTCTCTCTCTTTCTCTCTCTCTCTCTCTCTCTCTCTCTCTCTCTCTCTCACGTAATCACTCTTTGTGGAATACGAGTTTCCGAGTGAGATAAACTGATAGCGTTATCGGATGAGTCCGTCGTTGAATGATGGATGAATAGACACACACGCATGCACGCACTCATGCACGCACACACTCACATATACACACATACACGCGCCCGTCCCCGCGAGCACGTTTGCCGACTAGTCAACTACGTGTTCAATATGTTCATGATCTTTTCTCGCTGTGTTTCGCCTTCCTGTGTTGTGAAGTTTATTTCAAAATGTTCCAAACCAGCTTTGCATATGGATCGCCATCGCACGCGGTCGTCGCATTCAGTTTCCCACATAGTCGTGTCTCTGTTGCATTTCTTCAGGTTTGTTTCATTTGCTCTCCATAGCGTTTCAATTCCCCCACGGAGCATGCTCGCCAGTAGAAAGTTGGGAATAAGCAGATGTTTGGGGTCTGTGGTGTATGGCATTCGTTGTGGTCTTGCCCACTCCAACATAGTTGCGTTTTAAACACACGTGCCTCAATGCTGGTAGAACGTGCGTGTTCAAGAATGCGTGCGCGTGCGCGAGAGTGGGTGAAGGTGCGAGTACGAGTGCAAGTGCAAGCTATCTAACGATTGAGTCTTTGTTCACGTACAACACTATATCCTTACACATTTGTAGACATGCGCTCTAAGTGTTGATGCAGCATGAAATTAAAACTACATTATTTTTGTCTTCAATGTTTCTAAGACATCAACGTTTTTGTAGGTGGTGCACCTGCACTTCCTTAGCTTTTACCTCGAATCGCATGCAAACTGCAGCTACGACAATGTGACGGTCTACGACGGAAGTGACACGTTGGCGCCGTTGCTGCACACCTTCTGTGGACGTGGCCGCCCAGGCGACGTCATAAGCAGTTCAAATACAATATATGTGGCATTCACAACCGACCGCCATACTACGGACGAGGGATTTAGTATCTATTACTCGATGCTCGATGGTATGTTATGATTTAATATAATATAACGCGATATTATATGACGTGACGCAACGCAACGCAACGCAACGCAACGCAACGCAACGCAACGCAACGCAACGCAACGCAACGCAACGCAACGCAACGCAACGCAACGCAACGCAACGCAACGCAACGCAACGCAACGCAACGCAACGCAACGCAACGCAACGCAACGCAACGCAACGCAACGCAACGCAACGCAACGCAACGCAACGCAACGCAACGCAACGCAACGCACCGCAACGCACCGCACCGCACCGCACCGCAACGCAACGCAACGCAACGCAACGCAACGCAACGCAACGCAACGCAACGCAAAGCAACGCAACGCAACGCAACGCAACGCAACGCAACGCAACGCAACGCAACGCAACGCAACGCAACGCAACGCAACGCAACGCAACGCAACGCAACGCAACGCAACGCAACGCAACGCAACGCAACGCAACGCAACGCAACGCAACGCAACGCAACGCAACGCAACGCAACGCAACGCAACGCAACGCAACGCAACGCAACGCAACGCAACGCAACGCAACGCAACGCAACGCAACGCAACGCAACGCAACGCAACGCAACGCAACGCAACGCAACGCAACGCAACGCAACGCAACGCAACGCAACGCAACGCAACGCAACGCAACGCAACGCAACGCAACGCAACGCAACGCAACGCAACGCAACGCAACGCAACGCAACGCAACGCAACGCAACGCAACGCAACGCAACATCATATGTTATGTTATGTTATGTTATGTTATGTTATGTTATGTTATGTTATGTTATGTTATGTTATGTTATGTTATGTTATGTTATGTTATGTTATGTTATGTTATGTTATGTTATGTTATGTTATGTTATGTTATGTTATGTTATGTTATGTTATGTTATGTTATGTTATGTTATGTTATGTTATGTTATGTTATGTTATGTTATGTTATGTTATGTTATGTTATGTTATGTTATGTTATGTTATGTTATGTTATGTTATGTTATGTTATGTTATGTTATGTTATGTTATGTTATGTTATGTTATGTTATGTTATGTTATGTTATGTTATGTTATGTTATGTTATGTTATGTTATGTTATGTTATGTTATGTTATGTTATGTTATGTTATGTTATGTTATGTTATGTTATGTTATGTTATGTTATGTTATGTTATGTTATGTTATGTTATGTTATGTTATGTTATGTTATGTTATGTTATGTTATGTTATGTTATGTTATGTTATGTTATGTTATGTTATGTTATGTTATGTTATGTTATGTTATGTTATGTTATGTTATGTTATGTTATGTTATGTTATGTTATGTTATGTTATGTTATGTTATGTTATGTGATGTTATGTTATGTGATGTTATGTTATGTTATGTTATGTGATGTTATGTTATGTGATGTTATGTTATGTTATGTTATGTTATGTTATGTTATGTGATGTGATGTTATGTTATGTTATGTTATGTTATGTTATGTTATGTTATGTTATGTTATGTTATGTTATGTTATGTTATGTTATGTTATGTTATGTTATGTTATGTTATGTTATGTTATGTTATGTTATGTTATGTTATGTTATGTTATGTTATGTTATGTTATGTTATGTTATGTTATGTTATGTTATGTTATGTTATGTTATGTTATGTTATGTTATGTTATGTTATGTTATGTTATGTTATGTTATGTTATGTTATGTTATGTTATGTTATGTTATGTTATGTTATGTTATGTTATGTTATGTTATGTTATGTTATGTTATGTTATGTTATGTTATGTTATGTTATGTTATGTTATGTTATGTTCTATTATATTGTGTCGTGTCGTGTCGTGTCGTGTCGTGTCGCGTCGCGTCGCGTCGCGTCGCGTCGCGTCGCGTCGCGTCGCGTCGCGTCGCGTCGCGTCGCGTCGCGTCGCGACGCGGACGCGGACGCGGACGCGGACGCGGACGCGGACGTGACGCGGCGCGGCTACGCTACGCTACGCTACGCTACGCTACGCTACGCTACGCTACGCTACGCTACGCTACGCTACGCTACGCTACGCTACGCTACGCTACGCTACGCTACGCTACGCTACGCTACGCTACGCTACGCTACGCTACGCTACGCTACGCTACGCTATGCTATACTATACTATACTATACTATTCTATACTATACTATATTTTATACTATACTATATTTTATACTATGCTATACTGTGCCGTGCCGTGCCGTGCCGTGCCGTGCCGTGCCGTGCCGTGCCGTGCCGTGCCGTGCCGTGCCGTGCCGTGCCGTGCCGTGCCGTGCCGTGCCGTGCCGTGCCGTGCCGTGCCGTGCCGTGCCGTGCCGTGCCGTGCCGTGCCGTGCCGTGCCGTGCCGTGCCGTGCCGTGCCGTGCCGTGCCGTGCCGTGCCGTGCCGTGCCGTGCCGTGCCGTGTCGTGCTATGCTATTCTACAACCCAAATGACATACTCACTGGATTGTTTGCTTTTCCATAAATATGCATTACCTATTGGATAGCATATCATTTAAATAGTTACTTTTGTGTATTAGTTAATGTTTAGTTTAATAAAATTCCAGATATAAAGCCAACATATAGCCACATAGACGCGACGGATATAAGTGACAAAAATGGTGGAATATGAACCTGCGGTTATTTCAGTATGCAATGGTCCACGCTTATTGAGAAACAATGCGGGAACGTTTGGCATCAGCATCGATAACAGAAAGAGTAACATGGTGTGCACGTGGAAGATTCGTGTCGAATCGTCTAAGGTAAGCCATTAGTCGTTAAGTATGTCATGTTAGTTGTAAAATATTTCAAACCCCGACCTCATTGAACCGCTTCATAATGTTCAAGCATGAGTTCTTATTGAGAAAGACTTCCCTTATTAGGCACGCATCACCTTTATTTCCGTTGCTTGTCTTCATTGATTCGTAGTTCAAGAGCTGATATAACAACTCGCTAGCCGTGGCATTACTCGGAATAATGGCATTAAGATAAATCATGCATATGCCAATGAATGTCTGCAAATTCAAACTTATGGACCCACGGAAACGTACCTACAAATTGTTGCCTTAAGCGTGGAGGAGTAGATCATTAAGAACGGCAAAGATTGTGATGCGGGGCCAGATCATACAGAGTAGGTAGTTCCAATCATTACCATCAAATTTCACCATGGCGCCTGGCAATTGTTCGCTTAGCTTGATTCTACACTTCACTGAAGTGTCTAGCGAACTCATTTCCATAGCCTTATATATATATATATATATATATATATATATATATATATATATATATATATATATATATATATACGTATATATATACATATATATATATATATATATATATATATATATATATATATATATATATATATATATATATTTATGTATCCTACCAGAAAGCAATGAGGCCGTAGCTCGTTTGGTGCAACAATATAAACACTTGACAACATATATTAAGTGTGTAAAAGGGCAAATTTTATTACCAAATCCTGTCCTACATACATGATATATAACATTCCCAGCACTGCTAAGCTTCCACTAGTATTTGGAAGCAACAAAGGTGAGGTATATATATATATACGTGGTGTATACAGTGCCGATAAAAAGTTATGGGACCATGGGATTATACTGTTGTTTCTCTATTGTTAAGCTCTGAGGCAGCATTAAAATCAACTTGGCAAACGATGTGCTGACACCTATTGGAAGCGTTTGATACTACACAGTTTATTACCTGTTTTGAGTGTTGTTTTGCCTCTGTTTTTGCCATTTTTGCCTAATTTCATAAGAACACCCCAAGATTGCCGTCCAAAGATAAAGGTAGGCCTCAATTACATCACTAAGTGTTATCTGCTTTCTATGGACTAATGAATCACAATTGACTGTCTATTGACTGTCTAAACTAATGTCTAATGTGACAATCAATTTGGATTTAAAAAGCATCACTCTACTGAGATGCTCATATTTCTGTTAAAAGAACTTTTTCGAAACTATATTGCTAATGGGTCTTCTATGTATGTTACTATGTTGGATGCCTCCAAAGCCTTCGACAAAGTTAACCACAGCAAGCTATTTGGTAAATTAATTGATCGTGGCTGTCCAGCTTTTATTGTACGCATTCTATACCACTGGTACGGTACCCAACAATTTACCATCAGATGGTGTCAGGGATTTTCTAGCTTTTTTACTGTTTCCAATGGTGTTAAACAGGGTGGAATCCTTTCCCCCCATCTTTTCAATGTGTACATGGACGACTTAAGCGTTAATCTAAACAAATTATATATTGGTTGTCTTTATGCTGGCACCTTAATCAACCACTTGATGTATGCTGATGACCTCTGTATTTTTTCTCCCAGTGTTGCTGGTTTGAGAAAACTTACTGATTGTTGTGCCAAGTATGGCGAATTGTTCAATATTACTTATAATGCCAAGAAGTCCTTTTGTATGGTTATTGACAACCAATCCCAGGACAGGAAACATTTTCATTGTATCCATCTCGATAACCATCCATTACCTTATACTACAAAATGTAAATATCTTGGTCATATAATCAACAATAACCTGACTGATGATGACGACATAGCCAGACAAAAAAGATGCCTTTATGCCCAAGCCAATGTATTAGCTCGAAAATTTTGTCTTTGTAATATTTCTACCAAAATTATTTTATTTCAAGCATACTGTGCTCCTATGTATACTTCTAGTCTTTGGTGCACATTCAAAAAATATAGCCTCAAAAGCATTACTGTCGCATACAATAATAGCCTCAGAATTTTACTAAACTTACCCCCAAGATGTAGTGCAAGTTTTATGTTTGCCACCAACTATATTAAATCCTTCAATGAACGCATTCGTTCATCAATATTCAGTCTTTTATGTCGTCTTCATCAGTCAGATAATATCCTTTTTATTAATTACCTTCATACCGACATTCATTTTAAGAGCCATTTGTACTCATACTGGAGGTCTTTATTGTACACATGTCATTAGTATTGTATTTATTTTTTAATCATTTTTAATTTTATTTTATTTTATATTTATTTTTACAACTTATTTAATTCATTTCCTCATATATTTAGACATAACTTTTTAAATTTTACACTTATATTTTTACGTTGATCTCATTGCTTTGATTGTATTATATGTATTGTACTTTTTTTTTTTTTAATTGTATTTTATGTATACATATATGGACGTCTTGTCTGAAATAAACCTTATTATTATTATTATAAACTGTACGTGAGCGATAATAGGGTACTTTGGTGTATTACCGGAGCAATATTTGGTATAATAACTTGACCGAGTGTCAGTATTAATTAATTATTATTAATTATTAATTATCAATATTTATTATAAAAAAAGTAGTCAATAAATCCAATTATCAATACAATAAGAGCTAATTATATGGTAAAAATTTGTTTTTATTATTCCACAATAATATATATACATTTAACTACAAATATTATAAATAACTTATTTGCTCATTTTCAGTGATGCCGCCTTACAGAAAAACCAGCACTGAGTTGCGAACGAGGGCCGTGGTGCTAATGGAGATGGGGGTTAGCTGTCGGGAGGTGAGCCGGCAGCTAAAGGTAAATGTAAAAACAGCGTATGGCATCAAGAAGCGCCTGGGAGAGGTAGGGTCAGTGGCCGATATACCGCGGAGTGGAAGGCCGAATAAGACGTCGGTACGACAGGACCGGGCACTCGTCCGGTATAGCCTCAGCGATCGCCGCCTCACATCCCCAAAACTGTCAGAGGATGGAGTCAGAGCTGGGAGTGACTGTATCATCCTCGCCTGAATTCAGCTGGGCTTCATGGTTGTGTGGCGGTGAATAAGTCATTGTTGCGGCCTGTAAACATTAAAATTCGGCTCTAGTTTGCTCGACGCCATAAAAACTGGACAGTCCAGCAGTGGGACACAGTGCTGTGGTCAAACGAGAGTGCCTTTCAGCTTTTCTGTGGGGCAAAGCGGGCTATTGTGTTGGTGAGAGGTACAGCCCACAGTGTATTGTCCCCACTGTAAAGCATGGAGGGGGCTCCCTGATTGTCTGGGGTCGGCCAACAATACCGGTGTCAAGGCATCAATACCGGTGTGAAGGCATCATACGGCAGGACCAATATGAGGGTGCTGAGGAATCACATGCTGCCTTCAGCTTCTTCACTTTATGGCGACGGTGAAACATTTGTCTTCCAGCAAGACAATGCTCCTTGTCATCAAGCGAACAAGGTGACGAGATTCCACGAGCGCTCTCACGTCGAGGTCCTGCAGTGGCTGGCCGAGAGCGCAGACTTGAATCCCATAGAACATTTATGGGAAGTTCTCTTCAGGAAGGTAGAGAGAAGCAAGCCAGGAAGTCTGGAGGCTATGTGACAGCTGCTCCATACTGCATGGCAGGCCATCCCCGTGGATACTGTCCAAAACCTGGTACATTCGATGCCGAGGAGATATGCTGCAGTGATTGCTGCCAATGGCCACTGCCCAAAATATTAGTCTTGTTTGTACATGAGAACTGTAGAAATATTATCTATAATTAGTTTATAATAGTATATCATCAATTTGGTTGGACTTTTGTATTAGTTAGTATTTGTAAATGAATTAAATTGTGAAAATATGCCTGATATCTTGCAAGGTCCCATGACCTTTTACCGGCACTATATATATATATATATATATATATATATATATATATATATATATATATATATATATATATATATATATATATATACATATATATATATATATATATATATATATATATATATATATAAATGGTTATCCAGGAATATCCTAATGGTATCATTTTAAACGATCTATCATTGAAAAGGTGTCTTTGTTTAATTTGGCGGCCATCTTGAATGTTCAACATTATCAAAAAAACATTTTAACTGAAACACTGTCATTAACAATACACGTTACATGTTACCCGTTACACTTTACACTTTCCACGTTAAACGTTATATTTTACGTTATATGTTACACATTACGTTTTATGTTATATACATTACATATACTTTGCAATTACGAAAAACCCTTCAAAAAAGAAACCGAAAACTATTTGCACCACTAATTTTTATATAATAATTGAATATAGTATGCACAATGCACAACTTTACTGAACGGGAAAAAATCGACTTATATCATATGGATTTCACTTAATGCAATACCAAATACTGTTCTGACATAATTCAT
>OZ024858.1:2172230-2192230 GCA_964017155.1 Oasisia sp. SBJ-2009
GACACATTGAATGTATAGAGAGTTGCGTTGAACACAGCTCAGGTTATTATAGGATGCCTCGGATCTACTGCCGAACTGAGAGCAGACAATGGAACGATTGGTATTGGTGAAGAACAGAACATCAAATACATTAAATGCAAGTGGCATATTCGCATCGATCCGTCAAAGGTTAGACATATTTGTTATGTTTTATGTATAATATAACATTAACTATGCATCAGTTGGACACAAAGCAAGATGCACTTATATCTAATATATTCGAAGATTACACTACACTATACCTACAGATACACAAACAAACACACAATCATACACACACACGCATACACATATACACACATGTAATATATATATATATATATATATATATATACATATACATACATACACACACACATATACACACATATACACGTACACACATACACACACCCACGCAAACACACACATACACCTACACATATACAATACAATACAATACAATACAATACAATAAAACGTTATTGTCCCGAACCGGGAAATTCGTGTTGCAGCGTTCGTCATCATAAAATATAAAATACCGAGTAGAGAAATAAAAGTACAAATAAAATCATTATTAAAACAGTATGTGAACATTAATCATAATAAAATACAAAACAAATCCATAATATAATTTTAAAATTAAAGTTATAATTGTAATTGTGTAATAAAAACTAAATAAAACTAAAATAAAATACAACATACACAATTACACACAATTACACACATATACATACGTGCATATACACACATACACAATCCCAAACACACACGCACACGCACACGCATACGCATACGCACACGCACACGTACACACACACACACACACACACACACAAACACACACACGCTCACACACAAAAAAAACACACTCACACACTCACACACTCACAGACGCACACGCACACTCACAGACGCACACGAACACGCACACGCACGCACGCACGCACGCACACACACACACACACACACACGATAAGAGTCTAGAATATTGCACGTGTGACTGCTAGGGAAATTCTCCGGTGGTATGAATATCAATTTCAAGAAAGAGAAATGATGGAAGAATTAAAGCAAGCAAACAAACACCAGCGTTTCATATAATATGTATGCATATTGCAAGCATTTTCCTAAGGAGATGTTTTACTTAAACTGGATGATAGTCTTGATATCGTATTCCAAATCAGCAATGTGTTTACAGCTGGTGCAGCTACGCTTCCTCTACTTTGACCTCGGCGCCAGTAGTGACTGCGATTCTGCCAGCGTCAACGTCTACGACGGTAACAACGGGTCGGCGCCACTGCTGCAGATGTTGTGTGGTCGGAGGCTCCCAGACACAGTGACCAGCTCTGGCAATGCAGTGTTCGTGGAATTCAAGATTGACAATGTCATGATATACAAAGGATTCAAAATCTACTATACAGGGTTGATCCCAGTCGAAGGTATGACGACACCGCACTTATAAATAATGTACAGGATGTATTTCAAGCATACTTCTTAAAACATCCTTCTTCGAAAGCACATTGGCCATATTACAAAGGTTTAGATTGTATTTATTCATAATTACAGAGATATGTACTCGTAAACCTTAGTAAACTTAAACAAATCTTATTGATTTAGGTTGCTAAGTTATTTCTTGACATATGAAATATATTACGTTACTTTGTAGTTGTACAGATTTCCTTCCACAACGTAGCACGCCAACTTCAACGAATGTGAATTGTGACGTCACCTTAAATGCTATGTAACTCGTAACGAATGAGTGAATGAGTGAATGAGTGAATGAGTGAATGAGTGAATGAGTGAATGAGTGAATGAGTGAATGAGTGAATGAGTGAATGAGTGAATGAGTGAATGAGTGAATGAGTGAATGAACGAGTGAACGAGTGAACGAGTGAACGTATGAACGAATGAACGAATGAAATGTAGTTGACCAGGATCACCAATTACAATCCATACATAATCTGAGACTTGTGGTTATATACAACATGCCAGGAGACTTCCGTTAAGCCATTTATAAATGGCGCTGCCACGACAGCGACCTCGAATAATATCAATAATAATTACAATATAACAATACTCAATACAACATTGTGTATACAACATAAAACATGAACATGTCATAGGACAGATCTTAATCAAAATAATATATTCAGTACATAGTAGACGCTCTATATATTATAGATCTATCACAAATGTTCCTACGATCGGTGAAATGAATGGCTGACAACAACCTCTACAACTACAACTGAAATTATGACTTGGATATATCAATAATGCACTGTTTGCATTATTTATATAGCTTAGCCGAATGTTAATATTGCGGTGCCCAGCAAGACCGTGATTTCGGCTTGAATGGCCCATCGAAGGTCCTATCCCCACTGCGCTTCAAAAATTCTGCGTGTGAAAAGAAATCACTTGACACCTCAAACGTTTGATAATTACGTTACAGTGTTTCAATGTAATGTATCTCGCGCAAGATTATAACGGAATGATATCGTGTAGCATACTCCACGTATGGCCTATAACCAGAGCTAATACATCCAAGTTGGGTGCTCTTCAACACACAGCGCCCTCAAGCGGATGGGATCAAAACCTAAAACAGATACCTCCGTTTGGTCAAATCGAGATGAGAGTGTCCCAGCTTCCATCTAATAGTTCTGCTATAAGCCCCTCACGTTAGCAAACACCCAGATGAATTTTGTGAAATTCTGAATCTATTAATCATCCCGGTGGGTCCGCTAGATCGCAGGTAAATTGTCAGCTCGAAAAGTGAAAAATTCACGGAGATGTGGGTCCACCAACAAACAGAGATACATTGTTTTAAAATATTGATGACTGGAATATACGAATGCGTGTATAACCATATGACAGTTGGATGTTGAAATACGTATGGACATGCTGCAGGGTGCGTCGGATCTGCGGCTGAATTGGGCGGGACCAAAAGAACGTTTGGCATCAAATACGAGCAATATTACAGTGGCATGATGTGCAGCTGGACTATTCAAGAGGACATTTCTAAGGTAAAATTACTCGACAACACACACTGCTACAAATACAATTACAGTTTTATTTTTTTTTAAATGATTTGCTCTACATATGCATATATATATATATATATATATATATATATATATATATATATATATATATATATATATATATATATATATATATATATATATATATATATATATATATAATATGTATATATATATATATATATATATATATATATATATTGTGTATTAGCCAGAATAACATTGGTTATCGGTTAAATCGTCCAGTTAATAATATATGTTTATATTGTTTGTATTGTATTATCTAATGTAATACTTTCTTGCAGCGAGTGAAGCTGCATTTCCTTAGCTTTGACCTCGGTGTAAGTGCTGACTGCGGCCTCAACAGCCTTCGAATCTTTGACGGAAACGACACGTCGGCGCCACTGCTGCGTACCTTCTGTGGGACGAGCCTTCCTGGCGACGTCAGAAGCAGGGGCAATACAATGGCCGTGCAATTCACAGCGAACAGCAGCAGGCGCAGTCACTTCGCCATCTACTATTCAGCGGTCAGCCCAGTTGAAGGTTCGTGTTATTAGCACACATATTTTTCTCAGTACTGCATCTCACGTATACAATTATATTAACTAGGGATCATGCAAAAATGACACGTATTGATGATCAGTTAAACACTTCTGCAAATTACTTCCACTTAGCACCGTCATCTGCGCTGCACAAATCGCCAACACATACACACACAAACACACTGCAGCCGATATAGATCTGTTTTAAAACTATACTACTTAATTAATGCGTCATCGCCAATCAGTTTCTTTGACAACCTTGTTTGTGTCATTGTAATGTAATAGTGCCTACTTTTGTTAAGTTGTGCCATTTTACAAACGTCGTTCGATCGAATAATGCGAAACATGCAATCGTTTGTCAAGTGGCAGAAAGATGATCATGTATTCGTGTACATGGGACCAATTTGTGAAATAAATTTCACAGCTGATCAGCATGTTTGTTATATTATATGCTGAGAGTATCACTTTTCTCTATCTCTCTGTCTGTCTCTCCTGCCCGTATCCCTGTCTGTCTGTCTGTCTGTCTGTCTGTCTGTCTGTCTGTCTGTCTGTCTGTCTGTCTGTCTGTCGGTCGGTCGGTCGGTCGGTCGGTCGGTCGGTCGGTCGGTCGGTCGGTCGGTCGGTCGGTCGGTCGGTCGGTCGGTCGGTCGGTCGGTCGGTCGGTCGGTCGGTCGGTCGGTCGGTCGGTCGGTCGGTCGGTCGGTCGGTCGGTCGGTCGGTCGGTCGGTCGGTCGGTCGGTCGGTCGGTCGGTCGGTCGGTCGGTCGGTCGGTCGGTCGGTCGGTCTGTCGGTCTGTCGGTCTGTCGGTCTGTCGGTCTGTCGGTCTGTCGGTCTGTCGGTCTGTCGGTCTGTCGGTCTGTCGGTCTGTCGGTCTGTCGGTCTGTCGGTCTGTCGGTCTGTCGGTCTGTCGGTCTGTCGGTCTGTCGGTCTGTCGGTCTGTCGGTCTGTCGGTCTGTCGGTCTGTCGGTCTGTCGGTCTGTCGGTCTGTCGGTCTGTCGGTCTGTCGGTCTGTCGGTCTGTCGGTCTGTCGGTCTGTCGGTCTGTCGGTCTGTCGGTCTGTCGGTCTGTCGGTCGGTCTGTCGGTCTGTCGGTCTGTCGGTCTGTCGGTCTGTCGGTCTGTCGGTCTGTCGGTCTGTCGGTCGGTCGGTCGGTCGGTCGGTCGGTCGGTCGGTCGGTCGGTCGGTCGGTCGGTCGGTCGGTCGGTCGGTCGGTCGGTCGGTCGGTCGGTCGGTCGGTCGGTCGGTCGGTCGGTCGGTCGGTCTGTCGGTCTGTCGGTCTGTCGGTCTGTCGGTCTGTCGGTCGGTCTGTCGGTCTGTCGGTCTGTCGGTCTGTCGGTCTGTCGGTCTGTCGGTCTGTCGGTCTGTCGGTCTGTCGGTCTGTCGGTCTGTCGGTCTGTCGGTCTGTCGGTCTGTCGGTCTGTCGGTCTGTCGGTCTGTCGGTCTGTCGGTCTGTCGGTCTGTCGGTCTGTCGGTCTGTCGGTCTGTCGGTCTGTCGGTCTGTCGGTCTGTCGGTCGGTCGGTCGGTCGGTCGGTCGGTCGGTCGGTCGGTCGGTCGGTCGGTCGGTCGGTCGGTCGGTCGGTCGGTCGGTCGGTCGGTCGGTCGGTCGGTCGGTCGGTCGGTCGGTCGGTCGGTCGGTCGGTCGGTCTGTCGGTCTGTCGGTCTGTCGGTCTGTCGGTCTGTCGGTCTGTCGGTCTGTCGGTCTGTCGGTCTGTCGGTCTGTCGGTCTGTCGGTCTGTCGGTCTGTCGGTCTGTCGGTCTGTCGGTCTGTCGGTCTGTCGGTCTGTCGGTCTGTCGGTCTGTCGGTCTGTCGGTCTGTCGGTCTGTCGCGGTCGGTCGGTCGGTCGGTCGGTCGGTCGGTCGGTCGGTCGGTCGGTCGGTCGGTCGGTCGGTCGGTCGGTCGGTCGGTCGGTCGGTCGGTCGGTCGGTCGGTCGGTCGGTCGGTCGGTCGGTCGGTCGGTCGGTCGGTCGGTCGGTCGGTCGGTCGGTCGGTCGGTCGGTCTGTCGGTCTGTCGGTCTGTCGGTCTGTCGGTCTGTCGGTCTGTCGGTCTGTCGGTCTGTCGGTCTGTCGGTCTGTCGGTCTGTCGGTCTGTCGGTCTGTCGGTCTGTCGGTCTGTCGGTCTGTCGGTCTGTCGGTCTGTCGGTCGGTCGGTCGGTCGGTCGGTCGGTCGGTCGGTCGGTCGGTCGGTCGGTCGGTCGGTCGGTCGGTCGGTCGGTCGGTCGGTCGGTCGGTCGGTCGGTCGGTCGGTCGGTCGGTCGGTCGGTCGGTCGGTCGGTCGGTCGGTCGGTCGGTCGGTCGGTCGGTCGGTCGGTCGGTCGGTCGGTCGGTCGGTCGGTCGGTCGGTCGGTCGGTCGGTCGGTCGGTCGGTCGGTCGGTCGGTCGGTCGGTCGGTCGGTCGGTCGGTCGGTCGGTCGGTCGGTCTGTCGGTCTGTCGGTCTGTCGGTCTGTCGGTCTGTCGGTCTGTCGGTCTGTCGGTCTGTCGGTCTGTCGGTCTGTCGGTCAGTCGGTCTGTCGGTCTGTCGGTCTGTCGGTCGGTCGGTCGGTCGGTCGGTCGGTCGGTCGGTCGGTCGGTCGGTCTGTCTGTCTGTCTGTCTGTCTGTCTGTCTGTCTGTCTGTCTGTCTGTCTGTCTGTCTGTCTGTCTGTCTGTCTGTCTGTCTGTCTGTCTGTCTGTCTGTCTGTCTGTCTGTCTGTCTGTCTGTCTGTCTGTCTGTCTGTCTGTCTGTCTGTCTGTCTGTCTGTCTGTCTGTCTGTCTGTCTGTCTGTCTGTCTGTCTGTCTGTCTGTCTGTCTGTCTGTCTGTCTGTCTGTCTGTCTGTCTGTCTGTCTGTCTGTCTGTCTGTCTGTCTGTCTGTCTGTCTGTCTGTCTGTCTGTCTGTCTGTCTGTCTGTCTGTCTGTCTGTCTGTCTGTCTGTCTGTCTGTCTGTCTGTCTGTCTGTCTGTCTGTCTGTCTGTCTGTCTGTCTGTCTGTCTGTCTCTTTCTCTCTTTCTACCTCTCTCTGTCTCTCCCCCTGTTTCTCTATTTGTCTCTTACACACACACACACACACACACACACACACACACACACACACACACACACACACACACACACACACACACACACACACATATAGGCTTCGAAATGAGAGTAAATCATAGGGAGCTTGATAATTTTGTCGTTCGGCGAATTTACCGAAATATTACACGGACGCGATAATTTCATAACACGTATCTTTAAAAACAAGAGTAAGCCGTATGGTTTTCCCAGTAGTTTTCAGTTTATAAATAAAACCACAGTGAATAACCACAGTTGCACAATTGTTCATTTTAGTATAGTCTGTTACAATTATTACACTGAGTTTGATGTATTCGCTCCAGGATGTGGCGACTCTCTGGTAGAAATGCACGGATCAAACGGAACGATTGGTGTCAGCAGGGCTCAATACAGCAGCAATATGCGATGCACTTGGAAGATTCAAGTCGCCTTAACCAAGGCGAGCAAGACGATGTCAAATTATATTTAGTAATTGCAGTGTTGGTGGCAGATATACGATATAACATGCATACCTGCCAGGTATACGATATAACACGCACACGTCATTTAATGTTAAACTACAGTAAGACCAACACCAAAAGCATATTGATCCATGGGCATGTTCCCAGACTATAAACTTTTCTCGCATTACAAACAGTCTTACGATCTTTTCTATCGTATCATGTCACAGTTTGCCGTTGCCGTTGAAACATATTATGACGTCGGTCAAATACAATACATACGATGGACCTCCTCCTTCTAGCAACAAACACTATTCCGTGTACTAATCGAAGCTTACTGTTACAGCGAGTACGACTGCACTTCCTCTTCTTCGAGCTAGAGCAGTGTTCCAAGTGTGTGTGTGACAGCCTAGACATTGCCATGGTAGAAGAGAAGAGAACGCCGATGACGTATTCATTCTGTGGCAACACTATTCCCGATGACGTCAGCACAGGCACCAACACAGTGTTGGTGTATTTCCGTACTGACGGATCTACATCCCGTTCTGGGTTTAGAATCTACTACTCCGACATACTGCCTGCTCAAGGTAATGCAAACATGTGTTTAATGATATACGTAGCAACAAAGTACATTTATATAGTCAACATAACTTCAAGAGACGCACAACCGAAATCACTATTCGACAGATGGAATCAGAAAATGCTGATTCTAATATACAATGCACATTTCAAATTAATCAACTCGAACTAAAATAACTGAACCGTAAGCCACGTGTGTTTTATTACGTATGCTCATTCATTCCACGACGTTATATCCCTACATAAACACAAATGTGTTTACTCAAGTAAACTTTTTGTTTTATACGCGCACTGATTCTTTAGTGAAGGTTATGCGCCTCATGAAATGTATTTTTAATGTTGGTGATATTTATTACGATGTTTTAATACAATGTCTACATGAGCTGAATCATAATGGTTCGTTTAGCGCAATGCATCCTCTCCGTAGCTCAGCTGAACCAAAACGAAATACAATTTTATCCGTTTGACCAATCAAGTTTGACTTAGCCTTATCTAGTTATCTATAATATTCATGCTACGATTTGCAACCAATAATATAAGATGAATCTAACATGACTAGATCATTAATGATACTTTGCTATCATAGCGTTCAAACGTGAAATGTTATATTTAAAAATAACAATAATAATATAATAATAATAAATACAGTATTTCTCTACGCCATATATCTAGCAATAAAACCATTCAGAGGCGCATTACACTTTACATGAATATACAGATTACCTAAAAATTAAAAACAATGCTAACAGTTTGATAAGAAAACAGTGAACAACATATATGTTATTGATTTTACCGGTTTTAAAATGTAAGTTTGGTACATCAGGTGAATATTCAGTAGTGCCAATTGCTGAGGTATTTGGCAGTTTCATCATGATATATATATATATATATATATATATATATATATATATATATATATATATATATATATATATATATATATATATATATATATATATATATAGCTGTATATGATATAATTCACTGAAGCCAAACGTGTAATGATGCGTTCTCGATACCGTGCCCGTTGTGTACGTTGTTCCCATAATGTACATTGGTTCTGGCTGCTAATTAATATTTGTTATATAAAAGTGTAGCAAAACCATAAAGATAACATAATTGGATGCCTCCTATGAAAACAGCTGGTCTTCCGATTAGTATGGTGAAATCTACGACCACATTGAACATTTCACTATTGTTGTTATTAAACCAATTCGTTAAAGAGATAACATGTACGCAAAATTGTGAATCATCGTCACCGACTTATGTGTAACATATAGGGTGCCTTGGACGTCCTCTCACAAAACAAGGACCAAAGGGAACAATTGCTATCGACAAGGCTCACTACGACAACTACATGACGTGTAGATGGAAGATTCAGGTTGCAGCAAACAAGGTAACAATACAAGTACGATTTAACAGAAAAAAGTTATTTTCGTGGTTGGCATACGCACCTGAATACTTAACCAAAATTGAAACTTATTGCAACTATGATCAGGAATATCGCATCAATGATGTACCTGGAAATAACTGATTGGTCATACCTCATACCGGTTTTGAATGACATGGGCCGTCAATTATGGCAGATCATCATACATCACATGGGCTTCAACACTAATCCAACAGGCGGCGCATTGTTTCTCCATAACATAACATAGCATAGCATAGCATAGCATAGCATAGCATAGCATAGCATAGCATAGCATAGCATAGCATAGCATAGCATAGCATAGCATAGCATAGCATAGCATAGCATAGCATAGCATAGCATAGCATAGCATAGCATAGCATAGCATAGCATAGCATAGCATAGCATAGCATAGCATAGCATAGCATAGCATAGCATAGCATAGCATAGCATAGCATAGCATAGCATAGCATAGCATAGCATAGCATAGCATAACGATACAAAACATAACATAACATAACATAACATAGACTTTGTGTACATTCTCGCTATCCGACATGAGCGCTTCCGTAACCGTTTCACACGTCCCACTTTTGTTTTCGTTGTATATAGTTTGACATAAAGGCCGTAGGAAAGTAACTGGTACACCCACTTTGATATTAATTTTATTTATAATTGTCTACCCATTAGTACTATTAGGTGATTGCACTCCTAAATTAAGTAGTCAGTTGACTGCACTCCTAAATTTAGTAGTCTGCCATCTTAAGAAATGTAAAGGTAACTCCTTATATAGCGCAGTATCCAATCCTCAGGATTACTCAGGGACAAAACGACTTTCCTTTACAATTTAATCGAACACCAACTCGGCTTCTCTGGGGAGCTACATGAATACTTTTGTATTATTAATCTTACACTGTTTTTTAATATATGTTAATGTGATACTTTATTCCTGGTTCCGGTCCACACAAATGCACCTTGTCATAGCAAAGCAACTTGTTAAGACTAGGAGTACGTTATAAGACAATTAAGATAAACATATACAAATAGCAATTTCACCACAACCAAATACGTCTTTAAAAAAGTTAGCGATTAAAAGTGTGCGAAACTATGACTTATCTACACGACACTAGCGTTGGCGTTGACGTCTACAGTGGCTATGTAAAGGTCAAATATGTGATATTTATTAATTGGTTTTTGAGCAAATTTAGGCTGAATGTAATCTAAGTTGCATACAGTTACCTTCATATTATTATACTCGATGGTACAATTTCAGTTTAAGATGTTGGCGCTCTCCGTAATTGTGTATGTAAACTGAAAACGATCAAGAGCGACATCCTGCTAAATGTTTATACTGTGTGGGACACCGATATTATATCCTCCATAATACGGCGGCGCCTTTCATAAGATTGTTTTTTAAATATTCACACAGCAAGTAAAACGTCGTAAGTTATTGACAACTGATCGGTGAGGTATATTTGGAAACACCTTTGACAAGTATGCTGTATGTTTTACTCCGGCACTTTCGTTTACTTCGCAACATATTTTCATTACAATATTTCTGTGCCTAGTCGCTAGTGGGATCCAGTCTCCAAGTCGAAATATATTAATGGCATGCAATCACTACGATTCACTGGCCAGGTCGCAATCATATTTATATACAAACTAATTACATCATTTTAAAGGTAATTATTTCTTATATAACGTTATATCCAATCATCAGCATTGCGCAAAGCGCATTACACAACTGAACATCGTATTAGTCCTGGACCTGCCCTATAGGCCCGTAGACATTTCGGAAGTATCGAAGTTTGACTGTTGATTTGGGTAATATATACATATGGCTTTAATATTCTACTAGGTGGAAATTTAAAAAAAAAATCAAAATGGCTGCCAAATTCAATATCCCCATATCTTAATAAATTCGGCATGCAAAGCAATAATTGTGGTATGCCAATGTATGTTTCAGGAGACTCCAATTTCAAATATACAATTACTTGGCTCCTATGGCATTTATTTCCGCCATTTTTAAAGATGGCGGTCGTCAATACAAATGTCCTAATATCTTAAAAACTACGTCACCTAGAGCAATTTTATTGACGTTGTTGGATAGCTTGGTGGATAGCGATATCAAATATATTATTTGTTACCTTTAATAACATAACAATTCGCGCCATTTTTAAAGATGGCGTCTGTCAAAGCCCATTAAGTGCTTCATGTCGTCGAAGGGTGTAGCAGATATACAGTGGAGACCTGTTTGACCCACTGTTAACATTAGTTATAAGTTTGAGACGAGTTCAACGCCGTATATGATATGTTCCCTATTATCGCTCAGTATACATGAGATCACATGGCGAGGCCATTAATCGATGTGTCATCTGTATATAACCAAATGCCAATAGAATTCTGAATTTCATGTATGTTTGAAAAGTGTCATCACCAGAACACATTACAGATGGAAAGGTGCATGTGAAAAACATGTTTATAGGTTAAAGCCTGCATCACTCAGGCCAGGACTACCATCGATCTATATAGATTATCAGGTACTGAGCAGTCAAATTATGTTTTAAACCAGGTGGTAATTGCCTACGAGATATATCCCCACTGTTATAACTGTCCCAAAAGAGATGTAGTAATGTGGTATTTGTTTACAATAAGCCAAGGTTGCCTCATTGATTGAAGATATTTCTATTATATACCAACACACAAGTACATTACTCTAGCTATTATTATTTCAAACTTTTTTGTTTCTTGTCTTGCCATATTTCAGATAATTGAAAATAAACGTGGCCATGGACAAAAATACATAATAACTTGAGATATTTCACCTTCGGATTTTCAAGTCTGCTCCTGCCTCTCCTGAACTTAATGTATTATTTACATATTGGGCAAGACCGTCGAGCCACTTTATTGTGGGGAGACTAGCAGGAAACGTGTCAGTAACGTAGCAGAGCTAAAAAATGACATTGTTAACAAAATCATAATAAAGATTATTGGACCTGACTGCATTCTAGTATCACAATACCCACCCACACAGATGTTATAAACGATAAACTGGTATACGCAATCTCCGGCCTATTTAGGAGGAACCCAGGGTAACTGGTGAGATAAACAAACTATAAGAAGCAACCAACAATATTTCCATACGTAGCACAAGCTCTCCCCTACCTGGATCCGTGTTTATCCGGAATACATTGATTGTACCATATGTGGGAGTGATAGGATTCGAGAACAAACGAAAAAATTAGGGAAAAGTTCAGAATGTGTAAATACGAAAGTGCAGTGAAGTTTCTAGATGCAATTAGATTTTTTTTAATGACGCATTTCTAAGATGCACATACGCCTGAAAGTGTATTTGCTGCTGACAGTCAGAAACAAAATATGGTCCTCCTCAAACTAAATCGTGGAGGCTTTGTCTCATTTATATCCTTTGTACAAAGATGGCTATGGGTTGACAGTTACTGAAATTAAGGATTTCATGTTCAGTTTAGCAGTTAGTTATGATACTGAGTTATACAACAAAGATATAAATACAAATTTATTTGACAACTATAGTGAAATGACTGAGTTATGTCCTAGTTATCGAGTCGTTGAAAAGATACATTTCTCAGAGAGGCTTTTGAAGGAAGTTGATTTCAAGATAGGTGAAAAATGGAGTGATGATTATGATGTGAAATAATCATGGGAAAACGTCAGATCAGTTGCTGAGTTTCTTTGCCTCGCTCTTTGGCATTAAAAGATCTCGTATGTTTAAAATTGAAATGATGAGTATGATGCTTGATGGTGATGACGATGAAGTGACGCATGTTGACGATGTTGACCACAAAGAGAAAACTACATACATAGAGTGGATCGTTATTAACACGCAAACTCAACTCAGTTGCCTCTACCACATATTGCGCTATCAAATATTCAAGGGTGCACAAAAGACGCCTGTCAACGTCTGATAATCTCCACACACGACTTAACAACATTCTTTTCTCTCATCTTTGTTGCAGTACGTTTTACGCTAATATCTGATGAAAAGCATATTCCATGGGCACATTGAATTGATAGCTAGAACAGAACTGAATTGTATCATTATAGTTGTCCAATACACGCATCTTAGAATATCTGTTGTATAACGCAGAATCATAATTCTCCAGGCTAAACTGGACATGAAATCCCTAATTTCAGTAACTGGATCTAAATAAGACAAAGCTTCCACGAACAAATCATGTTTAGGTTTAGTTTGAGGAGGACCATTATTTTGTTTGTATATGTATGTATGTATGTATGTATGTATGTATGTATGTATATATATATATATATATATATATATATATATATATATATATATATATATATATATATATATATATATATCAGCAAATACACTTTCAGACGTACTCAAGTATGCGCATCTAGCAAATACGTTATCTCATTGCATCCAGAAGGTTTACACCACTTTCGTGATTAACAAGTAAGAACTTATCCCTCACTCTTCCTTTTTAACCGAACCCTATCACTCCCACGTACATTGATTGTAGTATGGTGCAATGTATGGTACAGTCAATGTAGTCAGGAAAAACACGGATTCTGGTCTATGAGAGTTTGTGCTGCGTGTGTAATGATTACGGATTGCTTCTTGTAGTTTATTTATCTCAACAGTTACCTCCGGTTCCTCCAAAATTAATATGAGATTCCGTATATCAGTGTATCGTTTATAACATGCAAACGTATTGTGATACTTGAATGCACAGTCATGTCCGTGAATCCCTAATACTGTGTTAACAATGTCATCTTTGTCTTCGTTTCCTGCTTGTCTCCCCACCATAAAGTGGCTCGACGGTCTTGCCCAATATGAAAATAATACATCAAGTTCAGAAGATGCAAAAGCAGACTTGAAAATTCGAATGTAAATATCTCAAGTTATTATGTATTTTTGTCCATGGCCACGTTTATTTTCAATCATCTGAAATATGGCAAGACAAGAAACAAAAAAGTTTGAAATAATAACAGCTAGAGTAATGCACTTGTGTGTTGGTATATAATAGAACTGTCTTCGATCAATGAGGCAACATTGGCTTATTGTAAACAAATACCACATTACTACTTCTCTTTTGGGATAGTTATAACAGTGGGGATATAACTCGTAGGCAATTACCACCTGGCTTAAAACATAATTTGACTGCTCAGTACCTGATAATCTATATCAATCGATGGTAGTCCTGGCCTGAGTGATGCCGGCTTTAACATATACACATGTTTTTCACATGCACCTTTCCATCTGTAATGTGTTCTGGTGATGACACTTTTCAAACATACATGAAATTCAGAATTATATTGCCATTTGGTTATATACAGATGACACATCGATTAATGGTCTCGCCATATGATCTCATGTATACTGAGCGATAATAGGGAACATATCACATACGGCGTTGAACTCGTCTCAAACCTATAACTAATGTTAACAGTGAGTCAAACAGGTCTCCACTGTATATCTGCTACACCCTTCGACGACATGAAGCACTTAAGATGTGGTGAAAGATGGATCTAAATACCGTATTTCTTAAATACGGACATAATGGGCTTTGACAGACGTCATCTTTAAAAATGGCGCGAATTGTTATGTTATTGAAGGTAACAAATAAAATATTTGATATCGCTATCCACCAAGCTATCCAACAACGTCAATAAAATTGCTCTAGGTGACGTAGTTTTTTGGAGGTATTGGGACATTTGTATTGACGACCGCCATCTTTAAAAATGGCGGAAATAAATGCCATAGGAGCCAAGTAATTGTATATTTGAAATTGGAGTCTCCTGAAACATACATTGGCATACCACAATTATTGCTTTGCATGCCGTATTTATTAAGATACGGGGATATTGAATTTGGCAGCCATTTTGAAAAATGACCGTCGCCAAGTTATGCCCAGTTTTTGAAATTTCCACCTAGTAGAATATTAAAGCCATATGTATATATTACCCAAATCAACAGTCAAACTTCGATACCTCCGAAATGTCTACGGGCCTACAGGGCAGGTCCTGGACTATATCGACTTCTTTGGGAAGCATCCAACCATGTTTCAATTAATGCTCAAAGACTATAAATATCCACCACTGTCTATAAACAGTTACCCATTCATATATATTTGTGTATGTTACAGCGAGTGAAACTGCACTTCATCAGATTTGATCTCGAGCTAAGCACTGACTGCAGCTTCGACAACGTCAGGATCTACGACGGAAGTGACACATCAGCGCCACTGTTGCACACCTTATGTGGAAGTAGCCTCCCTGGCGACGTCACAAGCAGTGGCAGTACGGTGTTCGTGCAATTCACAACCGACGTCAGTGGCACTTACGGTGGCTTCAGTATCTACTACACCGCCTTCACCACCGCTGATGGTGTGTTACCTGTTAGCTTTTACAAATTTACCCACACACACACACGCACACAGGCACAGGCACACGCACACGCACACGCACACGCACACGCACACGCACACGCACACGCACACGCACACGCACACGCACACGCACACGCACACGCACACGCACACGCACACGCACACGCACAAGCACAAGCACACACACACACGCACATACACACGCACGCAGACACACATACATACACACACACGCACACGCACACACACACACACACACACACACACGCATACACACACGCACGCACGCACGCACACACAAACACACACACACACACACACACACACACACACACACAAGTGGGGAAAACTGTACTCAACAATTGTGTACCGAATTATATTACAAAATAAAGTCGTATATGTTTTCACTGTTTTACGAAGCACATCTTGTTAAGTCTATCGACAGGGTAACATTTATAATATTATTACTCCCAAAGTGGACTGCTGTAAACTATTCAAAGTTACTTGGCTATGCATATCAACGCCATACGAAAAGAACACTTAATTTTCCCTGATACGTGCAATAACAAATAAAGGCATATATGTCTCCAGTTGTCTCTGGGACACAACTTGGAACTTGTTGAATATCACTGATATATATAATATATATATATATATATATATATATATATGATATATATATACATATATGCATATATATATATATATATATAATATGTAATATATATATATATATATATATATATATATATATATATATGCATTAATATATCATACTGTTAGAAAGTACAAGTGATATATTCACAACAGTTATCTTGTGGACATATAGTATTATTCGACATATCTATTAGTATGTTTTCTTCAGGTTGTCTCGGCTCTCCGGTAGAACTGAGAGGATCTAACGGAACGTTCGGCATCAGCGATGGCCAGTATCACGACAATATGAGATGCAGTTGGAAGATTTATGTCGATCCATCCAAGGTAAATGCACTATGATCGAACTGGTTATCAGACACATGGTTATGTCTTGATATGTGTTTTACATGTAACCCTTCAACACAAGCATACCATTGTGAGAATATATATATATGGAGTTATTTTAAGTGGCG
The DNA here is from genome assembly GCA_964017155.1 of Oasisia sp. SBJ-2009. Classification (NCBI taxonomy): domain Eukaryota; kingdom Metazoa; phylum Annelida; class Polychaeta; order Sabellida; family Siboglinidae; genus Oasisia; species Oasisia sp. SBJ-2009. Next base: position 2,188,792 of record OZ024858.1, read on the forward strand.
AATTTAACCAATTCAAGGACACATTTTACGTACTCATAATGGTTAACAGCAGCTTGTCAACCCTGTCACACGCACTTGTGCAATATTAGACAACACGTGATACCATGTCACCTAGGCACGGCTTTCTGTCAGCGATTGATGAATTAAGAATAGCTGACCACAAAGGTGGTCTTACTTGTCCCAGCGTGGTTTCCAAGAAAATCGTTACCATGCGCATGTGTAAAACTGAACGAGCACTGTTCACTTCGACCCTGATCAGATGGGAGTTTATCTACACATTGCTTACGTGCGAGGAACAGTTAATTTTTTCCAAAAAATGGATACAGGTTGTCCCATCAAGACGGCGTCACAGCACAGCTCGGATAAACCATGCATGGTTCACTCCACCTGAATAGGCAGAGGCGTCGAGCCTACACGGTAGATGACGTGGAACGGGCAAAGTTGCATCAATAACAGAATCCTTGTCACGGGACTGGTGGAAACATATGAAGACATTCTTGGGTAACTCACCTGGCGGTCAAAATGAGATTATGGGTCTTGCAAAACATTCAGTGGTGGATATATGGACGGTCTAGTCGACTCCATAAATGTGTTCTTCGTGTCGGAGAGCGAAGACATGCCGATATTATAGTCTTCCCACCCCATCTTTGACATTAAACAACCAGTGCCAGCTAAATTCACCATTAGCGTGAGTGACACCAAGTTGGCACTTGGTAAAATCAAAGTGAACGAAGTCACGGGTCCGGGCAATAGACCACCATTGGCATTGAAAGAATGCGCGTACCTTAGTTACCGCATTTTATACATGTAGATATATTCAATAGTTCACATAGTGAAGGTGTACTGGTAACATTGTGGAAGTCGGCAACAGTTATTTTTTTCCGAAGAAACATCCTCCAAATAAAATTCAAAATGACGTAAGATCTATATAATTTACACCAGATACGCCTACTTTTTTGAGTCACTAGTGCTAGAACGGGTCGATGTTTACTTTAAACCACAAATTGATGATAAGCTTCCAATTTGGAGGAATGGCATGGACTTGTATCACAGATGCGCTTGTTGATATGCTCCACGGGTGTGAAAGCGCCGATGTAACGGGCAATTGGGAAGACTGGTTATTCTTGATCATAGCAAAGCATTTGATCTGATTACCGACGACATTATATTAAACAAAATGGTACCAGCACATCTTGTTCGATGATTGGCAGTCTTTCTACTAGATCGCGAACAGACAGTAAAAATCGGCGACGCTGTGCCAAAGCCAGGGTATCCCAATGGGGGCGTTCCCAGGGGGACTGTATCAGGGCCGAAACACTTGTTTAGTTCACATCAACGACTTGCACATATAGATGAAAATTAATTGTTTCAAGGGTAAGACAGAGAGCACATACGGTTTCTCAATTGAAACGTGTTGGTATCAACCAAAATGGTTTTATTAGAATATATGTATCTGCGATTATATCTATAGTTGAACATGCGTGCCCCGCATGGCATACGAACTTACCTCAAATCTACCAGACAACATAGAGATAATTATTAAAATGTGCGTACGAGAATATCCTGCAAATGACAAACCTGCCAACGTTTCAGCATAGTCATGATTAATTGTGCAGAGCGTATTTCGCTAAAATGAATGCGCTATTACAAAACGGTCGAAATGAGCCAAAATGGTCGAAATGAGCGAAATGAGATCGTGCAACAAGTTAACAATTTCAAAGGTGAACACAAATCGCTATAAAAGTTCTTTAATTCCGTAGTGCTAGGAACACTGTCAGAACGGCTAATGATGGACTTGAAGTATTTTAATAGATACTTAAAAGTTACTATCCTTTTTAATATATTTTAAAATATTTTAAAGTTAATTGTATCTTTAATGTATATGCTTTAATTTTAGTACGTAAAGTTGGTCCCAAAGATAATTTCAATAATATGTTTCACCGTTGTATGATATTGTGTGGAATTCTTAATTTTATTGTAAATATTCATGTACAATCCAACTGTAATTTGCCATGTCACAAATGTATCTATATCTCATAACTTATCGGTATATATATATATATATATATATATATATATATATATATATATATATATATATATATATATATATATATATATATATATATATATATATATATATATATATATATATATACATATACGATTATACGATTGGTGGAAGCATATGAAAACAATAATGGGACTTAAAACAAATGGCAATTCATGCATGCAAGGTCTAGCTAACAAAACAACGGATGGTGATTGTGGCTTACTGGCCAATACAATGAATGATTTCTTTGTGTCTGTGAGTGACCATTTGCCTCGGTTAAATAAGAACCACAAGGTGTTCGACGTTAACGAGGAACTGCCGGATCAGTATGTGATAAGCGTATATACTACTTTTAAAGCTTTGGAGAGTGTTAAAGCCAACAAGGCTACTGGGCCTGACAACATACCTGCATGGGTGTTAAGAAACTATGCAAATGTTCTCACCCCTCCATTAACTGCTATTTTTAACTAAGAAAAGGTGTACTCCCTATGGAATGGAAAATGGCCAATATAATACCGTTGCCAAAAACAAGCCCCCCTGTGTCGATTGAAAAAGACATTAGACCAATTTCACTAACTCCAATAGCTGCCAAGGTGTTTGAATCAATAATAATGAAATGGGTGGATGAAACAATTGAAGGTGAAATTGATGCTAAGCAATTTGGAGGAATTAGCGGAACGTCCACAACAGATGTTCTTGTCGAACTGGTTCATATGTGGTATAAGGCGACAGATAAATTGAATTCTTATGTCAGAGTTGTAATGCTAGACTTTAGCAAAGCGTTTGATCTTATTAATCATCATTTGTTGCTAGATAAGCTACAATCGTATGGGTTGCCCGCACATATTTTAAGATGGATGGCAACATTTCTATTAGACAGAACTCAACGAGTAAAAATAGGAAATGAATATTCCCATTCTGGTCATCACAATTGGGGAGTACCGCAAGGGACATTGTCTGGACCTAAATGTTTCCTTGTTTACATAAATGATTTAAGAACGACTGTTCCACTATATAAGTATGTAGATGATAGTACGTTATTTGAAATATGCGACAGAAAGGGTGTATCTGTCATTCAAGAGTCGGTTGATATTGCTGCTAGATGGACAGAAAAAAATGACATGAAAATTAATTCCGAAAAATCAAAAGAAATAATCATTAGTTTTGCACAAGATGGCAATTTCAGAAGCACTATCCCGAATATAAAAATTGATGGGAGGGATGTAGCACAAGTTTGCCATGCCAAACTATTAGGTGTGACCATTTCTCAGGATCTGACATGGAACAAACACGTAGATACTATTGTGAAAAAAGCTGGTAAACGCTTGTACATGTTATATCAGTTAAAGCGTGCAGGGATTACACAGAAAGATCTGGTCAGTGTAT
>OZ024858.1:2197230-2209730 GCA_964017155.1 Oasisia sp. SBJ-2009
ACCAAATAATCCAACGTGTGCCGCTGGTTGCGTGAATTATGCCTTTAAAACATTAAAACAAGTTGTGTGCGTAGCTTAAGTGCCTCCACGCAGGACACGGGAATGAAGATGTTCAATACACAATGGGTGGTACTGTACTAAGTACTCCCGTAAACGAAAAGCACTTATAGTTAACTATTATATCTGATACGAAGGTATCAGAACAGTGTGGGATTGATTAATTAGGCGATATATAATGTACACAAAAAAACTAGTGATACCACTCTACAAAACAATAATTACGCCTCATTTAGATTAGTATATATGTGTGTGTGTGTGTGTGTGTGTGTGTGCGTGCGTTCGTGCGTGCGTGCGTGCGTGCGTGCGTGCGAGTGTGTGTGTGTGTGTGTGTGTGTGTGTGTGTGTGTGTGTGTGTGTGTGTGTGTGTGTGTGTGTGTGTGTGTGTGTGTGTGTGTGTGTGTGTGTGTGTGTGTGTGTGTGTGCTAGAAAGGAGAGCAATCGAAACGATACAAAAACTAAGGAACATTAGTTATGAAATGTGTCTAAGAGAAGATGGTTTAACAACAGTAGATCTAGAGACGAGATAGAAGTGTTTAAAATATTGAATGGATATTAAAATATTGACAGACATATTTCGTCTCGGCTTAGGAAGAGATATGGACTAGAGGACCATGTAGACTAGATAGTAGAAAGTTCTCATTGTCACAAATTGCAGTAAATAAATGGAACAGATTACCTAGGAGTGCTAATATGTGTTTGCCTCAGAAGAGCGGGATTCACTTAGATAAATAGCTTGGACTCGCGACAACCCAAAGTGCCACCTTGTCTACATGCAATCTATATTTGATTCTCTAGATGGCAATCTAGTTAAATCTTGATTAATAATATAATTGACTATGTTTTATCTGCACCCAAACAACCGACCTAACCCCAGCCATCTGATCACGCCTAGCCACAATTTCTTATCTTCTTTGAATTGTCGTCAAGGTGAGTGCAATTGTTCGTTGCCACAGTGAATTAATTTAATTGGTTATACAAACGACTAAACATATATACATTTTAATAACGCAAAACGCGGCACTGTATCTCTGCATATCAACTAACAAACCTAATTCGGTGTACAGTTTCTGTAAATATCAGACTCATTCCCATAACTAAAAGACAACTGATTTATAAAAAGATGGTTTGCTACAAATATAACCGATACAATCTTGCATGTACCTACTCGTAGCTGGGTGTGAGCCAGGACTGGTGGGCGATGGTTTGAACTGTACGAAGTGTCCACGTGGAACGTATCAGCCAGACCGTGGGAAGACGGCCTGCATTGACTGTCCGCTCAACCACACCACACGGAATGTTGGTTCTACAAGAGCAGATGATTGTAAACGTATGTTATGATTGCCAGTGTTCAGCAAATGTGTAACATTCGATCGCAGTTGTTTTCGCATCAATTGTCATAAATACTACACTTTTAAATATGACACACACACGCACGGCACGCGCACGCGCACGCGCACGCGCACGCGCACGCGCACGCGCACGCGCACGCGCACGCGCACGCGCACGCGCACGCGCAGACGAACACGCACACGCACACGCACACGCACACGCACACGCACACGCACACGCACACGCACACGCACACGCACACGCACACGCACACGCACACGCACACGCACACGCACACGCACATGCAAATACAAACAAACACACACACGCACACACGCACACACGCACACACGCACACACGCACACACGCACGCACACACCCACACACACCCTCCCACACACACACACACACACACACACACACACACACACACACACACACACACACACACACATGCCCACTCTATAACTCTGTCATTCTCACTCTCACTCTTTCTCTCTCTGTATTCGAAGCATTTTTGTTAAGAAGTGGTACATAAGTCGAAAACTACACCATATTTAATTACTACAGTAGGTATTTGATTTTAACGAGCCAGTTTTGAATACAATGGTGAAATTCAGAATGATCACAGCATCATCAATAAATAATGTACCGGAATGTCTACCGCAGGCGATAATAAATGAATTACAGTTGAATAGTAGCATATCAACGTAAATATTTAACAATATAATATACGTTCTACTAGAAGTACCAGTGGTCTTGTAATAGAATACATGCTCCTAGTTTGAATTGTATTTGATAATCATATGTTATCTTATCTTATTTGAATATAGCTTTTCTTGTTTTGTAGTGGACTGTCAGCCGGGAGAGATGGACGATGGAGAGAAGTGTACGAAGTGTCCCCGTGGAACGTATCAACCAGACCGTGGGAAGACGGCCTGCATTGACTGTCCGCTCAACCACACTACCCGGGATATTGGATCTACGAGAGCTGATGATTGTAAATGTATGTTGCGTTTTCAGTCCAATATGTAAACTTCAATCGGAGTTATTTTCGCGTCATTTATCATTACAAAAATAAACATTTAAATAAAACATACCCCGCACACACATATATGCACACACAAGAATACGCGCGCACACGCATACATAGTTAATCAAATACATACACACACTCACACATGCATGCAAGCACACACAAACCATGTATCACTCATTCTTTCTCTATCTCTCACTCTGTTTATCTATCTCTCTCTCTCTCTCTCTCTCTCTCTCTCTCTCATTCTCTCACTGTCTCTCAATGTCTCATTCTATAACTCTATCATCCCATCTCTATCGTTTTTTTCGAGCTCTCCCTCTCTCTCTCTCTCTCTCTCTCTCTCTATATATATATATATATATATATATATATATATATATATATATATATATATTTCCCTCTCTCTCTATATTTCTCTCTGTCTGTCAGTCTGTTTATCGGTCTCTTTCTCTCCCTCTCCCTCCCCCCCCCCCCCTCTCTCTCTCTGCTTCCGCGCCAGTTTTTGATTAGAAGTGGAAAAATAACTGGTAGAATGCACGAGATGTAATCAATACAGTTGCTGTATATTCAATGACTAGTTCCCACAGTAAACAATACCTTAACCCTCTCAGTTCTGAATAAAAGGTGCGTTGATTTTTTTAAAGTCAGTAGCCGCACTTTGAGTTATATTTGATAGTCATGCATTATATTCTTCTATGAATAGAGCTAGCCTTGTTTTGTAGTTCTCTGTCAGCCAGGAGAGATGAACGTTGGAGAGAAGTGTACGAAGTGTCCACGTGGAACGTATCAGTCAGACCGTGGGAAGACGGCCTGCATTGACTGTCCGCTCAACCACACTACACGGAATGTTGGTTCTACAAGAGCAGATGATTGTAAATGTACGTAATCATTTCTAGTGCTCATTGTAATATGTAAAATTCACTTGCGGTTAACAATATAAATAGCTATAATAACATTTAGTTAAACACAAATACATACTGCTGACATAATATATGCAAAATACGTATGCACACACCTTTGGTTTTTTCATTCTCTCTCCCTCTCTCTCGTTCTTCGACTCCCTCCCCTCTCTCTCTCTCTCTCTATTATTTTATCACTCTTTATCTCTATATCTATCTCTCCCTATCTCCATCCCTCCCTTCCTCCCTCCCTCCATCCATCGCTCCCTCCCTCCCTCCCACCCTCCTTCCCTCGCTCCCTCCCTCCCTCGCTCCCTCCCTCCCTCCTTCCCTCCTTCCCTCCATCCCTACCACCCTCCCTCTCTCTATCTCTCTCCATTACTTCATCACGCTTTAACTCCATCATTATTTATCTCTCTCTCAAACATTCTGACTGTACCTTTCGCTTTCTCTCTCACTCACACTCTCTCACTTTATTAGTCTGTCATTCTCTATCTCATTGTTACTCTCTCTACCACTCTTTCTCAATATGTCTCTCTGTCTGTCTGTCTGTCTGTATGTCTGTCTGTCTGTCTGTCTGTCTGTCTGTCTGTCTCTCTCTCTCTCTCAATCTCATTTTCTCTCGCTCTCTTCTTTCGCGACATTCTTTGTTAAGACAGGGGAAATAAGAGGTAGAATTCACCATATTTAATTACTACTGTAGGTATTTGTTCACTGGCTAGACCTCACTAAAATAATAATTTATACGAAGCAGTTTTTAATAAATGGTGAAAGACAGAAGGATCACAGTATTCTAAATAAATAATGTATTAGAATGTCTGGCGCAGGCGAAATTAAGTATATCCCAGAATAGATCAATTAGTTAGAATTGTATTTGATAATCATATATTAAATTATTTGAATAGAGATAGCCTTGTTTGGTAGTGGACTGTGAGCCAGGAGAGATGGACGATGGAGAGAAGTGTACGAAGTGTCCACGTGGAACGTATCAGCCAGACCGTGGGAAGACGGCCTGCATTGACTGTCCGCTCAACCACACCACCCGGGATGTTGGTTCTACGAGAGCAGACGATTGTAAAAGTACGTTATGGTTGCAAGTTTTCAGTCCAACAAGTACAATTCAATAGCATCATATCAAGGTAAATATATAATAGTATGCTATAATTGCTACTGTACGTACAAGTAATCATGTAATATAATACAGGATTCTAGTTAGAATAGTATTTGATAATCATATATTATATTATTTTAATAGAGGTAGCCTTGTTTTGTAGTTGACTGTGAGCCAGGAGAGATGGACGATGGAGAGAAGTGTACGAAGTGTCCACGTGGAACGTATCAGTCAGACCGTGGGAAGACGGCCTGCATTGACTGTCCGCTCAACCACACTACACGGAATGTTGGTACTACAAGAGCAGATGATTGTAAATGTACGTAATCATTTCTAGTGCTCAGTGCAATATGTAAAATTAACTTGCAGTTAACAATATAAATAGCAATAATAACATTTAGTTAAACCCAAATACATACTGCTGACATATTATATGCAAAATACGTATGCCACATATTTGTCTTTTTCACTCTCTCTCTCTCTCCCTCTCTCTCTCTCTCTCTCTCTCGTTCTTCGTCTCCCTCCTCTATCTCTCTCGCTCTCTCTCTCTCTCTCTATTACTTTATCACTTTTTAACTCCATCATTATCTCTCCCTCTCTCCCTGCCTCCCTTCCTCCCTCCCTCACCCCATCCCTCGCTCCCTCCCTCCCTCGTTCCCTCCCTGCCTCCCTCCCTACATCCCTCCATCCCTACCACCGTCTCTCTCTCTCTCTCTCTCTCTCTCTCTCTCTCTCTCTCTCTCTCTCTCTCTCTCTCTCTCTGTCTATTACTTCATCATGCTTGTTTGGTAGTGGACTGTCAGCCAGGAGAGATGGACGATGGAGAGAAGTGTACGAAGTGTCCACGTGGAACGTATCAGCCAGACCGTGGGAAGACGGCCTGCATTGACTGTCCGCTCAACCACATTACCCGGGATTTTGGTTCTACGAGAGCAGACGATTGTAAAAGTACGTTATGATTGCAAGTTTTCAGTCCAACAAGTACAATTCAATAGCATCATATTAAGGTAAATATATAATAGTATAATAGAATTACAACTGTAAGTACTACAAGAGCAGATGATTGTAAATGTACGTAATCATTCATATATATATATATATATATATATATATATATATATATATATATATATATATATATATGGTAATTTAATCAAATAATGAACCATTAAGTAGAGTTGCATATAATAGCAAGCTTTGAACAGGACAAGGTTATGTTTGTAGTGGACTGTGGACAAGGAGAGATGGACGATGGAGAGAAGTGTACGAAGTGTCCACGTGGAACGTATCAGCCAGACCGTGGGGAGACGGCCTGCATTGACTGTCCGCTCAACCACACTACTCAGGATGTTGGTTCTACGAGAGCTGATGATTGTAAATGTACGTTATGGTTGTTAGTGTTCAGCCCAATGTGGAACATTTAACTGCAACTAGAATTGTATTTCATATTCATATATTATCTTATTTTAATAGAGGGAGCCTTGTTTTGTAGTTGACTGTCGGCCAGGAGAGATGAACGACGGAGAGAAGTGTACGAAGTGTCCACGTGGAACGTATCAATCAGACCGTGGGAAGACGGCCTGCATTGACTGTCCGCTCAACCACACTACACGGAATGTTGGTACTACAAGAGCAGATGATTGTAAATGTACGTAATCATTTCTAGTGCTCAGTGCAATATGTAAAATTAACTTGCAGTTAACAATATAAATAGCAATAATAACATTTAGTTAAACCCAAATACATACTGCTGACATATTATATGCAAAATACGTATGCCACATATTTGTCTTTTTCACTCTCTCTCTCTCTCTCTCTCCCTCTCTCTCTCTCTCTCTCTCTCTCTCTCTCGTTCTTCGTCTCCCTCCTCTATCTCTCTCGCTCTCTCTCTCTCTCTATTACTTTATCATTTTTTAACTCCATCATTATCTCTCCCTCTCTCCCTGCCTCCCTTCCTCCCTCCCTCACCCCATCCCTCGCTCCCTCCCTCCCTCGTTCCCTCCCTGCCTCCCTCCCTACATCCCTCCATCCCTACCACCGTCTCTCTCTCTCTCTCTCTCTCTCTCTCTCTCTCTCTCTCTCTCTGTCTATTACTTCATCATGCTTGTTTGGTAGTGGACTGTCAGCCAGGAGAGATGGACGATGGAGAGAAGTGTACGAAGTGTCCACGTGGAACGTATCAGCCAGACCGTGGGAAGACGGCCTGCATTGACTGTCCGCTCAACCACATTACCCGGGATTTTGGTTCTACGAGAGCAGACGATTGTAAAAGTACGTTATGATTGCAAGTTTTCAGTCCAACAAGTACAATTCAATAGCATCATATTAAGGTAAATATATAATAGTATAATAGAATTACAACTGTAAGTACTACAAGAGCAGATGATTGTAAATGTACGTAATCATTCATATATATATATATATATATATATATATATATATATATATATATATATATATATATATATATATATATATATATATATATAAATATATATATATATATGGTAATTTAATCAAATAATGAACCATTAAGTAGAGTTGCATATAATAGCAAGCTTTGAACAGGACAAGGTTATGTTTGTAGTGGACTGTGGACAAGGAGAGATGGACGATGGAGAGAAGTGTACGAAGTGTCCACGTGGAACGTATCAGCCAGACCGTGGGGAGACGGCCTGCATTGACTGTCCGCTCAACCACACTACTCAGGATGTTGGTTCTACGAGAGCTGATGATTGTAAATGTACGTTATGGTTGTTAGTGTTCAGCCCAATGTGGAACATTTAACTGCAACTAGAATTGTATTTCATATTCATATATTATCTTATTTTAATAGAGGGAGCCTTGTTTTGTAGTTGACTGTCGGCCAGGAGAGATGAACGACGGAGAGAAGTGTACGAAGTGTCCACGTGGAACGTATCAATCAGACCGTGGGAAGACGGCCTGCATTGACTGTCCGCTCAACCACACTACACGGAATGTTGGTACTACAAGAGCAGATGATTGTAAATGTACGTAATCATTTCTAGTGCTCAGTGCAATATGTAAAATTAACTTGCAGTTAACAATATAAATAGCAATAATAACATTTAGTTAAACCCAAATACATACTGCTGACATATTATATGCAAAATACGTATGCCACATATTTGTCTTTTCACTCTCTCTCTCTCTCTCTCCCTCTCTCTCTCTCTCTCCTCTCTCTCTCTCTCTCTCTCTCTCTCGTTCTTCGTCTCCCTCCTCTATCTCTCTCGCTCTCTCTCTCTCTCTCTATCTATTACTTTATCACTTTTTAACTCCATCATTATCTCTCCCTCTCTCCCTGCCTCCCTTCCTCCCTCCCTCACCCCATCCCTCGCTCCCTCCCTCCCTCGTTCCCTCCCTGCCTCCCTCCCTACATCCCTCCATCCCTACCACCGTCTCTCTCTCTCTCTCTCTCTCTCTCTCTCTCTCTCTCTCTCTCTCTCTCTGTCTATTACTTCATCATGCTTGTTTGGTAGTGGACTGTCAGCCAGGAGAGATGGACGATGGAGAGAAGTGTACGAAGTGTCCACGTGGAACGTATCAGCCAGACCGTGGGAAGACGGCCTGCATTGACTGTCCGCTCAACCACATTACCCGGGATTTTGGTTCTACGAGAGCAGACGATTGTAAAAGTACGTTATGATTGCAAGTTTTCAGTCCAACAAGTACAATTCAATAGCATCATATTAAGGTAAATATATAATAGTATAATAGAATTACAACTGTAAGTACTACAAGAGCAGATGATTGTAAATGTACGTAATCATTCATATATATATATATATATATATATATATATATATATATATATATATATATATATATATATATATATGGTAATTTAATCAAATAATGAACCATTAAGTAGAGTTGCATATAATAGCAAGCTTTGAACAGGACAAGGTTATGTTTGTAGTAGACTGTGGACAAGGAGAGATGGACGATGGAGAGAAGTGTACGAAGTGTCCACGTGGAACGTATCAGCCAGACCGTGGGGAGACGGCCTGCATTGACTGTCCGCTCAACCACACTACTCAGGATGTTGGTTCTACGAGAGCTGATGATTGTAAATGTACGTTATGGTTGTTAGTGTTCAGCCCAATGTGGAACATTTAACTGCAACTAGAATTGTATTTCATATTCATATATTATCTTATTTTAATAGAGGGAGCCTTGTTTTGTAGTTGACTGTCGGCCAGGAGAGATGAACGACGGAGAGAAGTGTACGAAGTGTCCACGTGGAACGTATCAATCAGACCGTGGGAAGATGACCTGCATTGTCTGCCCGCTCCACCACACTACCCGGGATGTTGGCTCCACTACGGCAGATGATTGTAAACGTAAGCCAATAAGATATTATATTTCTTAACTAATAATAATAATAATAATAATAATTTTATTTAAACACCTCATTTCTTTATATAGTAAATTCAGGGGTGTGTACAAGTAAAATAGCTTAAAAATTGTAATACATTACAACAGTTCAGCAAATTATAAGTACACATTTTTATAAAATAATGCACACAAAAAGTAAAAAAGTAAATATACGCTCATTTAAAATATAAAGTGTCCGCAATTAACGTTATTTATATAAAGTGTCCGCAATTAACGTTATTTTCCTAGGCCTTACGTAATTACATTTTGCAAATGTTGAAGTAATATTCCTAGTGGCTATTACCATTACTATTAATATCGCATGAGGCACCATGTCTTCCTAAGTAACCAGTACCGACCTGCATGTATAGACACATGTAGGTGAAATTTTATTTGTGCCCTTGTGACCTTCTTGGAAACATGCAAGTCTTTGATTGTAGTGAATTGTCAGCTAGGAGAGCAAAGAAATAACCAAAATAGCCATATGTATTTGACTGCCAACCAGGAGAGATGGACGATGAATCAATAATGCCTTGCTAGTGAACATCAATGTAGGATCACAGCGTCCTAAATAAATAATTCACTATAACGTCTTGCCCATGTGATAATTCATGAATCCCAAAGAAATGGAATAGGAGCATGCCCATATGTATATATTACAGTGGAATGTTATCTCTACGAAAGGTACGAGTGATCCTTCATTATAATACCTGCACCTGTAGTTAGAATGCATTGCATAGTCTTCTTTAAATTGCGCAAGATTTTGTTTGTAGTAGAGTGTGAGCCAGGAGAGATGAACGATGGAGAGAAGTGTACGAAGTGTCCACGTGGAACGTATCAGCCAGACCGTGGGAAGACGGCCTGCATAGACTGTCCGCTCAACCACACTACCCGGGATGTTGGTTCTACGAGAGCTGATGATTGTAAATGTACGTACAATATAGAACATTCAATTCCAGTTATTTTCGCGTTGTTTATCACCACAATAATAACACTGTATATTTGAAAACACACACACACTCATAGCGCTGGCATACATAGGCATACACACATATGTATGCACAAGAATAAGCGTGCACAGACACATAGATTTACAAACACACAGGCACGCGCGCGCACGCACCGATTCTCTGTCTATCTGTCTCTCTGTTTCTCTGTCTGTCTGTTTTTCTCTCTCTCTTTCTGTTTCTCTCTATCTGTCTCTCTCGCTCCCTCGCTCTTTCCCGGCAATCAATTCAAGTCAATATAAATGAAATAAAATTGTGTATACTATTATAAGTTCACTTTACAAATTAAAAGATTATCAAAGAAGAAAATGAAAGGCAAAACCGGTTCAGCTCCAAAAGAATATTGCGCTTACAGCAATCAGAATGCCGAACCGGGGGATATCATATGTCTGGTTCAACATTGTGATCATCGCAAGCGCAGTACCGAAGCCTTTTGCATGTTATGTTTCTTTGTTAAGATGTGAAAAAATAAAAGGCAGGATGAACGACATTTCTTCAACAAAGTTGGTATTTCATCATTGGATAGTTTTCACAGTGAATATATACGTTATGACTATATCAATGGTGCCTAGTTCGTGACTGTCGGTGAAGGATCACGGCATTTTAAATAAATCATTTAATTGAATGTCACATGCGATAATAAATGACTCACAGAACAGTGAAATAGTAGCATCCACAGGTATATTATAATATTAGATGGTATTTCTTAAAAACTTACTAGTGCTTCTCTAATAAGCTATATACACTTAGTTAGAGATGTATTTAATAGTCATCTTTATACATGGCAAGCATTTGTTTGTAGTTGGCTGTGAGCCAGGAGAGATGGACGATGGTAAGATGTGTACGAAGTGTCCTCGTGGAATGTATCAGCCAGACCGTGGGAAGACGGCCTGCATTGACTGTCCGCTCAACCACACTACACGGGATGTTGGTTCTACGAGAGCTGACGATTGTAAACGTATGTTATGATTGCTAGTGTTCAGCACAGTGTAGAATTGTTGTATAAATGTCATGATAGTGATGCCATTTTAGAAAAAGCGTGCTCTCATTTTGTTAAGATCTGGACACCAAAGTTAGATGCACAACATGTTCATATGCTATAGTCCTGACAGTAATTACATTAAACCCGTCATGATTAGATAACCCTTGTTCGTGGACGTCAGTGAAGCATCCCCAATAAGACATTAGCAATTTCCTGGAATGTCTAGTCCAGCCGATAAAAAATGTATCCCAAATTAGTGTAATAGTAGCTTCCCCCGGTCAATATATTGGGTCGCCATAGTATCTCAACAACACTGAGGTACGAATGACTCTGTAATATTTAGAGTTGAAGTTAATATACCTGCATTACATAGTCTTCTTTTAGTAGCGTATAAGATTTGTTTGTAGGTGGCTGTGAGCCAGGAGAGATGGACGATGGAGAGAAGTGTACGAAGTGTCCACGTGGAACGTATCAGCCAGACCGTGGGGAGAAGGCCTGCATTGACTGTCCGCTCAACCACACTACCCGGGATGTTGGATCTACCAGAGCTGATGATTGTAAATGTACGTTGTGGTTGTTAGTGTTTAGCTCAGTGTGGAACATTTCATTGCAGTTATTTTCACATCATTGTCAAAATAATGATACACTATTAGATAACGCTTGCATACGCACACACTTATACCGCATGGATGTACATGCACAAAACACATACATACTCAGAAGAACACGCGTGTGCTCACACAACCACACACACACAAACACACACACACACACACACATAAACACACGCACAAACACACATACATACATCCTCTCTCTTTCTCTCTGTCAGTGTTTGTTTGTCTCTGTGATTGTGTTTGTGCCCGAGCGTGTGTGTGTGTGTGTGTGTGTGTGTGTGTGTGTGTGTGTGTGTGTGTGTGTGTGTGTGTGTGCGTGCGTGTATGTGTGTGTATGTGTGCGTGTATGTGTGTGTCTGTGTGTGTGTCTCTCTCTCTTTCTGTCTCTCTGTCTCTCTCGTTCTGTCTCTGTATCAAATACTAGCATACATTGCGATCCACGATAATCACGTTTGGATAAATAACGCCGTGCTCGTGAACGTCAGTGAAGGATCACCACATTCTAAATAAGTAATTTATCGGAATGTCTAATCCATGCGATAATGAATGTATCCCAATATAGCAGTATACTCAGGTAAACGTATTACTGTGGAATAATATATGTTCAAGATCGGTATACCAGTGATCCTTTGATAATTTACCTGCCCCATATTATAGTCTTCTTTATATATAGCAAGCTTATTTTTGTAGTGGACTGTGGACAAGGAGAGATGGACGACGGAGAGAAGTGTACGAAGTGTCCACGTGGAACGTATCAGCCAGACCGTGGGGAGACGGCCTGCATTGACTGTCCGCTCAACCACACTACCCAGGATGTTGGCTCCATAAGTGAACATGATTGTAAATGTAAGCATACGTGAAGCATATAACTCTATAAGGGTAGACTATTTTTAATGTAAGCATCTGTGAAGCATAAAACAACCCGTACCGGTTTTTTTTTTTACAAGCTCAGGTATACAGTTTGAGATATTGTTGATTTAAAATCCGTCTTACAGACAATAAATCACACGGATTTTCATCAACATGACACATCTATCGCACGCTTAACTGTGAAAGG
>OZ024858.1:2212230-2229730 GCA_964017155.1 Oasisia sp. SBJ-2009
ATATATATATATATATATATATATATATATATATATATATATTATACAGTGTACACTCATATATATATATATATATATATATATATATATATATATAAATATGTGTATATATATATATAATATATATATATACGTTTATAATGGAAACACTTCACGTTTGGGATTATAAGAAGATATAGTTCCCATGCAAAATGGCCTGCATGCGCCTTCGAATGCATAAACCTCTGTGGTTGTTATTGCAGCAGACCAGATGAGTGTTCCACACACTGGATACTTCGTGGGGGCCGGTATCGCGGGTGTCTTGCTGCTTCTTATGGTCTTGGCGGTGGTCGTTATCGGCTACAGACGGAAGCACAATCGTTGCAGGTAATTCATAATACGTGATGCTTGTATGAAAGTCTAAAATACAGATTATGTGTTTTCATTTATAATGTAAGTAAATACCTTTCTTATGATAACATAATCGTTTTAACATTTCAATTGCGAGGGTTGATCAACTAGCCAGTATTGTATTTGCAACCAGTGGGGTTAGTCTTTTTTTCAGATACATATTTTGTGTACGTTTATCGTAAAATTATACTAGACAGCGGTATATCCATTAATGCTTTTATTCGTCTGACTGATAACATACCACTTCATACATTCAGTAATGACCACCGTAAGTGAACGATCTTGAATACGAAAAAAACGAATTTAGGAAACTTAACATCAAGTTTGTTATATGAGAAACGTCAGATTACTACATGTGTACGTGCATTTTCTTGTTCTATGATTGTAGTGACACGAAGTTCATCACAACTAGACAGGAGGTGGGAGAAAGTAACGTAGCGTGCGCGTGCGAAGTGGAAGACAGCTGCGTGTAGAACAAAGTCCGGTCTGACAAGTCTTGCCTTCCGAGGCTGTGGAAAACGCGTGCGACCGGAAGTTGCGGTGAATGTAGAACAGGACAAAATTTACTCTCGAGGTGGTCACGCAATGTGACTTGCTAGTAGAGATTCTGAACAACAACAGTTTATCAGTTTATATAGAGCTAGTTTTCATATCTGCTTAATATATTTACATATGCGTTATCTGAATGGCGTAATGCCCATCATCAGTATGACTCAACGTATTATATTTACCTACAGACAGAATGCGTAGTACGCAGGCTCAGTAATCTACGGCTTTTCGGGTAGTTACTGAAGGCTTGTCGCTCATCTGAAATGCAAATGTAGATCCCACGGGCATATATTTGCTTAGTAGAGCTTTAGGTATGCAGCAGTGCTGCTGGTACGAGTCTGATATACTAGTTCTTAACTGGTTTCTGCTGAGGTCGAATTTAAGGATGTCGGTCAATAATGCTGCGATACCAGTGGTGATGATTGGTCGGTATGACACATGATACATGTACCCTACCGGAGTGCTTGAGACATCAAGGTCAACAATGACAATGTGGTGGTCTGCTAGACAATCAGAGATAGTTGGTGTCCGCGTGTTATGCAATAGCAAGTCGAGTGGGCTATAAAAACCAGTCGAACCAGTGGCCACGTGATTTCATTGGACTTGCTTAATTAAAACATGGATGGATTATTAAGTTGCCAAGAAGTATTTCCATTTCCTGGCAAAGTATTATCTACATTTCATTTTTTTCATGTTACCCTGCATTATTAATAAATGGACGTACTCACTATTTATGTATGTGATTACATTTATAATATTATATTAGTAAATATAAAGAACACTTACTGCCAGGTACATTTACAACTTTTACAATTAAGATAGACTTGTGATTTGAAATACCCCATCAAAATATGTAATTTATGTGCCATAATTGTAGTGGCTGTGATGTCAATGCTAAGTCTTATTGGGAGCCCCTATGTGTAATAAATAATTAGTTTGTTTTACATTAGTTACTAGTTTAAAAATAATACATATAATATTAAACTAGTAACTAATATTAGAAAAAAACGACTATGTGTTACAATACATTTGTGCTTGTATATATATATATATTATAATAATATATATATATGTACTGTTTACTTCAGCTTCAATGTATCTCTCTCTCTCTCTCTATATATATATATATATATATATATATATATATATATATATATATATATATATATATATATATATATATTATATATATAATAAAATATATATATTACGCGTAAACGCATACGTGCAAACACGCGTACACCCGCACCTGCGTACACGCGTACATGCATACACGCGTATATGCGCACACGCACATCTGCCTACACGCGCTCACGCCCACACGCCTACACGCGCACACGCGCACACGCGCACACGCGCACACGTGCACACGCGTACTCATAAAGAAAACTTGTCGCCAGGTTAGCGCCCTCTGGGGAATAAATCACCATCGATTGTATTCACAGAGAAACTAAACAAATCTGCTTGTGCTTTATACGCCAATACGTCTTACAAAAATGCGTGGCCAAAGCAGCTGCGAACAGTTTCGTTTCACGATCAAACACAGTGCACTGCTATTGCTAATTCAACCGCACAATGCTTTCTGTGATTAATGCTACAATTTGTTGCGTGTATATTTTCTAAAAGGTGACACATGAAGCACGTTCCGCTCTACCATAACCGGTGTTTCGATGTTTCATGGGCAGCGTAGCACGTGTTAGTGCTGCCACCTTGTTTATAATATATACCAAAAACATATAAAAGCAGGCATGCTGCGGCAATTATCAGTGAATCGTTTATGTATTCGTAGACCGATTTAGGAATATAAAGAACAACATGCCATACTGGGACTTCCCACCTTGTGCGCCAAATATACATTTATCTATATATCCGGAGTAACTGATAAAATCGACGACTACTTCCAATATATAGCGTTAATCCGGCCGGATCACCATTGCGTCGAATATGGTAATCTATAAAAAAAATGGTGGATGCTCGGAGCAGAGGAATACGGTTAACATACAAACCTGCATTATATTACTTAAACATTAAAACACATTGAACCTACATCAGGATTACCACCAGTCTGATCTATTCAATTGGTCCAACGGGGTAGTCAAACCAAAGGTTCCGCACCAATCTCGATTTATCGGTTAGTAATGAGTTTGTCTAAATTCGATTCCTCAGTATTTTAGTACCGTCACACAACAACACGATGCGTCTTGGCGCATTCTTGAAGCCCTAAAATAGTCCGTTGCAAAACAACATGTGCCGCTGCGGCCGTGTTCGTGTTACAGCTGTGAGCGATAAAGCAGTGTATGTCGATGTAAACCACGATCTGGCTGGATCTAGAAAGTCTATTAAGACACTAAAGAAAAGTGGAAAAGGCACAGTGAGGCATGCAAGTTGGGCTAACGTAACAGTTATATCGCAGAATCGATGCTTTTCCGGATTATACAACACGGTCGAATGATGTCTTGATAGTTTAAACAATAGTTAGACCTCATTTAGAATATTGTATACAAGCATGGAGGCCATATCGCAAGAAGGATATTGATATGGTAGAAAGAGTACAAAGGAGAGCAACAAAAATTATACCAAAACTCTAGAACACTAGAAACCAGAAGATTGAGAGAAGATCAGATTGAGGTTTTTAAAATATTGAATGGGAATGAAAATATTGACAGAAATATTTTTTCACGGTCAAGGAAGAGAGAAGGACAAGAGGAGATGGAGTTACACTAGCAAAGAGGCAGTGTATACTAGATATTAGACAATTTCCATTTTCACAAAGAATAGTAAACGAATGGAACAGATTATCAGCTGATTGTGTAGATGCTAGTAGTGTTAATATATTTAAAAATAAAATCGACATATACCTAAGACAGACGGGGTATTCTTAGATAGATAGGTTGGACTCTCGATAAGCTAAACGGCTTCCTTGTCCATCTGCCATCTAGAGTTGACTCTCTTGGTGGCAATCTTGTTAAATCTTTTTAAATCTAGTTGTGTTCCGAGACAATAAGTACGCCAGGGCATCTCAGGGGCCTCTCGGCTCTACGCAGTGCTTAGGCAGTGCTTATTTTCTTACTTACCTCTGGTCATCATTTCGAAAATATATGTAGGCGATTCTCCTTACAGTTGGACGTATGGTTGTGAAATTTAACTGATCTTATATAAAAACCTTTTTATGGGCTAAGTCGTACAACCCCTGCAGCTGCGATATGACTGTCAGTTACATAACTACTCTTCTTTCAACAAGTGCAAAACCTTGTAGCCAGGAACAACTGTAAGTTTGTCATGGGTTATACAACGTGCAGGAAGACAGCCACGTCAAAGTGCCCCATATGTAAGCTAATATCGCTATCATAAACTAAACATTTTAATACATCAGTAAGTAAACCTTGCAACAACATGCTATGGTATTATATCCTTGGCAGTTAAACCGTCTGATCCAATATGCATACACCAGCTCATGGGGGAGAGTGAATCAGTGGCACAGAACTATGCACGGTGTGTCGATAGGATAAATATTAATAGTCTTGGTAGTTATTGTGAAGGTAACTTATTGTAACACAGGTTCCATCTACATCTCACCGTCACCATAGTATTGCTAATACACTAATATACCGACTGTTTATTGTATGTATATATATATATATATATATATATACATATACGTAAACGTATACATATATATATATATATATATATATATATATATATATATATATATATAATATAATATAATATATACAATATAATATAATATATATATATATATGCATATATACATATACAGTATGTATATATATATATATATATATATATATATATATATATATATATATATATATATATATATATACTATAAAGAGTCAGTAATAAAGGTAAAACCTACATTCACTGATGACAGCTGTCAGGGTATCGGAATTGTTATTATAATATTCCAATTTGGTAGAACACAATGAGTGTACTTTCTAGTGATGGCTCTTAATGTAATACATTTTCACATTTGGACAAAAGCATGACATTTGGTACAGATGACCTCCATGCCATTCTATTTCAGAATTGTTTTGGAAGCAACCTGAGATTTTGATGCTTCCACCATTTTGTGCAATATTAAAAAATTGCTTTTCCATATTTCATGAACAGTTTCACATAAAACAGTAACGTTAGGCTTAACGTATACATATCCGGGTATAATAATTTCAAATATGGTATACTTGGACTTATCCGACATTCACATCTGCCATTTGTAAAGATGGCGGCCGCATTCACTAATGTTGCTATGTCTGATAAAGTATGATACTTAGAGTCGTTATTTTGGCATCAGTGTACATATAAGTGGATAGCGATTTCAAATTTATCAAACATTCCACCCACATCTGACCTTAATTTGACCTTCACAACCGCCATTTAATAAAATGGCCGCTGTAAAATCGAATTGTTTATATATCTTTAAAACGAGATATTTGGAGAGATGCTATACGGACACTTTTTCAATATATACATATATTGGGGTAGATATTTTAAATATACTTCTTGACCTTGACCGACATTCACATCCGCCATGTTTAAAGATGGCGGCCGTATTAATTAATGTTGCTATATCTTATCAAATATGGCATCCAGAGTCTTGATTTTGGTATAAATGCATAGGTACCTGGATAGCGATTTCAAATTCGTCAAACGTTTTACACCTGACCTTAATGTGACCTTCTCAACCGCCATTTAATAAAATGGCGCATGTAACATCGAATTGCTTACATATTTTTTAAACAATTTATTTGGAGGGATGTTATATAGACAGTGTTGTCAACATATACGTATGTTCGGGTAGCTATTTTAAATATTTTACTTTTTGACCTTGACCGACATTTACATTCGCCAATTTCCAAGATGGTGGCCCGCAAAGCTAATGTCGCTATATCCTGTCAACTTTACTACGTAGAATCGATATCAAAGCTACATGTACAGCGCAAGTGGTGCTGACTCTGTCATGGAATATGACGTAGTCAATGCATATCACATTATGATAATTATAAAGTTAAAACATAAATATATGTTGTGGTAGAAAACATGATGTTTAATTCAAATCGGTGAAAAGAATATCCTTCAGATCATGACGTAGGGCGTAACATCAGTCACAGATGTCCGTATTTGTAGCATCGCATAGCTTACACTCCATCGTTGTTGATGCACCCGCCTTCACAGTTACACAGAATAGTGCACTTGATTCCTGCTCTGGCACATTTGCAGTTTCCTCTGCACGCCTTTCCACATCCACAGTGGTGGAGGAGAGCACACGCTTTGCTGGCGTCGTCTAGAACAGTCCAGAATGGCACCCAGAGTTATGTGTTCACGTCTTGCGTCCATCCCCACGCTGAAGCATCCGGGACATCTTGGTGTCGCTGCCTTGCTTGTCTCCAGATGTAACCTGCCTGGTACAGAGCTCGCTTTGCATGTTGAAGCAGCGCTTCCTGTGTGAGGGATGTGGTCGAGCGTCCTAGTACCATGGGTGACGAGTTGACGTCTCATATCATTCACCCTTGAGCAGCCACTGCTCTTGCTGTACATGACAACAGTCCAGCGTTCAAGGCGTGCCATGTGGATGGAGTCGAGTGTCAAGAGCGTAGGATCATCGGAAAGAGTGAGTAGTGTTTCCGTAAGGTCAGGGTATGCCTGCCATGCTGCCGAGGCTGTCTTCTTCCTGATACCAAGGAACGATGATGTCGTATCACACCCCGTGAACTAATGGAACAGTGGACATGACAGCGACTTCTCGGGACCATGTGTTTGGGTGATTTCATGAACTGGGATGTGTTGGAAGGCTTTTCCAGTTCCAAAGCCTATCCACAACTCCATCACACCCAGGCTGTCCAACAGGAATGATGACAACATCACTGTCGACTGTGCGGATGAAAGCTTTCGAATGACCTTGTTGTGCGGCGTGAAAAAGATGCAGAAATATCCTGCTATCAGCCTCCTGGTGATTACATGGCATGACCGTTTCGAAGTCAGCTGTCGGAGGTATTCACCAATACATGATCGTCATACGTGGAGCAAACCACAACAGCGGTGAACTGAGATGACGCTTCGATGACAGCTTTTGAAAGGAACCTAAACAGCTGCACCTTGTTTCTTGAAAGTGCTAGAAACTTGTTCCAGTCACGAGGTACAAGTGTAGAGCCTTCGACGATGGTTGTCACGCCGGGGTTGCCTCGTTTTGCCTGAGCCTGGGCTTTGAGGTTGTGATCAGGGTAGATGTCCCCAATGATGTCGGGTCGCGATGTCGAATTTGTGACAGAGTTGGTAATGAATGGCATGAACTGACGCACAACATATTGCTGGTAGTTAGTTACGTAGGTTGGGCGAACCATGTGAACCACAGCTGGGCCATCCAACACCTTCACCGTAACATCATCAGGAGGTGTGAGTTTTGGGATAGTCAGACATTGTAGGACAACAGACTTTGTGCCGGATCTGAGCTTTCCCTGGACATACAACGATGGTGGCTCTTTCTTGTTTTCGTACTTGAAGAACGCTTCTAGGACATGTGGGTGCTTCTTCTCAAGTTCAACCATATCCTTCACGTGAATTGGCAGCCACCGCGAGTAATGTGTCTGGTCAAAGATGAACAGCCATCCACAGAGTTCATCAATAACCTGCACATACAAGTCAAAATCACCTTCTCTTAGAGAGCGAACAAAGCGGCATTGCAGCATCTCCAGATCCATCACCAAAGACCAGAATGCGAACTGCTTGGATGACATCCTCATTGCAGCATCCCAATTCTCTTTCTGACATGGACCGGCTGATGCTTGATGAGCCTCGAAAGCTTCGGGTTTCAAGATTAGACCTTTTGTGGTGGCCGTTGTTGTCAAGATCATAAATCGTGAATACATTTTTTCTCATGTTGGTAGGAACAACGATTCCCTCCTGCTTTATCCGTTCACTCACTCCGATTGCAAACGCTCTGTTGATCTCTCTCCCTCTTCTTTTTGTACGAGATGCACAGTCCTAGCTTCTCGCAGTTGATGATGAGATGCTTGAACTTGGCATCAGTGTGTATTTTCAATGGCGGATATGAAGGTCAGTGAAGGTCAAATGCTAAATGTTTCATTAAATTGTAAACCCTAACTACTCACTTATATCATGGTATAAATATATCCATTCTAGATGATAAAGTTCACACGATATAACGAAATTAGTTGTGAGGGTCACCATCTTGAAAAACTGCAAATGTGAATGTCGGTCAAGGTCAAAAAGTAAAATATTTAAAATAGCTACCCCAATATACGTATGTATTGAAAAGTGTCCGTATAGCATCCCTCTAAATATCTCGTTTTAAAGATAAATAAACTATTCGATTTTACAGCCGCCATTTTATTAAATGGCAGTTGTGAAGGTCAAATTAAGGTCAGGCGTGAAATGTTTGATAGATTTATAAATTGATATCCACTTACCTATACACTGATGCCAAAATAACGACTCTAAGTGCCATATTTTATAAGATATAGAAACATTAGTGAATATAGCCGCCATCTTTTAAAATGGCAGATATGAATGTCGAATAAGTCCAAATGCACCTTGCTTGAAATTAGAAGACCAGAAAATGTATATATTAAGCCAAAAAGAAACATGTTATGTGAAACTGTTCATGAAATATGGAAAAGTAAGTTTTTTTTTATTTTCGATGGCAGCCATTTTGAATATTGCAAAAAGTGGTGGAAGCATCAACATCTCAGGTTGCTTCCATTAAAATTCTGAAATAGTATGGTATCAAATTCATCTGTGCCAAATGTCATGCTTTTGTCCAGCAGTGAAAATGTATGGCCTTTTCTGACATTAAGAGCCCTCACTATTCGAGAACATGTCAAATGCGCTTAGATAATAGCGGTGTTGACCACACACGGGGTACTGGTGAATTGTATCGGGGATGAGTAACATATTATGGGTACTAGTCCTCATGCAAATAGGTTAGGTTTTAGTTTCTACCTTTGCGGGTGTTTGATAATATGTCTATAACATGGCGCCTCGTCGGTGCCTATGTGCAAGTGTTTCACACTTTTTATTCAACGAAAATATTTATGTTAACGTTATAATAACCTAAATAAATTAATGCCTACAGTTGTGCAAATTAGGACATAATCATAGCCAACACAATTGTGTGCATCCATAATACTTGGGTACCAAACGAACACATTATGCTACACTTGTTTCATAAGCACTGTTGTCTGCAATCCTTATGTTAGTTGATGTACTTGTGCTATTGTTTACCCGTGGCTAAGCGCAATATGATATACAATACACATTGCTAAGGCGGGATTTGTTTGCACGTCGCTGATCCTAATCCACCACAGGTAAGCATAAAACAGCTGCTAGCCTCGGCCAATGTTCAGTTTGACTGTTGCAGCTAGGCAAAGAACACAGACATCGTCAACTTAAACGAGAAGACGACGTAAGTAGTTTATGTGTCTTTGGTAATTCCGCATATACGCATATTGCTCATTTCCAATATAATTGCATACGATGTAGTACGTGCATTGTTTCTTGCGTAGTATCAGTATTAGTACAATCATGTGAACGTGTCCATACACCTGCACTTGTAGGTATGCGACCAGCACAAATGCTGTTGCCATTACATTCGCTGTTGCCTTATTTACAACGCCGATCTCACAGATTGATACCGTTCAACAAGTACATGTCCTGCAGCAGTTTATTAGAAACATCGCAACCGTTCATCAATTCTAACCCGATTGTAAATGTGTCCATAGGAATATTCCCTATCATTTATCTATATAGACAAACGAATTGCAAGTGACCATTACCATATTGATATCGTCAACACTGTGATATGCCTAAGTTACATATTCGGGTCTTTCCATTAAAGCGCTAACCTGGAACATCTACGTCCATATCCCACATATTAGCGACGTTCACCCACTTGTGTTCAGTTGCGTCGTTGGTCCATTGACAATTGGCATGTTGCTAACCAATTGACGATGAAACAAACGCAATAGTCTTCATAGCTATTTTAGTGACGTGCTTGAGAACACAGAGTGACACGCTATATTCATGGGAGCTAAAACGTAGAGTTGACATATCAATGACGGAGTTACCAGTACCGTACTGACGGAGCGTATTCCTCTCGTCTGTTCTGACCTAATGAACGGGTGCACGCTAGTGGGAATAACTGTTCGATTTACCAAAACACATTTGCATTATCGGTGGAATCGCTCCTATAGATGTTCATGTCGAACATGTTGCAGTTGTCGCAGAATGAAATCGACAGCGGCCCTTCTCCTGATCGTTGCCGTGTTTCTGGCAATGGCGGATGCACGGATAATGGCCACCCTCTCTGGGGGACACAGGACGTGTGGTAATCGTCCGTACTACCGAGGATACGACCTGTGCTGCGGCGGCCAAATCTTCGACCGAAGGACGCACGCATGCTGCGGTTACCGCGGTTACGACATGACACACTACCTGTGCTGTGGCTGGAGAGTGGTGCGTAGGCCGTGGTTCGGTGCGTGCTGTGGCGTTCACGTCTACGACAGTCGCTATAGAAGTTGCTGCGGTGGGGTCATTATCGGACGATGGCAAAAGTGTTGCAACGGACGAGTATGTTGAGTACCAAGATGGACACTCATCAACGGAATCAGGAACAGGCTTAAGCGTGACGACGAGACTACGATAACGATGTGTAGATTAGTAATAAGTAATAACTAAACTGCATGCCTGAAGTAATAAGCAACAAACGATGGACGTAAAACAAATAAAGTATCTGTCATTATAAATATATAACATTCATATTATCATTTAACTAAAACACATTGGTAGAAACGCATTACTGAATGTTGTGCAATAAAAGCTATTTGTGTTTTCTTTTAGCATTATTGCTTCCATAATAAAATTCATACATTTAGTGATTATAGTAATTTTGTCCGTTTATGTGTGTGTGTGTGTGTGTGTGTGTGTGTGTGTGTGTGTATGTGTGTGTGTGTGTGTGTGTGTGTGTGTGTGTGTGTGTGTGTGTGTGTGTGTGTGTGTGTGAGAGAGAGAGAGCGTGCGCGTGCGCGTGCGCGTGCGCGTGCAGTTTGTGTATTATATACTATACGAATGCTACTTTTTCCACAAAATACGGTAGTGTGTTCATCATTAGTTAAATGTTCCGAAGATA
The DNA here is from genome assembly GCA_964017155.1 of Oasisia sp. SBJ-2009. Classification (NCBI taxonomy): domain Eukaryota; kingdom Metazoa; phylum Annelida; class Polychaeta; order Sabellida; family Siboglinidae; genus Oasisia; species Oasisia sp. SBJ-2009. The sequence goes on from OZ024858.1 coordinate 2,223,335, forward strand.
ACAGAATATATAAGATAACATAAGCGAGATGTAGAACCCACGTGTTGCCTATTTTTCAATTGTTACGATGTGATATATATATATATATATATATATATATATATATATATATATATATATATATATATATATATATATATATATATATATACGTATATATATACGTATATATATATATATATATATATATATATATATATATATATATATATATATATATATATATATATATATATATATATACGTATATATATATATATATATATATATATATATATATATTATTCCGCATTCTTTTCTGCCGGAATCATAAACGCTGAGGTATTTCTTGATGTCGTTTTGGGTTGAATACCAGTCGAATAATATAGTATGTTGATACTCCTGTTATTAATAAACTAATAAACGTATGGTTCTACATGTAATTGTGAGTACGGTTCACAGAACCATTGTATGTGTGGGTGAGGCAAGTTGGTGTTGAACACGGATTCCCCGCGGTGTGTGTCTTTATGTAAGTTTGTGTTGGTGACAGTTGCCCATGGCGTATTGATTTATGGTTGGGTGTGAACTATTCTTAAACAGAGACGTGCACACATATCACTGCACGACCTTCTATTGATATACACACCCCTTATCCCGACCGTCTTTCAAACAGGATATATAATCAGGTAGGACGCATCTGGCAAACGTTGGTTGTTTGAGTCGTGTCAGTCGTAATCCGCCTTCAACCAACCAGGGGCAAGAACTATGTAATTACCATCGGTGTCACACAGGAAAGGAGGTACACTACATTGACTACTGTTGCTTTATGTTATAGGAAACATCTTCCCCTAGCTATTGACCTATTCTATTCAAATGTGTTTTGTAATAAAACATACATCTACACAACATTCAATGTGTGTGTGTGTGTGTGTGTGTGTGTGTGTGTGTGTGTGTGTGAGTGTGTGTGTGTGTGTGTGTGTGTGTGTGAGTGTGTGTGTGTGTGTGTGTGTGTGTGTGTGTGTGTGTGTGTGTGTGTGTGTGTGTGTGTGTGTGTGTGTGTGTGTGTGTGTGTGTGTGTGTGTGTGTGTGTGTGTGTGTGTGTGTGTGTGTGTGTGTGTGTGTGTGTGTGACCGTAGACAATTTATGTAGTATGGATAAGTGTGGATGGGAGAATGCGTGGAGGTGTATATAAAGCGTATATATATAATTATATATATAATATATATATATATATATATATATATATATATATATATATATATATATATATATATATATATGCATGTGCTCATATGTATGTTTGTATATCCGCACGTATTTTTTTAAACTGTATGTGTATAGACGTTGTGTGTTTCAAAACAAACTTTTTAGCAACATTGTTTTTACCTGATTAATAACAACATCGTATCCTGGAAAGTAACATGCTTTTCAACGACGGTATGTATGATATTGGATATCGACATTGAATCATTGCATGGAGTGCAGCTATTGCAGAATGAAAGAATGTATTAAATCAAGTATTATATTTTGCGATGATGCAGAAGTGTAGGTTTTTAGCATGTCGTTAACGTTAACATTGCCCAGATATTTATTGATGTGTTAAGATAAGTTCAATTTTGAATATTTATTTTAATTTTATTTCACCGTTGGCCTGAGAGCCAATCAGCGTCTCTACCCTTATCTGTGGTAAGGCCGCCCTAGCGGTTAACACGGCAACCCATTAAAACCCCAGGCAGAGTTGAAGGGCTGAAACGTGCTGCCACCTCACGGAGCCTGGGTAATCGAGGCAACGACCTGATATATAATTATAATACCATAATTATTGCTATTATTAAATTATAAAGTAGTAGTAGTAGTAGTAGTAGTAGTAGTAGTAGTAGTAGTAGTAGTAGTAGTAGTAGTAGTAGTAGTAGTAGTAGTAGTAGTAGTAGTAGTAGTAGTAGTAGTAGTAGTAGTAGTAGTAGTAGTAGTAGTAGTAGTAGTAGTAGTAGTAGTAGTAGTAGTAGCAGCAGCAGCAGCAGCAGCAGCAGCAGCAGCAGCAGTAGTAGTAGTAGTAGCACAATCACATAAGCATGTCCTTACAACTGCATTAGACTATACGCTACCACCAGAAATCCAGGTGTGATTACATTCGCCTACGCCTTACTTACTACGCCGATCTCACATATTGAACATTCTGTAGCAGATCATTAGAAACATTGCTATAATTCATCCCATGTAAAGAACCTTTATTACACGTATCGTGTGTATTCGACTCGCTGACAAATAACTTCTCGCTTTGAATTTTGTTCAATGATACAAAACACCTGTCTGATCTTGCAGCAATGCTGCGGACATGTTCCGCAATTATGGTGCTCTATGTACTGTATCACTTAACGAAACTATGATATTTCAAGACGTCAATACATGCACACCTTCACACCTCCACACCTCCACACCTCCCCCTCCACACTTTCTCACTTCAAGTAAACACGTCCAAAAACACCACATGCGAGATTGTCTAAAGGACCCTATTACTGCTCATCGTGGACTTATGGTGGCTCCTATCACAGCGATATTATTGTCATAAAAAATTATTATAAGTACATGCGTTTATATGTATTGTCGGTCTACCGTGTAGTTTAATAATATGTGAAAATTAAATCATATGTGTCAGTTGATATATTTTCAACAAACGTTATACCTACTTGAGTTCAATAAACATTATGTCTATGGATATGATATATTATAACAAATACGAGACTATTGCAGCGGAGAAATACAAACAACAAATAGTCATAATCATATATTTAATTGTTCAAATGTATTTCTCAACTTACAATGTTCATGTAATATACACAAGAGAAGCCAGATGTAGAACGCACGCGTTGTCTGCTTGTACGGTGTATGTTAGGAAAGATGTGACACGTGTTGTTGTAAGAAGGGAATGATCTACTATTAATCACACCAGATCGGTTTCCGTGTCAGTGACTATTTAAATTTATGTGCCGTTGTGACATTGACCGCGGCACAATATTAGTGTTATCAGCATATAAGATAGCAGTACGAGCGCTATGATAGCAGTACGTTTATCAGCGCTTATGATACCAGCACCAATTGTAAATTGTGTTAGCCACCGTTGTAATGATCTTATTTCGCAAATTGAGAGAGGATTGAGAGTTATGATAATGTAACGCTACATTCGAATATCAAATAGTGTCGCTGTACGCAGATATTTGCAGAGGTTTGACTGAGCATGTGTCTTGCTCATTTTGCATTGTGTTCTATATAACCACTGCCAAGCTGTTATACCAATATAACAGAAAATGTTGTCCTGACACACCAGGGGGCGCGACTCTGTTGCAGACCCTAGTCACACAGTTCTGACAGTTTTATTAAATGGTGATTATATTTTATGTTGGTCGACACAATGTTCAGCACAAATATGTGTGTGTAAGATATTCAAGAGTGTTTATGGTGATTTGCACGGCTGTGTGTCTACTACTGGACCCAACATCAGCAATTGAAGCATCTCCAAGCGCGCCACTCGTCTTCTTCTGTCATGGCGCCGCCATTGCCCCGCTTCAGTATAGCCGTGAGTACCTGCTGAACTTACAATACGGGCCAAATATATTGCCTCCGAACTTAGAATCCGACATTCCGAACATTGTAAACAATAAGAAGAAACGCGGGTCGAGAGGGGGAGTGAGGAACCGTCTGAAGAAGTCTGGCTACAGACCGCCACTTCCCGCCATAACACTATCTAATGTGCGATCTCTACAAAACAAAATGGACGAACTGTCAACATTTATTACGTACGACTCTGACTACCGTCGAAGCAGCCTACTGTGCTTCACCGAAACCTGGCTGACAGAAAACACAACAGATATTGGACTCGATGGCTACACGACAATACGGTTTGACAGGAGCAAGAAAAAGACCGATAAGAGCATTGGAGGTGGGCTGTGCATGATGGTCAACAACAAATGGGCTACCAATGTTTGCATACGAGAGCGCGTCAGCACACGCTCGTATGAAATATTGACAGTCTCGTTCCGACCACACTACCTGCCACGCGAACTAGGCCAGGTGACGGTGATACTTGTTTACATTCCTGGCCCAGATTACACAGGTGCAGCAGAGCGTGTCGCCGAGTGTTACAATAGAACGATCCATAGGTCAATTAACCAGGCTGTGTTTGTGCTGGGCGACTTCAACAGTTGCGACATCACGGGTCTCCTGCCTGATCTGCACCAGAGCGTAACGTGTCCGACGCGCCTCAACAAGACGATCGATCTGTGCTTCAGCAACATCCCTGACGCATTCCGGGCACTGTGTACGCCTGCTCTCGGGCGGTCGGACCATAATGTCATCCACCTAGTGCCCAAATACAGACAGCTGGTTAAACGTGAGAAACCCAGGACTATCAGCGTACGAGTCTGGGACCATGACAACTCAGAGACACTGAGGGGGTGTTTTGACTGTACTGATTGGCAGGTCTTCCTTGATGGCTGCTCTGACAATGTAGATGACATTGCTGACACTGTTACGTCCTATATTCAGTTTTGCGAACAAATGGTAATACAAACAAAAACTGTTAGAATTTTTCCGAACAATAAACCTTGGATCACTAAAGAACTAAAAGGTATCCTAAATGAGAAAAAGCATGCGTTTCTGAATGGAGATTGTACATCAGTTAGAGGGTTAAACAAGGAATTCAGAAGTAAATTGAAACTAGCCAAGCTGCAGTACAAAGACAAAGTTGAGCGTAAACTCTTATGTGGTAATGCCAGCGATGCATGGAAAGGTCTTAACATGATGATGGGCAGAACTCGTAAAGAACAACCTTTGGTATCTGACAATCCAGCACAGTTTGCAAATGATTTAAACAGGTTCTATGCCAGATACGACAATACCGATTATAGTAATGAATGTGATGTGCTATGTCAAACAATGAGCTCCAGCCCTGTAACACTGGTCGAAAGTGATGTTGTCAGATGTTTCTCACGTATTAACCCAAACAAAGCACACGGGCCCGATGGCTTGAGGGGCCGTGTTATGAAAGTTTGCGCGGATCAGCTTGGTCCTTTTTTTACAAGATTTTTCAAATTGCTCTTAAACACACATTCTATGCCTCGCTCGTGGAAACAATCCACTATTATGCCTATTGCCAAAAAACCTGGCGCTAGGGAATTTAATGACTTTCGACCAGTGGCGCTCACATCTATCATTGCTAAATGCATGGAAAGACTTGTATGTAATCAACTGATTAAGTCTGTGGCCAATCACATGGATCCCCTACAGTTTGCATATAGAGCTAAGAGAGGAGTAGAGGACGCAACACTAACTCTGTTCAACTTAACTGCCAGTCACCTAGACACATCTGGAACTACCGTCCGTGTCTTATTTATGGACTTTTCGTCAGCTTTCAATACTATACAACCACATGTTCTGATTAAGAAGTTGTTGTACCTTGAGGTAAATCCTGACCTTATTCTATGGATTAGGCAGTTTCTATGTGATCGGCCACAGCGCGTCAGATTGAACGGCTCTCTGAGCAGAGATCCCGTGTTGTCAGATGAGGTTATAGTAAATACCGGAGCTCCACAGGGATGTGTCCTGTCACCAATTCTCTTTTCCATTTATACGAATGACATATCATGTAACAACTCATTTCTCACCCTAATCAAATACGCAGATGACATGGCCCTTGTAGGCCGCCTTAAGGATGAATTATCTCTTTTTGAGTACCGTCTCCAAATTGATGCGCTAGCTTCCCAGTTTACCTCCACCTTTCTTAAACTGAATACAACGAAAACGAAAGAGTTAGTGTTTGGAGGAGAAAGGATTAGTCAGACACCGGAACCGATATTGATAAATAATCAAGAAGTTGAAATAGTCAAAAGCTTCAAGTATTTAGGTACTGTGCTAGATGAGAGGCTGTCGTTCTGTGAACATGTCGATTATGTATATAAGAGAGCACAACAACGACTTTTTCTACTGAGAAAGCTGAAAAGCTTTGATGTTAGCCAGCACATTCTCCAACTTGTCTACAGAAGTTTGATAGAGAGCGTTCTTTCTTTTAATATAATTACATGGTATGGCAATGTCAGTGGAAAAAATAAAGTAAAGCTTGCTCGCGTAGTTAACACAGCAAGCAAGTTAATTGGCAACAATCAAAAACAGCTGTCCAGCATATATAAAGATGCACTGAAAAGGAAATCAACACAAATTCTCTATGATCCTGCTCATCCTCTTAATCAAGCCTTTCAGAAACTGCCATCAGGGAGACGCTTAAAAGTGCCATTAGCCAAAAAAAAATCTTCAAAAAATCGTTTGTACCCTCTGCTATTTTAATTTTAAATGCTAAATGATAATGCTGTTTTCAACGAGTCATTAATACATTTTTACATTTTATGTGTCTCATATTCTTATGGT
>OZ024858.1:2234730-2284730 GCA_964017155.1 Oasisia sp. SBJ-2009
CGACAACTGCAACATGTTCGACATGAACATCTATAGGAGCGATTCCATCGATAATGCAAATGTGTTTTGGTAAATCGAACAGTTATTCCCACTAGCGTGCACCCGTTCATTAGGTCAGAACAGACGAGAGGAATACGCTCCGTCAGTACGGTACTGGTAACTCCGTCATTGATATGTCAACTCTACGTTTTAGCTCCCATGAATATAGCGTGTCACTCTGTGTTCTCAAGCACGTCACTAAAATAGCTATGAAGACTATTGCGTTTGTTTCATCGTCAATTGGTTAGCAACATGCCAATTGTCAATGGACCAACGACGCAACTGAACACAAGTGGGTGAACGTCGCTAATATGTTGGATATGGACGTAGATGTTCCAGGTTAGCGCTTTAATGGAAAGACCCGAGTACGTAACTTAGGCATATCACAGTGTTGACGATATCAATATGGTAATGGTCACTTGCAATTCGTTTGTCTATATAGATAAATGATAGGGAATGTTCCTATGGACACATTTACAATCGGGTTAGAATTGATGAGCGGTTGCGATGTTTCTAATAAACTGCTTCAGGAAATGTACTTGTTGAACGGTATCAATCTGTGATATCGGCGTTGTAAATAAGGCAACAGCGAATGTAATGGCAACAGCATTTGTGCTGGTCGCATACCTACAAGTGCAGGTGTATGGACACGTTCACATGATTGTAATAATACTGATACTACGCAAGAAACAATGCACGTACTACATCGTATGCAATTATATTGGAAATGAGCAATATGCGGAATTACCAAAGACACATAAACTACTTACGTCGTCTTCTCGTTTAAGTTGACGATGTCTGTGTTCTTTACCTAGCTGCAACAGTCAAACTGAACATTGGCCGAGGCTAGCAGCTGTTTTATGCTTACCTGTGGTGGATTAGGATCACCGACGTGCAAACAAATCCCGCCTTAGCAATGTGTATTGTATATCATATTGCGCTTAGCCACGGGTAAACAATAGCACAAGTACATCAACTAACATAAGGATTGCAGACAACAGTGCTTATGAAACAAGTGTAGCATAATGTGTTCGTTTGGTACCCAAGTATTATGGATGCACACAATTGTGTTGGCTATGATTATGTCCTAATTTGCACAACTGTAGGCATTAATTTATTTAGGTTATTATAACGTTAACATAAATATTTTCGTTGAATAAAAAGTGTGAAACACTTGCACATAGGCACCGACGAGGCGCCATGTTATAGACATATTATCAAACACCCGCAAAGGTAGAAACTAAAACCTAACCTATTTGCATGAGGACTAGTGCCCATAATATGTTACTCATCCCCGATACAATTCACCAGTACCCCGTGTGTGGTCAACACCGCTATTATCTAAGCGCATTTGACATGTTCTCGAATAGTGAGGGCTCTTAATGTCAGAAAAGGCCATCAATTTTCACTGCTGGACAAAAGCATGACATTTGGCACAGATGAATTTGATACCATACTATTTCAGAATTTTAATGGAAGCAACCTGAGATGTTGATGTTTCCACCACTTTTTGCAATATTCAAAATGGCTGCCATCGAAAATAAAAAAAACTTGCTTTTCCATATTTCATGAACAGTTTCACATAACATGTTTCTTTTTGGCTTAATATATACATTTTCTGGTCTTCTAATTTCAAGCAAGGTGCATTTGGACTTATTCGACATTCATATCTGCCATTTTAAAAGATGGCGGCTATATTCACTAATGTTTCTATATCTTATAAAATATGGCACTTAGAGTCGTTATTTTGGCATCAGTGTGTAGGTAAGTGGATATCAATTATAAATCTATCAAACATTTCACGCCTGACCTTAATTTGACCTTCACAACTGCCATTTAATAAAATGGCGGCTGTAAAATCGAATAGTTTATTTATCTTTAAAACGAGATATTTAGAGGGATGCTATATGGACACTTTTCAATACATACGTATATTGGGGTAGCTATTTTAAATATTTTACTTTTTGACCTTGACCGACATTCACATTTGCAGTTTTTCAAGATGGTGACCCTCACAACTAATTTCGTTATATCGTGTGAACTTTATCATCTAGAATGGATATGTTTATACCATGATATAAGTGAGTAGTTAGGGTTTACAATTTAATGAAACATTTAGCATTTGACCTTCACTGACCTTCATATCCGTCATTGAAAATACACACTGATGCCAAGTTCAAGCATCTCATCATCAACTACGAGAAGCTAGGACTGTGCATCTCGTACAAAAAGAAGAGGGAGAGAGATCAACAGAGCGTTTGCAATCGGAGTGAGTGAACGGATAAAGCAGGAGGGAATCGTTGTTCCTACCAACATGAGAACAAATGTATTCACGATTTATGATCTTGACAACAACGACCACCACAAAAGGTCTAATCTTGAAACCCGAAGCTTTCGAGGCTCATCAAGCATCAGCCGGTCCATGTCAGAAAGAGAATTGGGATGCTGCAATGAGGATGTCATCCAAGCAGTTCGCATTCTGGTCTTTGGTGATGGATCTGGAGATGCTGCAATGCCGCTTTGTTCGCTCTCTAAGAGAAGGTGATTTTGACTTGTATGTGCAGGTTATTGATGAACTCTGTGGATGGCTGTTCATCTTTGACCAGACACATTACTCGCGGTGGCTGCCAATTCACGTGAAGGATATGGTTGAACTTGAGAAGAAGCACCCACATGTCCTAGAAGCGTTCTTCAAGTACGAAAACAAGAAAGAGCCACCATCGTTGTATGTCCAGGGAAAGCTCAGATCCGGCACAAAGTCTGTTGTCCTACAATGTCTGACTATCCCAAAACTCACACCTCCTGATGATGTTACGGTGAAGGTGTTGGATGGCCCAGCTGTGGTTCACATGGTTCGCCCAACCTACGGAACTAACTACCAGCAATATGTTGTGCGTCAGTTCATGCCATTCATTACCAACTCTGTCACAAATTCGACATCGCGACTCGACATCATTTGGGACATCTACCCTGATCACAACCTCAAAGCCCAGGCTCAGGCAAAACGAGGCAACCCCAGCGTGATAACCATCGTCGAAGGCTCTACACTTGTACCTCGTGACTGGAACAAGTTTCTAGCACTTTCAAGAAACAAGGTGCAGCTGTTTAGGTTCCTTTCAAAAGCTGTCATCGAAGCGTCATCTCAGTTCACCGCTGTTGTGGTTTGCTCCACGTATGACGATCATGTATTGGTGAATACCTCCGACAGCCAGTCGGTGGCTGACTTCGAAACGGTCATGCCATGCAATCACCAGGAGGCTGATAGCAGGATATTTCTGCATCTTTTTCACGCCGCACAACAAGGTAATTCGACAGCTTTCATCCGCACAGTCGACAGTGATGTTGTCATCATTCCTGTTGGACAGCCTGGGTGTGATGGAGTTGTGGATAGGCTTTGGAACTGGAAAAGCCTTCCAACACATCCCAGTTCATGAAATCACCCAAACACATGGTCCCGAGAAGTCGCTGTCATGTCCACTGTTCCATTCGTTCACGGGGTGTGATACGACATCATCGTTCCTTGGTATCAGGAAGAAGACAGCCTCGGCAGCATGGCAGGCATACCCTGACCTTACGGAAACACTACTCACTCTTTCCGATGATCCTACGCTCTTGACACTCGACTCCATCCACATGGCACGCCTTGAACGCTGGACTGTTGTCATGTACAGCAAGAGCAGTGGCTGCTCAAGGGTGAATGATATGAGACGTCAACTCTTCACCCATGGTACTAGGACGCTCGACCACATTACATCTGGAGACAAGCAAGGCAGCGACACCAAGATGTCCCGGATGCTTCAGGGTGGGGATGGACGCAAGACGTGAACACAAAACTCTGGGTGCCATTCTGGACTGTTCTAGACGACGCCAGCAAAGCGTGTGCTCTCCTCCACCACTGTGGAAAGGCGTGCAGAGCAAACTGCAAATGTGCCAGAGCAGGAATCAAGTGCACTATTCTGTGTAACTGTGAAGGCGGGTGCATCAACAACGATGGAGTGTAAGCTATGCGATGCTACAAATACGGACATCTGTGACTGATGTTACGCCCTACGTCATGATCTGAAGGATATTCTTTTCACCGATTTGAATTAAACATCATGTTTTCTACCACAACATATATTTATGTTTTAACTTTATAATTATCATAATGTGATATGCATTGACTACGTCATATTCCATGACAGAGTCAGCACCACTTGCGCTGTACATGTAGCTTTGATATCGATTCTACGTAGTAAAGTTGACAGGATATAGCGACATTAGCTTTGCGGGCCACCATCTTGGAAATTGGCGAATGTAAATGTCGGTCAAGGTCAAAAAGTAAAATATTTAAAATAGCTACCCGAACATACGTATATGTTGACAACACTGTCTATATAACATCCCTCCAAATAAATTGTTTACAAAATATGTAAGCAATTCGATGTTACATGCGCCATTTTATTAAATGGCGGTTGAGAAGGTCACATTAAGGTCAGGTATAAAACGTTTGACGAATTTGAAATCGCTATCCAGGTACCTATGCATTTATACCAAAATCAAGACTCTGGATGCCATATTTGATAAGATATAGCAACATTAATTAATACGGCCGCCATCTTTAAACATGGCGGATGTGAATGTCGGTCAAGGTCAAGAAGTATATTTAAAATATCTACCCCAATATATGTATATATTGAAAAAGTGTCCGTATAGCATCTCTCCAAATATCTCGTTTTAAAGATATATAAACAATTCGATTTTACAGCGGCCATTTTATTAAATGGAGGTTGTGAAGGTCAAATTAAGGTCAGATGTGGGTGGAATTTTTGATAAATTTGAAAAGGTCAAAAAGTAAAATATTTAAAATAGCTACCCGAACATACGTATATGTTGACAACACTGTCTATATAACATCCCTCCAAATAAATTGTTTAAAAAATATGTAAGCAATTCGATGTTACATGCGCCATTTTATTAAATGGCGGTTGTGAAGGTCACATTAAGGTCAGATGTGGAATGTTTGATAAATTTGAAATCGCTATCCACTTATATGTACACTGATGCCAAAATAACGACTCTAAGTATCATACTTTATCAGACATAGCAACATTAGTGAATGCGGATGTGAATGCAGATGTGAATGTCGGATAAGTCCAAGTATACCATATTTGAAATTATAATACCCGGATATGTATACGTTAAGCCTAACGTTACTGGCAGTAGCAGTAGCAGTAGCAGTAGCAGTAGCAGTAGCAGTAGCAGTAGCAGTAGCAGTAGCAGTAGCAGTAGCAGTAGCAGTAGCAGTAGCAGTAGCAGTAGCAGTAGCAGTAGCAGTAGCAGTAGCAGTAGCAGTAGCAGTAGCAGTAGCAGTAGCAGTAGCAGTAGCAGTAGCAGTAGCAGTAGCAGTAGCAGTAGCAGTAGCAGTAGCAGTAGCAGTAGCAGTAGCAGTAGCAGTAGCAGTAGCAGTAGCAGTAGCAGTAGCAGTAGCAGTAGCAGTAGCAGTAGCAGTAGCAGTAGCAGTAGCAGTAGCAGTAGCAGTAGCAGTAGCAGTAGCAGTAGCAGTAGCAGTAGCAGTAGCAGTAGCAGTAGCAGTAGCAGTAGCAGTAGCAGTAGCAGTAGCAGTAGCAGTAGCAGTAGCAGTAGCAGTAGCAGTAGCAGTAGCAGTAGCAGTAGCAGTAGCAGTAGCAGTAGCAGTAGCAGTAGCAGTAGCAGTAGCAGTAGCAGTAGCAGTAGCAGTAGCAGTAGCAGTAGCAGTAGCAGTAGCAGTAGCAGTAGCAGTAGCAGTAGCAGTAGCAGTAGCAGTAGCAGTAGCAGTAGCAGTAGCAGTAGCAGTAGCAGTAGCAGTAGCAGTAGCAGTAGCAGTAGCAGTAGCAGTAACAGTAGCAGTAGCAGTAGCAGTAGCAGTAGCAGTAGCAGTAGCAGTAGCAGTAGCAGTAGCAGTAGCAGTAGCAGTAGCAGTAGCAGTAGTATTACAATCACATTAGTATGTCCTTACAACTGAACTAGACTATAGGCGACCACCATAAATCCACCTGTGATTACATTCGCAATCGCCTTATTTACAACGCCGATCTCACAAATTGAACATTCTATTCAACAATTACATTTCCTGTGGCAGTTCATTAGAAACGTCGCTATCGTTCATCCTTTGTAAAGAACTTTTATTACACGTATCGTATGTATTCGACTCGCTGACAAGTAACTGCTCGCTTTGAATTTTGCACAATGATACAACAAATCTACCTGGTCTTGCCAGCAATGCTGCGGACATGTTCCACAATTACGGTGCTTTGTGTACTGTATCAATTAACGAACGTATCATATTTCAAGACCTCCATACATGTACACCTTTACACCTCCACACCTCCACACCTCCACACCTCCACACCTCCACACCTCCACACCTCCACACCTCCACACTTCCACACATCCACACATCCACACATCCTCACATCCACACATCCACACCTCCATACCACCACACCTAATTTTCTCACTTCAAGCAAACACTTCCAAAACAAAATACGAGATTGACGCAATGTATAAAGGGTCATATTTATTTTCACCACGGAATTATGGAGGCTCCTATGACAGCGACATTATTTATTTTCTTAATAGAAGCTACCCACCCCAATTTGTAAAAGTTATGTCATTGTGTTTTTGGTACAACATAAATTATTATAAGTGCACTGGTTTATATGTATTGTCGGTCTACCGTGTAGTTTAATAGTATGTAAAAATGAAATAATATGAGTGGGTTGATGTATTTCCAACAAACGTTATACCTACTTGAGTTCAATACACATTATGGCTATGGATATGATACATTATAAAAAAATACGAAAATATTACAGCGGAGAAATACGAACAATAAATAGTCATAATCATATCTTTATTTGTTCAAATTAATTTCTCAACTTACAAGGTTCATGTAAAATACACAAGAGAAGCCCAACGTAGAAAGCACGCCTTGTCTGCTTTGTACGGTGTATATTCGAATATCAAATAGTGTCGCTGTATGCAGACGTTTGTTTGTCAGACGTTTGACTGAGCAACTGTCTTGTGCATTTTGCATTGTGTTCTATAGGAGGTTTCATGTTTACCAACACGTGACGTCACTTTCGCACATGCGCATTGCACTGGTTGGCAAAACACGCCTTGCTTCCAACCAGCCAAGCCAACAAAGGCTGGATGTAACGCTGCAATTATGAGTTGTTGAACGTTAATTCTTTAGATGTCAGCGCGAGAGATTGGTATGGAAAGAAACTAGAGTACGGTGATAGCACTGACATGTTACCAGATCTGTATTTGATGCAAGACGGCTGGCAAAATGATCCCGAATCTAACGTTCGCCGGCGATGTTTACAATTACAGTCAATTAGCCGTTACAATTACGTTACCAACGCGCCAGGAATGTTCAGTCGAGCCTGGATGAAGGCATATACAATTAACTGGACGCTAACATTCAAGGAACCTAATGTTTGCGCTTGATCGCATTCAGCTAAAGTTGTCGTCGTTTCTCTTCCTTGGGAATGCGGTGAAATGACAACGAACTATCCACACATCGAATAGTATACCCCACAACAACACACGACATCACCACGATTGTTTATTCGCACTACTGTAAAGCGTAAACACAAGGTAAAATGGCCGCCAACTTCTGTCTTCTGCCAACCAGTCGCCGCAGACGACCACGTGACTGGGCGTGTGACATCACTGTGAAACGTGCTATACTACCACTGCCAAGCTGTTATACCAATATAACAGGAAATGTTGGCTTATGACCATTGGCTAGCATTTGTATTAAAACATTGTCAGCAGTTAAGCTGAACCTACGCATAAGAATTATGCATGTCTGTAGCAGGATCGTATACTATTGACTGCAATAGTAAACACAGTCTGCGTTTAACAAATTATGCCGTTGCAGCATCCATACAATCGGCTGTCGTAAGCCTGTGTTCCGCAACAGGCCGGATTGATCGGCTTGCTGTTTATGTTGCCACCGCAGCACATATCCAATCGTGAGTCGTAAACCTTTGTTCCGCAACAGGCCGGATTGATCGGCTTGCTGTTTATTTTGCCACCGCAACAGATATCCAATCGTGAGTCGTAAGCCTGTGTTCCGCAACAGGCCGGATTGATCGGCTTGCTTTGAAGTTGCCCCGAGCAGCAAATATGGAACGTCGGGCTGTACCTTTGGCTACCGCAGACTCTCATAGAGAAGAAAGCATTCGTCCACGCCACGGACACAACAATCATCACGAGTAGCACTACTGGGAATTTCAAAACGTGACACCTGAAACATAAATTATAATATTTGTGCATAATGTTACGCATCGTATGAATGATATCGACGAAATCTTTAATTTTGTGGAAGCATGTATATGATTTTATATATATATATATATATATATATATATATATATATATATATATATATTATCCATGTGCCTGTGCGTGTGCGTGCGTGTGTGCGCGTGCGCGTGTGCGTGCGTGTGTGCGCGTGCGCGTGCGCGTGCGCGTGCGCGTGCGCGTGCGCGTGCGCGTGCGCGTGCGCGTGCGCGTGCGCGTGCGCGTGCGCGTGCGCGTGCGCGTGCGAGTTCGAGTGCGCTAACAAATCGCTAAGTATGTAAGTGTGAATGATACTTCCTTACAAATTAAGTAAAAGGCAAAAGGCAAGTTTGTATATACTCAGGTACTCATTTATTCAGAGTGAACTGGAGCAATGTAGAATGAAAAATCTTGCCCAAGGTTTTAACACAGCAGCCAGGATTCGAACCCGGGTTCTCGTAGTCGAGAGTCCGAAGCTCTACCCCTGACCTACTACTGCGCTTCCTGAGCTACTTCGATTATAGTGAATGCGTTATTATGCCATGTGGTTTTTATGTACAACCTATACATTAGCCTAGGTGTATCGACATCACTATGTGTAATCTAGTATAGTTAAACACTGATGAATTGTACTACCTCGTACTACGAGAGTGACTCCTTGAGAACGAGAGAGAATCGACTTGGTGATTGAATACTCGTTTGGAGCATATTAACGTTACTTGTATATGTATATAAGAATATTTCTTTATAATAATGACAACAGCGTTGCGTACGTACATGGTGTTTCACTTCTCAAACTGTGTCGGATGTATCACTGTATATGAAAAGCGATGGAATGGTTGCATATGAAAAGCGATGGAATGGTTGCACCCGATGTTTGATGTCGACGGAAATGGTTGGGCACCTGGAAAAGAACGTTGAACAGTAGGAAACAGTACAAAACCGAAAGCTAGTTATTCAACAGTAAGATAATAGACATGTCACACATTAAATGGATGCTAAATAATATAACTATTTTAGTTTAGCATATCAATCGTGCAATATCTAAACGTTGTTCATTT
Source organism: Oasisia sp. SBJ-2009 (assembly GCA_964017155.1). Classification (NCBI taxonomy): domain Eukaryota; kingdom Metazoa; phylum Annelida; class Polychaeta; order Sabellida; family Siboglinidae; genus Oasisia; species Oasisia sp. SBJ-2009. The sequence goes on from OZ024858.1 coordinate 2,244,144, forward strand.
TGCATGGGATAATTTTGATTGTTTCTTCTTGTAATACACTCTATTAAAACAGGGAATGAAATGAGACTCAAATAATGCGAAGTTAAACTAATATCGTCAACTCTTCTACTTCTCGTAAGTAAACTATTAGAGAAGCTGTGCCATCACTTTTGGTTGCAGGAGTCAAACTCAAAGTCATACAATGTCGAATGGCATTTAGTCGCTAATGTTGAAAGGATATTTGGTAAGATGCTAAATTGTTTCTTGTCAAATGTCATAGTTTGTGCTCTCTATCAGACAGGAATATTGGCGTAATCGAGAAATTTAGAAGAATACATTATGGTTTGCATATACAAACATATATATATATATATATATATATATATATATATATATATATATATATATATATATATATATATATATATATATATATATATATATATGTGTGTGACCCTGTGACTTGTATGCGTATGGCATTAAGCCCAGTCACGGACAAGCGATTTTGATTGTAACTCCAAGCATTGCATGTTAACGTTAACCGCTGCCTTATCTGTTTTATCCCGGCTTCTAGCGCGCTGCAGGCCCAGATATAGATAACGATGCGCAATGACGGTTGCGCAGCCGGTTGTTGTCAGTTTGCGCGCGAGATTAACGGTTTGTCTTTGTTCGATCATAAAATGTATTTAACCGTAATGTTACCTTAAAATATACATGATTATGGCGATATTTTGTGTAGGCGTATCATTATGTTTGTTGTGATCATTCACGCAAAATTACAACTGTTTATTGATACTATGTTCTTTACAATACGTTGCATTTAATCTGGGTGGCCTAATCCGAGTGCCTTAATCCGAGTGCCCTAATTAAGTCCGGCCTCACAGTCACAGCCGTCGTGACAGTTGCGTCACTATGCTAGCGATCGTTTATTTACAGCGCCTAACTCGTTGAATGTATGGTTATTTTATAAGGAACTATTTGCGTAGATATTACGTTATGCAGCGATGTTAGTTTGCCATACGAAGTATTATTAGAAATGTTATGGGTAACGTAGGTGAATTATCTACCCCGTTGCGGACTGGTGTTCCCGAAATGGCCACCAGATGGCAGGACTAGTTCGCATTACTATTGAAGCGATGACTTGGGTTGTTTAGTATTATACCGATATTTCCAATGTTTACTTAATTAATTGGTTCTTCCTTTCATGACAGCTATTCCGAGTAACAGTCGCCGTTTGGGTTAGGGTTATACACTGTTTTGGTTAGGATTATACACCGTTTTGGTTAAAGTAAATTGTCGTTTGGAATAAGGCTTTAAAGTTAAACCGTATTTATCGTTTTATTTGGTTTTAAACTTGTAACAGATTCACCGTTTTAACTGGGACGTGTTAGCTTTTATCCATGCTGTTAATAAATCTTATATTCTTATTCTTTTTGCCTTAGTTGTGTTTGATTAGTTTGAGGACCCGCGGAGCGCCGCAGGTCACATATATATATATATATATATATATATATATATATATATATATATATATATATATATATATATATATATATATGGATTTAATCCAGCAGGGATTAAATACGTTTTGCTCACAGCACCCACTAACTTGTAAACATTGCCCAGTCACATCTGGACAATGTCACCTTAGATGAGGCCACAGTGAAGCTGGGGCAGGGTTGGACACAGTCACCGCCCGACCGCTCAGTTTAATTCCTCTGTCAACAGAGGAAGTGCGTTTCACGGAGCAGCCCGTTTTTAACCACATTTTTCCCTCCCATGCACCATCTGCTCCAGTTTGACTTGGCCTCTTTCGTTCACGGCTTCCTTTTGATTGTTGTGGTGCTTTTTATGGTCACTTTTGCACTACCGGGTGGTTCTGTCTTCCAAGGGGTGTTAGGGCGAGGACATGTGCGCATGTACCTACCGCTTTCCCCTTGTCTTTCTTTACATGCAATTTTATGTGTTCTAGTGTTTGCATTAGGTGGTGCACTGCTGGTTGCAAGAGGAAATGCGCCCCTACGTCAGTTGGGGTTATAGGCGCCTTGAGCTACCTTGCGGTGCTTCCACTGTATTTCATGTTGCATGTTTACCTCGTTGTTGATATTGTACTATAATTGTGGGGGTGGTTTCTGGCCCCCACATTTATTTTGCTTAGATAGCTAGTTGCTTAGATAATTTCTCGTGCAATCCCCATTGACAAACATGACATCTATATGCTTTTAAGGGGATTTGCTTTATTTATCTAGGCCAACGGCAATGCTCATAGTATTGTTACTGTGTGTCTTCTCTTTACTTGTGTTATTAAAGGGCATTGCCATTTTCCGCCCACATTTGTTTCTTGCTATCTCTCACTACATAAACCGAGCAAAGCACAGCAGGCTCCCATTACCTTTAGTTAGTACAGTACCGGTGAGGGGCGCAATATATATATATATATATATATATATATATATATATACAATTTAAATAAACGGTTTACTTACGTTTCCGTCAGTCTGTGCGTAGAACTCTGTATAATTATGTATTCTGGTATATATAAAGACAATGTTCGTATAATGTGCTTCTTCGTACGACGTCTTCTATATACACCAGCCACTCCCTCTGCATCAGTCTGATGTGCAACTGGAACTCCATGTTAACGTATCTGTGAATTGAGCCCAGACGGTGCACAAACTTGCACTCTGTACCTTTGTTTACTTCCTCGTTGCATCCGGATGTTTCTACCCGCACCCTAAATATTGAGAATGTGGACGTGTTATTCGGGGATCATATGAGAACATCCATTCCTACTACTAGTTAAGTAAATAATGTATAGGCCCATGACACGTCCAGATGTATGCTTATAAACACTGATGTGATTGTATTCTTAATCAAGTTGGTGGACTTACGTCGATGTTACACTACGAATACGAATACGAATACATTTATTTCAGGTAAAAACCCATATACAATTGGTACATACATTAGCACATCTACGTAGATGTAACACTTCAAATATATTAAAAAATGAATAGATAAAAATATAAAGTTATAAGTTAGATAAGTGTAAAATTGTATAAAAAACACCAAATAAAATAATTAGTAATTAGCAGGATGTGATTGTATAATAAATATGCAATTAATTCAGGTAAATAAACGCCGTTTGGAAAATAAGTTATATAAACAACTTACTGACTTTAAAAATATATATAATAATAATAAATAAATAATGATAAAGTTATATGCGAGACATGATGACTATCTTACAGATTAACCGTGTATAACGAATTGGCCCAGCTAATCCACATTGGGCCATTTACTATTTCAAAACAATTGTACATAACCCTAATCAAGTCGTTATTTATGTTTAAAATGCGTTTTTTTAAACCATAAATGTTCTTATGCAATAGGGCGTCAAATGTGTCTATAGCATTACTAGCAAACATGCCACTCGCGCTGTCCCGTCGGCTATATCCCAAAATCCGTCTACGCATATTGTTGTAGGCAACTTTAGCTTTTAAATAAGAGCCCTTATTAAAGTTAACCCATAATTGGCAGCAATAAGTTGTACAACAATACGCATGAAACAGATGTAGTTTAACACCCACGGAACAGTGGTGAAATTTTCTGATAATGCTATTAGACCTAGCATAACAATTACGTAGATGTCTCAAAATATCACCGTCATCTTTCAGGTCATTGCATATTATCACACCTAAATATTTTGCTTCTTTGACATATGCAAGCTTGTTTACATTCATATATATATCTGGACATTTCAGTTTAAAACCACGTGGCTTGAAGACCATACATAACGACTTGATAGGGTTATATTCAACATCAGTTTCAAGGCCGAACTTTGCACATATGTTCAGCAAACCCTGAAGCCCACTAGGACTAGGAGCAATAACACATATGTCATCAGCATAGAACACGTGATTAATGCAACAGTTGTGTATATGGCAACCTATACCAGCACTATTTAGCATATTGCTCAGATCATCAATGTATACGATAAATAAATATGGGGACAAAATCCCACCTTGTCGAACACCATTTGAAACATTAAAAAACTCTGATGTTGTAGAACCCCATTTTATACAGAAAGTTTGGGTTCTGTACCAGTACAACAGGATACGTATAAGTATAACAGGCACACCTCGATTAAGCAATTGTCTAAAAAGCGTCCAATGGTTGACTCTGTCAAATGCTTTTGAAGCGTCTAAAAAACATGAATATACAGGGCTATTGTTACTTTTATAGTACTGAATAACATTTTTTAAAGCAAATATACAGTGGTCAGTGAAGTGTCCCTTCTTAAATCCAAATTGATTGTCGGTTGTATTAAGATATGGTGTCAACATCTCCAGCAATATAATTTCCAATATTTTTGAGGCAACGGTTACAAGCGCAATTGGTCTGTAGTTGTTTACATTGCTCGTATCTCCAGACTTATTTTTTATCAATGGAATTATAATAGTTTTCATAAAGTCATCAGGTAGATGACCATGAGAAATCACTCTATTATAAAAAATGGACAACAGTATAGTTATGCGCCTATCTGAATGAATAAAATGTTCGGCAGATAGCCCATCGTTACCACATGCTTTTCCACATGTTAACTTATCAATAGCATTTTTTACCATGCAAGGAGTTATGACTAAGTTATTTTCATAACACAAATATTCTGTGTTATGTACACGCTCTTTCACATTTTGCATATTTGCATCTGTGGTTACATTATTTAATAAGGACTCAAAATGTGTTTTCCACATGGCGGATATGGCCGTAGGTTCATTAGCGCCATTGACAGTTGTAGCATTGGGTAAACCTTTTTTGTATGTTTTGGATACGTTTTTCCAAAAACTGATTGCATCTTTAGCTTGCATCGATTTAGCCATGGCATCTGCTCGAGCCATATCTTCGCGTTGTTGACACTGTTTAAGCAGATATTTAAAATGTAACCTAGTTTTCCGCATAAAATATAGTAATATCTAGCTTCAGTGTGCGCTTCCTTAACATAATCATTCCATCCAGGTACTAGGTAGTCTTGGCACAATGTTTTTTTGCATGTAGTAATCGTTTCAAGACTAGATACCCGAAGCGCATTACATATATCATCGAATAAATTGTCAATGTCACTTATATGCTGTCTGTTTGAACAGTTAGGATTAGTGCACGTACACAAGTCTGTAGTGTGTATTCTGTCTAGATGAACAGCACTACACTTTCCATATTCTTTGATATTACAATCTTTTGCATTAGACCATCTGAAGATAGGAGGCATTTTGTTAGCATGTTTCTCATTATTAACACATCTTTCTGCAGTTAGAGCAGTAGAGATCACTAGTCCTACAGGGAGGTGATCCGAACTAGGACATTTATCTAATATATATAAATCAGTGATCATCGAGTTTACACTGTGAGAGCAGATAAAGTGATCTAACCATGAGGTAGAGTTGTGAGCATCACTTACATATGTATACGTATTGCTAGCTCGACCAAGAATCTCTAAAGATAACCAAACCAATATTCTCACACATAGCAATTAATTCAAATTCAAAAGGAGTGTTAACAGCAGCATTAAAATCACCAGTGATAACAACATTGGTTGTGTCCTTTTCTTCAATTATAGACGCAATTTTACCCAAGTACAAGTACTACAATTTAACTAAATATATTACCAACTGATCGCTCTGAGATTGTCCCGACTACGCATACTTCGATCCTTCAATGTTGTTGTAGTTGTGTTGATGGTCGACGTGCTGCTGTCTTCTTTAGTGACGGGTGCATTACACAAACACACTTAATCACTGTAAAATAAACAACCACACTTCCTGTTTGCATAAAAACGTCGTTTCACGGAAGTACACAATACTCATACTCACGGGTAAACAGGCTTGGTGTGGGAACTAAACGATAGGGGAGACTGGTCACGATCAGTAATGCTGCTAGAAGTTATCGGCCATGTGTCTCTGTATTTTCACCAGGCGCAGATATATGAGAGAAAAAAACAATAAAATAGCGTTACAATATGCACGGTGACTAACAACGTTGAAACCAGCAGGCTCAAATCTTACATATGTCCACATTCCGTCATCCCAATGGCGTCAAAGGCGTAAATACGACAGCGATGGGGTCGAGATTATACTATAGAAACTGGCATATCTTGCTAGCATTCGGCTGCGCGGCGTAATAATGGCGACAAACCGGAAGAGACATACCTACTATGACGTCACGACAATACGACAAACGCGCCATTTTCGTTTCTGGCGACGTCAGATTTCAAGATGGCGACGCCGTTGATCTAGGCAAACTGGGGGGACCGCTTTATGCCGTCTTCTTCTTCTTTCTTTCAATGTCTGCAATTGCGCTAGTGTATGTTGTCATCATGTACACGCATAGGACTACCATTGTATTATGGTGCAGCGGCCTGTGCGACATTCGGGTACTTTTTATGTACGAAGCATGTCAATGTGCGTGGCGTATAGCACCTATTAGATTCAACAATGTCAGTTTCTGTCCATCGATTGTTATAACAAATATATCAGGCCTGCTGCGGCGTGCGCGCGTATTAAATCCAGGCCGTCTGCTGGCCAGTTGGCAGTTGGCTGCGCTGACCACTACACTGTCCGCGCCTCTCGTAATGAAGTGTCAAGCATAGGAACAATTGCGGTGGGTTTGCAGTCTACACAAGTGCCTATTTCTTGTCGGAAATGGCACAGAATTCATATTCCTGTTCTCATTCACTGTCCACTGTACATGGCGCATAGCACTCTTTGATGAGTTGTCAATGTCTCCTGAAGCTTTCCACCTATTCGTATGCAACTAGAAGTTTCGTTTCGTGTGCTTTATATAATATCGTATTTTACATAACTTAATTTGATGTGTAATGGTACACGTGTTACTGGAATAGTTGGCTGCTTTGCTCTTATCCACCCAATTTACTTTTTAATACTACAAGTTGAGCACATTCGGTGAAACATGTAAAACTGGCAGATATTGCCAGGCCCCAAAAAAGCTAAGAATTAAACAATTTGATCATGACCCGATTTCAATAAATGACCTACTTTTTAACATTTGGCCCATGCAGTGATTAACAGAACTTAGCTGCATTTTATTATAAAATTACACTATTAAATATTATTTTTAAGGGAAACATTCAAATAGATTACATACCCATATTGGTGGAATGGTTCTGTAATTAGTAGGAAGTAGCAGGTCAATTAATCAGGCAATGGATAAAACATGATAATTGTGTCAATGATAAGAACCTTTATTATTTAACATATTCCATCATTTAATAAAATACTGGATGCATATACGAGCAGGTCCTTGCAGATACACTGTATAAATGTTCATATTCATTGCAAGGAATTAGTAACATTGTTTGAAAAGTTCTGCATAGCGATATTACATATATAACACAAAATTTATAATCACGCGTTGTTTAAATCCAACAGCACAGCAAGGTGTGTTCTGCAGGTTCAACACTATTTGTAAGTCCGATATAGTTGAACACTGTTTGTAGTTGTATAGGTATAGCCACCTATATATAAGCATGTCATTACGTGTAGCCAACAACGATCTCTCTGTGCATGGTGTATGTGTGGTGTTAAATAATGCAAATTAAAATGTATTAAGCAGAAATAAAACTAATTGTATATTAGCAGATATACTGTTGTTGTGCAACATCTCTACTGGACATCACATTACAATACACATGAAAACCTCGCTAGTACACTTTGTCACGTTACAACACACATAAGCACCTCGCTAGTACAATTTGTCACGTTACAACTCACATGAACACCTCGCTAGTACACTTTGTCATGTTACAACACACATGAACACCTCGCTAGTACACTTTGTCACGTTACAACCCACATGAACACCTCGCTAGTACACTTTGTCATGTTACAACACACATGAACATCTCGCTAGTACACTTTGTCACGTTACAACACACATGAACACCTCGCTAGTACACTTTGTAATGTTACAACACACATGAACACCTCGATAGTACACTTTGTCACGTTACAACACACATGAACACCTCGCTAGTACACTTTGTCATGTTACAACACACATGAACACCTCGCTAGTACACTTTGTCATGTTACAACACACATGAACACCTCGCTAGTACACTTTGTAATGTTGCAACACACATGAACACCTCGCTCGTACACTTTGTCACGTTACAACACACATGAACACCTCGCTAGTACACTTTGTCATGTTATAACACACATGAACACCTCGCTAGTACACTTTGTCATGTTACAACACACATGAACACCTCGCTAGTACACTTTGTCATGTTACAACACACATGAACACCTCGCTAGTACACTTTGTAATGTTACAACACACATGAACACCTCGCTATTACACTTTGTAATGTTACAACACACATGAACACCTCGCTATTACACTGTGTCACGTTACAACACACATGAACACCTTGCTTGTACACTTTGTCATGTTACAACATACATGGACACCTCGCTAGTACACTTTGTCACGTTCTACGTCGGCCGCAATTTCCGGTTATTCCTGTTTTCCACAGCATCGGAAGGCAAGGCTTGTCCAATCGAACTTTGTTCTACACGCAGCTGTCTTCCACTTCGCACGCGCTCGCTACGTTACTTTCTCCCACCTCCTGTCTATTTGTGATTAGGTTCGTGTCACTACAACCACAAAAACAAACAAAATGCATGTACACACGTAGTAATCTGACTTTTCATATAACATTTTTTGTTCAGTTTCCTAAATTCAGTTCTATTATTCAAAATCGTTCACTTTCGCTCATCGTTTTTAAATGCAAGGAGTGCTATATCATGCGCCCATGGATATATAGCTATACAGTATGATGGTTCCCTAACATCGGTTTCGTTTTCGATGTCGTACATAAAACGTGTATCTGAAATAAACGCATACAATAATAAGAAAATTACACTAGAAATTAAAATTCACTTTATTTATATTAAGGTTGCCGTTTATCGGGCTTGCATATGTTAAACCTTTGGACAAAGATAATGTATTATGATCCACCTGCAAAGGTTGTGCTTCCGTCTGTAGCCCATAACGACCACCGCCAAGACCATAAGAAGCAGCAAGACACCCGCGATACTGGCCCCCACGATGTGTCCAGTGTGTGGAACATTCACCTGCTGTGCTGCTATAACAAACACAGCACATCAAATCAAATGTATAATTATGGCTGTAGGCACATATTTCATCCAGGGTATATTGGCTGTAAGTCTCTATGAAAGTTCGCCTGCACACATGTCTGCCAATACTCGCCCCATTTCCTGGGAACGACATCTCCTTAACATCCAAAATGTGTCGTTTTTCCTTTGTTACTTGTATGTTGTATTACTTTTTTGTTGTTGAGAGAATTACAATTTATGTTGATTAAGAGTTTGCTAACGTAATCGTAGTTCACTCACACTGTATTTAAACAATGTATGTAGAATATAGAAACAAAGCGACATAATATATAACTCGGTGTTTCTTATCACGTGTAGTTACACTCACGCATACACCAACACAAACATACACACACACACACACACACACACACACACACACACACACACACACACACACACACATACACACACACACACAAACACACACACACACACACACACACACACACACACATACACACACACACAAACACACAAACACACACACACACACACACAAACACACACACACAAACACACACACACACACACACACACACACACACACACACATACACACACACACACACACACACAAACACACACACACACACACACACACAAACACACACACAAACACACACACACACACACACACACACACACACACACACGTCTGTGTTACTCCGTTGCCTGTCTGCATACGACGCCTTTACTCTTCGTCTTACCTGGCGGCGTGTAGTTGCACTTTTCGCCGTCCTGTTCACCGGTGCATATACACAACGGATTATCTGAACTAATATTCAGAGGCATATCACAGTTCAGGCAATAGCTTTTGTCACATCTAGCTGCAAAACATCAAGAGTTTACATTACTTCGCACTATTAAATGGTAACAATGCTGATTCAATTTCGATGTCACTTTACCCACAGTCTGCCTATCTATCGCCTGACGTTGGCTGGAGACCCAACGGCGGCCATGCGAGATGGGGCTCCAACACTTATAGTCCTGACACATATTTATACATACTTGGTTGAGTATCACTGTTGATTTCAGTAATAATATTATCTATTATGTGGCTTTACAATTTCGTTAGCTGGAATTTTCAAAACCTGGGCCCCACTTCAAAATGGCTGCCAAAACCGCTGATATCCATCCATTGTACCCATATGAAGTGGTCGTAACTCAGAATGATTTTGACTTAGTGGACGACTGTTACAACCGATAATGTAATAACCGCCCGTTAATGTAATAAAATCAACCGATAATGTAATAAACTTGCTACCCGATAATGTAATAATTTTCGCCCGTTAATGTAATAAACTCCTCTTGCCTGATAATGTAATAACTTTCGCCCGTTAATGTAATAACGTACATATTTCACGTAGGACTTAGTCGTTTTCGTGGATTTCATGTTGATTTCTTGCACTTAGTCCAATTTTTCTGTCGCCTATTTCGCAATACTGCCATGTTTACTAATGGGTAGTAGTAATCTCTTTAGATTAAATCCAATATGTTGATTTCAAACCTGAAGTTAGATTTGTCAGGTCAGGATTTTGAGTTATACATTTTCGCACCACGTTATACATTCTCGCACCATTTACGAATGACGGTTTGCTATAATGTTAGGGTATCTAATGCCCGAGGCTTGGCGTTCACCGGTTCGATGCTAGTTTGAAAGCCAGGTTAAGAAATGGTTGATTAAAGAATGTTTTATTATTAAGGTTTTATTACGTAGTTTGTTGACACTTTCGTGTCCACATATTCTCGTATGATGTATTCTCGATCAAATTATATATGCACACACATATTTGGCCTATTTCGTCTATTTTTCATCTAATATATATATATATATATAATATATATAATATATAATATATATAATATATATATATATATATATATATATATATATATATATATATATATATATATATATATATTATATATATATATATATATAATTGATGAAAAGTAGACGAAATAAGCCAAATATATGTGCATATATAATTGGATCGAGAATATATATATATATATATATATATATATATATATAATAGATGAAAAATAGTTGAAATAGGTCAAATGGCCAAACTGCACAAGATATCACTTCTATGAATTTTGTCATTTCAATTACCCGAATGTATTTGTGTGTCCGGGTATGTCTTGGTATATGAAAAGAGAAACTAGCAGTGAGGAGAAGAATTCCCATTTTGCGATGAGTAGCCTACTATGGCGTCCGAGTAATACCCTTGTACCCACAAGTCCACGCTTTATGGTAGTCTACCCCAACGTCCGATCTATCTTAACAATGCCGAATATGAGTATGAGTCTATCATAAAGAGTGGACGAAGAGTACGCAGAAAAATGTGGGAACGCTTTCGGCACGCAGACGTGATAATGGAAAGACACCAAAAAGACCGCGGGAACGGGAACACGTGGTCGTGGTTTTGGGAGGCGGGAAAACATGGGTATATAAAGATGTTGGCGGGCAATACCAATATTGGCGAGCTACTCCATACCTAAGGTATCTTCACGTCAGCGATGTAGGAAAGAGAGCAAGTTACACGAAAGAAACAAAGAGAAGAACAATTTTCATTCGAAGGTGAGTAAAATGGCGCAACGCGTCTTGCAAATTTGTCGTTCATATTGAATGTTGATGTAAATCTTTTATGGAGTAGACAGTTTCTAGGTGATTGTCTATGTAGGACTTATCGCCTGTCTGTGAAAAGACCCGTGCTATCGGACGGAATCATTCCGGAGCGTCGCAAGGATGAGTTATTTCTTTAGTTTTTTTCTCGATTTATTCGAACGAAATATTACTTTCTTAGTATTGCTAGCAAACTGATTTCTAACCTGTCAGTTAAGTCGGAATACTCGTTAGCTTCAAGTACCTGGATAAGTGAACCCGGGGTTGGTCATCACACGGATTGGTTGTCACAAAGCAAGTAGTGAATCTTCTAGAAAGCGAGAACACTGCAATGATCGTTTAGTAAATATGAAACCCCATTTGTAATTTTTGTTTCCGCAACTGAATATTGAAGCGCTTGCGACGTCTTTCGTTTTGTGTATATAAAGTAAAGTATATATACGTTATTATTATTTTAGTTGTGCTGGACTAAATTGTAATATAGAATACTTACGTTATGATCAGTATTTTACAAACCGTTTTGATTAGATTCATACAATGGGTACCTACCCTATTCATGTCCAAATATGTCGTCCTGAAATGGTCTACGATTCCAAATTGTTTTTTTGACGTAGCGTGTGAGTAAAATTGATTAATTACGCTTAACGTGGCACTTTTTTATATAGCGTTTAGCTACTTAATAAAACTTTAGCTTGGCTTATTACATTTTGTGACAAACACACCCACATTGTGTGAGACAACCAAACAGGGTGTCGGGTAGACTCACAAAAGAGAACCTTTTTGAATTAATAAAATATACTATTTTTAATAAGGGGACATCGATATTAATATTCGTACATGAATTATAGATTGCAATTAATCTTAATAACAATAATGCTCAAGGTAACATTTATTATAAAGAATAAAATAGGGAAAATTCGAAAAAGTATGACAACTATCCCCTGTCTGCCCTGCTTTATTAGATCAAAGCTTTGACATACGTCAGTCAGCAATTTCATTGATCTTATCTACTGAGATTTGATAGAAAACATTTCGATATTTAAATACTTATTTACATGGCACGGCAATATGACCAATACAAATAAAGTTCGTACGCATTGTGAACATAGCAAGCAAATTGATTGGCCGTATGACAGTTGTCTAATTTGAATAATATGACGCTAAAAGGAAACCCTATCAAATATTACACGATGTATATCCCCTGAACGATGCAACATGAACTCAAAATTTATGTCTATCACATCTTTCACCGTTCTATACTATCGCTTGCTTCGACACAAAAATATCAAACGAACTGATTCGGAAATAAACAACCAGGTTAAAGGCAATATGTTACTGAAACGCACATGTCCCGTTGGACACAACGTATATATATATATATATGTATATATATATATATATATATATATATATATATATATATATATATATATATATATATATATATATATATATATATATATATATATTATATATAATATATATATATATATATATATATATATATATATATATATATATATATATATATATATATATATATATATATATATATATATATATATATATATATATATATATATATATATATGGTGAATTTATAAATACCATATCAAAATATGTGTGCACAGTATCTAGATGCTGTGCATACACAAACTCTATACAATTGCTAACACTATTTAGAGATGGGTTATTCCAAAATAAATTTATAATCTAAATATGATGCGGTACATAAACACAATATTGGCTAGAATTGCATATACGTTACTGTGCATTTTTGGATACATATTATACATCACTTAAAAAAGTGGTAACTAGACCATAATAAACGCTATTATGTGTACGTTTCCATGCGTCTAGGATGTAAAATCTAGCGTCCCGAATAGCACTGAATTCGCTGGCCTTCAATTCATTGATGTGATAGTAATAACACATGGATAGACATGGAATTCCCACAAATATTAGATGGACTTTTCAAAAGCCTTTGCTACTTTGGGTTATAGGATATTACTAGACAATATAGTATTGCGTTACTGAAGTAGTATTAAGTTTAATTATAAATTATTTAACTAACAAAAAGAGGTATGTTGAAGTAGAGAACGAAAAATCTGAAATACATGATAGTTCAACCGGCGTACCTCAAGGCTCGATGTTAGGCCCACTGTTGTTTATTATATACATTATTGACTTTGCTAAGGCCAGTGAACACATTATTTTCTGTACGGTTAGGTACTCTTGATTAATTTGCAACGTAATGAACAATATCGAAACGTAGACGATGCGTTAAATACAGAACTAGGAATAGTTAATGAATGACTAAAACTTAACACTGTGTCTGTTAACTTAGCCAAAACTAAATACTTGGTTTCTAAAACAGCCAGTAACATTTACTCCTCCAGTAATATCGTAGGTAACGGTATTATTGATAGTGTCAATAATATATCAAATACATAGTACTTCATAATATAAAGATTATGACATACTATATATGTTATTTACATATATAAACATATATATATATATATATATATATATATATATATATATATATATATATATATATATATATATATATAGATATTTACATACAATAGCTGAATTACCCAGCCGTGCTTGGGGACAAAAAGCAGTCTTCCGCAATAACACCGTTTGAAAATTACAATCCCATTAATCTGTTCAGGATCGGTTCATATAGGCTATGCACAAAGTATCCTAGATAGATATCCCCTCATTTACATAGCGCGAAACCTAATTTAACCAAACTGTGCTAAGAATAACTGTGACGAAATCAAAGTGAGTGACATGGCACAGGCAGACAGAGTTACATTAAATAACTCGGCAGTCCATCCACAATGCAAACAAATATATTTTGCAATACTCGGTTACATTTTACATTTGTTTGCGCAATCCTTTGCCGATTAGTTCAGTATTCCATGGTTTCGAAGGTTTACCTCTCAATTGTTCCTCAGGTTATTATTACTAATTGAGACTGACCAGAGGTGTGTTACCAATATGTTTCCTTTCTATCCCGGTATGCTATGTTTGACATACTTCTTTCCATCGTTATTTGTGGGGCTGTTAGCTTGTTCATTGTAGTCTTATATAAAAATGTATAACTCTACGAACCATCCACATAGACCCATTATATCACATGCACAATATCAGGCGATACATGCAAATTTAGTATAGATGTGGGTCCACAGGCAGAGAGGCGGTGTCTTTTGGTAATGTATGTATATACATATATATATATATATATATATATATATATATATATATATATATATATATATATATATATATATATATATATTATATATATTATATAATTGGATCGAGACTACATCATGCGAGAATTTACAGACACGAAAGTGTTAACAAATTACATAATAAAACATTCTTTAATCAACCATTTCTTAATCTGGCTTTCAAAATAGCATTGAACAGGCAAACACCAAGTCTGCGGCATTATATACCCTAACATTATAGGATAGGAAAGGGAAACCGTCATTCGTAAATGGTGCGAGAATGTATAACGTGGTGCGAAAATGTATAATCCAACAATCTGACCTGCTGCGACGAATCTAATTTCAGGTTTGGAATCAACATATTGAATTTAATCTAAAAAGATTACTACTACCCATACCACTACTACCAAGTGCAAGAAATCAACATGAAATCCACGAAAACGACTAAGTCCTACGTGAAATATGTACGTTATTACATTAACGGGCGAAAGTTATTACATTATCAGGCAAGAGGAGTTTATTACATTAACGGGCGAAAATTATTACATTATCGGGTAGCAAGTTTATTACATTATCGGTTGATTTTATTACATTAACGGGCGGTTATTACATTATCGGTTGATTTTATTACATTATCGGGTAGTTATTACATTAACGGGCGATTATTACATTATTGGTTGTAACAGACGACTGAAGTGTTTTCCCAACTAACTTTCATTTGGCCCGTTGATTAAGAAGGATTCAATATCAACTGAGTTATAGGTCATCAGGAATCAAAGATGACCGCCTATAACAGCCAAGTGAAATGGCCATAACTCAGAAGAAGCGGTTGTACTTAGATTATTGAATGAGGAAACTTTCCCCACTAAACACATAATGTCTCATTTTTTAAATGTGGCTTCAAACTTGTCTTTCACGTTTCGTGAAAAGGACACTTTCATACACAGCGGTACACTTACGTAAGCACTCCGTGGCCGACGTAGCACCCTCTCGACCAGTCGTCAAGTTGCCACCACACGGAATACACATTGTTTGGTACAGTCTGTCTTGGTATGTGCCGACGGAACATTTCTTACACGTAGTACCCACAATCCTCTCTCCGACAGCGCATTTACCTGCCATAATGGTCATATTGTGCAATGCAATCTACTTATTTATTATATATATATATATATATATATATATATATATATATATATATATATATATATATATTATGTGTTTATATATATATATATATATATTATGTGTTTATATATATATATATATATATATATATATATATATATATATATATATATATATATATATATATTATGTGTGTGTGTGGCCGCCAGTTGATGTGAAAAACCATATGTGATCCTGCAAAACCACATGTATGTATGTATATATATATATATATATATATATATATATATATATATATATATATATATATATATATACATAAATATATATATATATATATATATATATATATATACATAAATATATATATATATATATATATATATATACGTATATATATATATATATATATATATATATATATATATATATATATATATATATATATATATATATATATATATATATGGTCTTACATATCATCGTCACGGTGGTTTCGCGGGATCATATTTGTATGAAATAAACTGACTGCCAGAAATGTTAAAATTTCGAAACGAAAAATATAATACATGTAGGCAATTTTACAACTTTACATCGCAAAACTGCATATTTACCCCATACGCAATAAATAAACCAATAGAGTAAACTATTTCTTAGGAATATCAGGAATGGTCAAATTCGTTCCTTCCCGATGTCAACGAAAGATCATTAGGGAAATACATCAACGCCTTTTTAAACACAACCCGTCTTATCAGTTGGCCCACACATGCAATACGTTGTCTCCGTGTATACACTGACTGTATACAGAGTTGTGTTTTACACTCACCTTGAGAGCACTCAGACACGGACGTTGCCCCGGGTCCAGGTGTGGTCAGATGGCTAGGACAAGGCTGACAGTCAACATGCACAACGTCGTCTCTGTAGAAACCGCGTGAACACATCACACACCGTTCCTTTGATTCGTCCTGTTCGTATCCCGACGCGCACAGCACTGTTGACGTTGGAACGAAAAAACGTTTATTTACGATTAGTCATAACAATGTCGCGTTAAATATAAGCCCATAGTTGTTTATGATGGTATTGTAAACTATGGTTCCTTTAGTATACAAATGTGATATCGAATGAAAAACATTGGAAATAACGTCTGTTTGTAACACAGGGTAATGTGTTCAACAGTTGGTTATCGAATGGTAATCCCGGGGAAATTAAAAAAAGGATTCATTGTTACGTGCACCAATGCTAAAATAGGATATACGTGTTTTGTACATTAACATTTAAGCATGCCACATTTTTAAATAAAGTAAATCGTCTGCATTAAGTGAGTCGGATTTGAAATCGACTATATTTCAATTATTACGAGAGCCAATTTGCAAAATGTCAGCTGAACGTAACTGCACTGTATATCTTACCTGTTAAAGAGGGTACGTTTTGTGTTATGCTTCACATATGCTAACATGTACAGTCACATACACGTATAGAGTAATATGCTTCACAAATACTTACATTTACAATCAGCTGCACTTATAGAACCAACATCCCGGGTAGTGTGGTTGAGCGGACAGTCAATGCAGGCCGTCTTCCCACGGTCTGGCTGATACGTTCCACGTGGACACTTCGTACACTTCTCTCCATCGTCCATCTCTCCTGGCTCACAGTCAACTACAAACAAAAGTAAGCGACCAAATTCCAGTACGATTAATATAATCAAGAACTGCTATAGCTAAAGATGACAGCATCACATGTTGTGGTTTGAGAACCCTAAATAGCATGGAAATCAGTGGAGTTCGCTGGGTCTAAGATGTTGAATAGTTACTAGAATGAGAGAATGATTAAGAATGAACACCAAATGATGCTAGTGAAGAAATAATGTGGATTGCATATAAAACGTTGTCATCCTCGATTATGGTTATAAAAAGAAGCCAATTGCCTATAGATTATGTATGTGCAAGCAGCGTGAATGCTTAACAATGAAATCAGCAGATACCTCAATATGGGTGATACCACGTGGGAGCGAGCCACGGTGTCAATACGTTGCCACCCTCGAAGTTTGCTCAGGATCTCTTTAAATCTTGCTAATGAAACCATTTTGAAAGCAACTGTGTATCAATTTTCGCAGCGGCACTATATGTAAGATACTATATTTATATAGATGCTAAATATAAATAATTCGAACAAATACCAACATGCTTACATTTACGGTCATCTACACTTATAGAGCCAGCATCCTGGGTAGTGTGGTTGAGCGGACAGTCAATGCAGGCCGTCTTCCCACGGTCTGGCTGATACGTTCCACGTGGACACTTCGGACACTTCTCTCCATCCACCTCCACTACAAACAAAAGCGTGCGCTATAAAAAGGGAAATATATTATATGGCTATAAAATGCCACTATAACTAGGTGCATGTATTCTACTGGAGCATCACTAGTACTTCGAATATTTACAATACATATACTATTCCGTTCTAATATGGTTACCTGGGGATGCTCATATTCCACAAGGTTGGGATACGTTTATTATCGCATGGACTAGGCATTCCAGTAAATGACTTATTTAGGATGCTGGTGTTAACGAGCAATGCACTATTTATCTCATCGAGAAGGGTCATCATCATCGTGCTGTCGGTCGCGAAGCGACAAAGACTGCTTCCATCACTTGACTCTTGCTCTCCATTTGTCTCTCTGCTGTGAGAGTGATGTCCATGAGTCGATCTTTATGTCTCTCATCTTTAGGTTTCTCTTGATGGTATCTTTGAACCGGAGACGAGGGCGCCCTCTCTTTCTCTGACCAGAAGACAGTTGAGAGTAGAGAACCTGCTTCGGTAGCCTGTCTGGTGACATCCTCATGAGGTGTCCAGTCCACCGGAGATTCTTTCTGATCAGAAGATCTTCCATAGATGGCAGCCCTGTTCGTTCTAGTATTTCCTTGTTTGTCACTTTGTCCATCCAGGTTATCCTCATGATCGAACGCAGATGTCGCATCATGAAGGCATGTAGCTTTTTAACCTGTCGTCTGTACACTGTCCAGGCCTCAGCTCCGTATAGGAGGGTGGACAGCACAATTGCACGGTATATCTTGCCTTTAACCCGCATGGACACATGGTGGTTGTTCCAGAGTCTCTGGCGTAGTCGGCCGAAAGATGCACTAGCCTTGGCCATCCTCCTCTGTATTTCGTCGTCAATGCATCCGTCACTTGATATAGTGCTTCCGAGGTAGGTGAATTCTAGAACAGAGTTCAGCTTGTTTCCATCAACCATGATATCCTCCTCTCGGGTTCTTGTAGAGTTGGATTGGTACAGCACCTCGGTCTTCTTGATGTTAATCTTCAGGCCGAACTTCTTTGACGCATCGGAGAAAGCATCCACTATTTTCTGCATCTCTTCAGCAGAGTGTGCAACCAGTGCACTGTCATCTGCGAATAGCAGCTCTCTCATCAGTATCCGAGTAGTCTTGGTCTTTGCTCTGAAGTGTGCGACGTTGAATAGGTCAGCGTTCTGTCTGGACTGTATGTAGATGCCATCCCCCATGTCTCGGAAAGCCTCGTCGAGCATTGCTGATAGGAAGATGGAGAAGAGCGTGGGGGCCAGTACACAACCTTGCTTGACCCCATTTGTGACACTGAACGATTCCGAGACTTCTCCTTCAACACTAACTTTTGCCATCATTCCAGTATGTAGTGCCTCGATCATTGTTGTGAACTTCTCTGGGCAGCCATACTTTCTCAGTAGCTGCCATAGCCCGGTCCTCCCAACTGTATCAAACGCCTTGCTGAAGTCGACAAATACCATGTACAGTGGTCGGTCCTGCTCAATGCACTTTTCTTGTAGTTGTCGGAGACAAAATATCATATCCACGGTGCTCCGGTTACCTCTGAAGCCACATTGTGTCTCCGGAACTACCTCTGGTGTTATGTGAGTAGATAGTCTGTTGAGGAGGATCCTCGCGAAGATCTTGCCTGCTATGGAAAGAAGAGAGATTCCTCTATAGTTCCCACAGTCTGTTCGATCACCTTTCTTGTAGATGGTTACAATGCTTGCATCCTTCCATGCTTGTGGTACAGAACCCACCTCCCAGGCATTGGTGATTAGTTGGTGCAGTCTGCTGAACAGATTTTCTCCTCCGTGCTTCCATACTTCTGCAGGAATTCCATCTCCTCCAGGTGCTTTGCCATCTTTCAGGCCGGCGATTGCTCTAGCCATCTCATCCATAGTTGGAATCTCATCGAGGCTTGTCTTGATAATGCGCTGCGGGATGTTGTCCAGAGCTTCGTGATCTATGTCGCCAGGGACGTTGAGTAGCTTCTGGAAGTGTTCACTCCATCTTGCCACAACTCTCTTGCTGTCAGAGAAGGTCTCCATTCCATCTGATGATTTCAGTTGAACAGATCCCTTCTTTTTGGGACCCCACACTTCCTTCAGCCCATTGTAGAAGCCCTTCATGTTGTTACTGTCAGCAGCTCTCTGCAGCTCCACTGCCTTCATTTCCCACCAGTCTGACTTCAGTGCACGCGTGTGTTTTTGTAGCAATCTGCAGGCATCTTTGTATGCTGCAGTGGTGGACCTGGTGCTCCTGGTTTGCAACACTCTCTGGTGGGCTTGTTCTCTTCTGTTCATAAGAGTCTGTAGCTCCTGGTCGTTGGGGTCGAACCAGTCCTGGTCTTTTCTGTCTGGCTTGCCAAGATATGTCTTGGCTGTGTTGTACACGACCTGCTGCAGAGCAGCCCATTCCTCATCTGGTGTTGAGTTTTCCTTCTCCTCCCATTGGGCGAGAGCACTGTCTATCTCCTGCTCAAAACTCTCCCTATGGCTGGTGGTACTTAGTTTTGCAATGTTCAGCTTGGTCGGCTTACTTGTCCCTTGCCTGTTGTGCTTTTGTCGTATTCTGAAAGCCACTTTTGACCTCAGCATCTGGTGATCAGTCCAGCAGTTTGCTCCACGCATGACTCGGGTACTGTGGATGTCCATCTTATCCCGACACCTCGTGATGATGAAGTCGATCATATGCCAATGTTTCGAACGAGGATGCATCCAGGTGGTCTTGCGTTCATCCTTCTGCTTGAACATGGTGTTCGTCACTATCAGTTCGAACTCAGAGCACAGAGCCAGTAGAAGCTCGCCATTGGAGTTGCATTTCCCAATCCCATGTTTGCCCATGACCAAGGGCCACTTGTCATTTTCTCTTCCTATCCTCGCATTGAAGTCTCCTATCAGCAGTAGCTTATCTGTACGAGGGATGCCACTGAGCACACTTGCCAGCTGGTTGTAGAAGGCCTCCTTGTTTTCATCTGGGTTTGTCATTGTTGGTGCGTACACGCTGATAATTGTAGCAAAGTTGTCCTTGCTCAGAGGTAGTCTCATCGTCATGATTCTGTCACTTACTGGCCGTGGCATTTCTGTCAGCTTTGTGACGATATCCTTCTTGATAGCAAAGCCCACTCCTGCCTCCCTTCTTTCTCCTTCCGGTTTGCCACTCCAGAAGAAAGAGTATTCCAAGTCGTCGAGACTACCAGACTCTGAGAACCTTGTTTCACATAGGGCGGCGATGTCGATGTTGTATTTGGCAAGTTCCATTGCGACTAGTGCCGTACGTCTTTCTGGTCGGTTAGCTCCATCTCGGTCGAGGAGAGTCCTGACGTTCCATTGTCCAATTGTCAGTAGTTGTCTTCTTTGTCTTCTTCTTCCTAGCTGATTTTCCACTGTCGACGGAAGATGAGGTCGAGCAGCGCGGTCCTTGGTAACCCGGGCGACGGCCGATCCGGTATGGAGTTTCATACAGTTGTACATTTCATGGAAGCTGCTTGCAAAAAGTGTTGAAGTGCCGCTTGCTTTTGCAAGTTACTAGCGACACTCTCTCGGGGAACAAATAGAGGTCTCACACCGGCAAGAACATGTCAAGACAGGCGCAAACTATTTGTCCCTGCAGTGGCTGGTCGAGAGATGTTGGGAGTTCCATACATCAACCGCCCTTGATGCTGCCACAGTGACATGGTTTTCTGTTTAGGGTTTGCTCCCTTAGCCTTCGGTTCTGACAAGAACCTGTACCACAAGGCAGTGGTTTACAACTTTGCATGGCAGGGGCGTCAAACTCCCTGAGTTGTTGCAGTACCTGGGGTACTGCAACACCTGCATACCAAAGAGAAGAAGAAGAAGAAGGGTATATGTCTAATATAAAATAGCCAATGTACAAGTACCTGCAGTACATACTTTATTGACTAAAATATCGTGCATCCAGGTTATTATCACTACGCAAATGAAGCGTAAATAACTGCAAGTTAAAAGTCCACATTGGGCCGAACACTAACGACTACAACGTACCATTACAATCGTCAGCTCTCGTAGAACCAACATCCCGGGTAGTGTGGTTGAGCGGGCAGTCAATGCAGGTCGTCTTGCCACGGTCTGGCTGATGCGTTCCACGTGGACACTTCGTACACTTCTCTCCATCGTCCATCTCTCCTGGCCGACAGTCAACTACAAACAAAGCTTGGCCTTGTTAAAGAATACTGTAACGTATGACGATTATATACAATTTTAACTAGATGCAGGTATTCTACTAAAGGACCACTCGTACCTCGATCATGTAGAGACACCATTCAATATATTTACGTGGAGATGCTCCTATTCCACTATTTTGAGATATATTTATTACCGACTGGACTGTACATTCCAGTAAATGACAGATTTAGGATGCTGTGACCCGTCACTGACGTCCACGAGCAAGGCGTCATTTATCCAATCAGGACGGTTATAATTGATTTACTCTCAGAACTAGTCAGTGAACAAATTCCAACTTTATAGATTAACTATTGTGTATTTGTATACGGTTGAGAGTCTGTGTGTGTGTGTGTGTGTGTGCGTGTGCGGGTGCGGGTGCGTGTGCGTGTGCGTGTGCGTGTGCGTGTGCGTGTGCGTGTGCGTGTGCGGGTGCGTGTGCGTGTGCGTGTGTATGTATGTATGTATGTATGTATGTATGTATGTATGTATGTGTGTATGTATGGTGTGCGTGTGTGTGTGTTTGTTTGTGTGTATGTGTGTGTATGTGCACGATTATGTGTGCATTCATGAGTGTGTGCACGTGCTATGGCTGCGTGTACGCGTGTGTACGCTTGATCTAAAACGTTATAATGTTTAGGACAAACGACGCGAAAATAACTGCAATTGAAGTGTTCTCTTTGGCCTGAACATTAACAATCATAACATACGTTTACAATCATCTGCTCTCGTAGATCCAACATCCCGGGTAGTGTGGTTGAGCGGACAGTCAATGCAAGCCGTCTTCCCACGGTCTGGCTGATACGTTCCACGTGGACACTTCGTACACTTCTCACCATCGTCCATCTCTCCTGGCCGACAGACAACTACAAACAAAGAGTTGTCCCGTTCAAAGATTACTATTAAATGCAACTCTACTTAATGGTACATATTTGATTAAATGACCATTGGTACGTCTTAAAAACATACTATTATATTATAATACACACTTACTTGGGGATGCTACTATTCCATGATTCTGGGACTAATTTATTATCGCATGTGCTAGACATTCCAGTAATTGATTTATTTAGGATGCTGCGATCCTTCATTGACGTTGACGAACAAGGCACCATATATCCAGGCGTATATTCACTGTGAGAACTAGCCACAAGTAAACTACCTACTTCTGTGATTAATGATCGTGCATCTTTTTTATGTTTCCACTTCTGAACAACGTATGCAATGCAAAAGGATTCGATATAGCAGGGGTTTTGTGCCTGCTGCGATTAAAATTCGAACCAGTTATATTGATGTGTACGAGTCGGTATACTGATTGGCGTAGGCGCTAGACTCTTGTTAGGTAGGACTTGTTTTGCATTTCATTTCTATTCTTTGATACTCGCTAATTGATACTATTATTTATATAACAAATGATATGAAATTAACTGCAACTGAATGTTCTACACTGAACACTAACAACCATAACGTACATTTACAATCATCAGCTCTCGTAGAACCAACATCCTGGGTAGTGTGGTTGAGCGGACAGTCAATGCAGGCCGTCTTCCCACGGTCTGGCTGATACGTTCCACGTGGACACTTCGTACACTTCTCTCCATCGTCCATCTCTCCTGGCTCACAGTCAACTAGAAACAAACGATTGCTCTGTTTAAAGAAGACTATGCAATGTATGACTATTACATACAACATTATAACTACAGGTGCATGTATTTTAATAAGCATCACTCGTACATTTTGTAGAAATAAAATTCCACTGTAATATATTTATCTGGTCATGGTCCTATTCCAGTTGTTTTTGGATTCATGTATTATCACATGGGCAGGTATATAACACGTCATAGTGAATTATTTATTTAGGACGCTGTGATCTGTCACTGATGTTCACAAGCAAGGCATTATTTATCCAACTGTGACGGGTATATTTACTATAATGTGAACTAAACAATGCACATATACAAACGTTATTGATTAAATATCGTGCGTACACCGTTTTATATGTGTCCAGTTATTAACAAACAAATCCCGGGAAAGCAGTTTCAGGTATGACAATATTTGCTCACAAGTGAGAGAGACATATATATATATATAGAGAGAGAGAGAGACAGAGAGAGAGACAGACAGACAGACAGACAAGACAGACAGATAGACAGACAGATAGACAGGTAGCAAGAGAAATAGAGAGAGCAAAACAAGTAGTTCGGGGTTTCGCGTGGTTGAAATAATATAAAAATGTATTGTGGTTTTGATAGCCAATTAAAATCGTTATAGAAACAAAACATTGAACTGATATTGACTACGATTCGAAGAAGACATCATGTCGTGGCTAGGCATGATAACATGGCTGGGGTTAGGTCGATTGTTGAGTGCAGATAATAAAATTACATTTTCAATGTATGATTGTATTACGCATATAACTAGTTACCAAATGGCATACTTAATTGAGGCTACCAGGGGCAACCGTTGACTATGTTGGTCAACTTAAAATCAGCGGTATGACTGACGTAACAAGATATAGCATAGTATGCCACATACACTTGGTACTTTGGTTCCTATCGCAAACCACTACATACCTCGAGTGGGATAAATGATGTTGGGCAAAAGATTTATTGCCAATATTTACGCAAGGCGGTTCATCTTTGGGTGCAAGCGGAAAATGTTTGATGAGCGTGAAAGTCTTAGAATTCAACTAGTTGCAACTCCAAAGTAGTTCATTTATTTATACTCATAAGATAAACCATACTTACGTGTGTCTAAAGGTACTGCGGTGTAGCTGACAGTGAAACCTTTCCATGTGCCTGTACCGTCGGTTTCAAAAAACAGGGACATTGCAGAGTTTGTGGAATACACATCACTCGGCAGTACATTTCCGTAGAATGTGTTCAACAGTGGCGCCGCTCTGTTGGAGCCGTCGTACACTGAGACGCTGTCACAGCAAGACTCGACCGAGAACTTGACGAACTCCAACTTCACTCTCTGCATGAATACACATGAGAGGAATATATATATATATATATATATATATATATATATATATATATATATATATATATATATATATATATATATATATATCAACATTAAAAGAATAACAAGACCAAATAATATTTGTTAAGTTAGACAGTAAGATACGTAAACGAAATAATAGCAGATAGCTGTTCGATGCTTCGAACGTATCCAATCACAAGTGTCGGTATGAGATGCAGACAGAAAGCGATATACACAGAGAAAGAGACACACAACAGGGTGATAGTGAAATACAGAGAACAGAGAGTGAGAGAGACAGAGAGAGACAGAGACAGAGACAGACAGACAGACAGACAGACAGACAGACAGACAGACAAAGTGACAGAGGAGAGATCGACATACAGAAGGGCTCAGAGCGCTAGTGAGGCAGAGATATGCAGAGATGCAGACAGCGTGAGAGACAGAGAGACAGAGAGACAGAGAGACAGAGAGACAGAGAGACAGAGAGACAGAGAGACAGAGAGACAGAGAGACAGAGAGACAGAGAGACAGAGAGACAGAGAGACAGAGAGACAGAGAGACAGAGAGACAGAGAGACAGAGAGACAGAGAGATAGGGGTACGCATACACACATGCACGGGTTACCCTCTAAAACTGAATATATGCTCCAATAATAGATAGCGTTTTTACAGCCACCTGGGAATCGCCCAACCCAACCTACATCAGTTGGGGCGACTTGAATGTTCCAATGGCATCTCATGTGATTTGTGTACTGGAGCTGAGTGATGCCAAAACTGCCCCTTGGTTCTGTTATCGCGACGGCATCGTTACAACCTACAACAAACATATGCCGCATAAAATAAACATAACCATATGATATTTGCAGCGTTTGCAGCGTTTGCACAGTTTCCTTTTTATTAAAAAGCATTGTTCGGATATTGAAACATTGTATATACACTTATCAAAGTATGTATTTTATATATTGTATAATGTTGTCAAATATCTGAATAAAATTCACTTCACGGTTACTCTTATTTATGTTTTACCTGAATTATCAGAATGATTAATCAAAGAAATGTTGATACGTCGTCATGGAAACGGAAAGCGCGCCCGTGAAACATTGACGTAAAGCATTGTTTTGTTCTTGTGGGATGCTATACATGTTCTGATATGCATGTCCTTCGCGTTCTTTTAATCTTACTTGGCCGAAGTATACTGAAAATAACACTTTTAAGATATTCTCAGAGTTAACCGAGAAAGGCTGCGCGAAATTTCTTCTGGAAAGGATTTACTCATTTATCGTATACAGTGCATACAATAAATATGATTTGTGGTCGAAATGTTGTAATGAAAACATTCGTGACTCTTTCAACGAAGAACTTATGATTTTTTCTGCAAATAAAATAACTTGTTGAGGTTATCATATGCAAAAAAGCGACATAAACAAGCCAGCCGTGGCAGAGACAGTTTACAATGGAGCGCACAACCAGAAGATAGCTTCTGTTTGGGAGATTGGTATGCACGATCCCAGTGGTGGTAGTACCGTTTGAAAGCTTGTATGTTCTGCTAATAATAACATTTTTAAATGGTCTCCCAGTAACGGAAACACAACCATCGCATTCCGCGTGTTCTGTTCGGCTTAATTCATACGATCTTAACTCCTCGATTAAACTCACATATCTACCGATTGAAGAGCCACTTTCTGATTAAATACACCGTTTACACGTTGGCGACATTGAGAACGCCGCCGTCAAAACTCGTTACCGTCCTACGCAAATGGTGAGCAGCGTTTCAATCGATATGTTTACATGTGAACTGTGTCGACAATTCATGACAATTCTGAACCGCATGATTGTAGGTCTGTTTAAATACGTGTTCTTCGAAACATTACCATAAACTTTAGAAGGATAATTGAAGAACAACGTGTACTGGTGTTATATTTCTGATATGTTTCACAACAGCTTACCTTCGGGAACAACAATATCCGAAAAATACACCTTGAAACCGGAATGTGTGGAGGTATTTCTAGGGGAGAACAAATGTACGAATACAACGTTGGCCCTGCTCGTGATGTCGCCGGGAACTGAACTGCCACAGAACGTCTGGATCAACGGAGCTCTTGTGTCGTTTCCATCATATACTTTGACGCTTTCGTAGATACAGCCAGAGCTCTTTGGGAGATGAAAGCTGAGGAAATGTAGTCGCACTCGCTGTAACAAATCAATTGTCGACATATTGTGTTTGTGTCTGATGACCGTAGGCTCATATGCATTGGATTTTGGCATCACCATTGCACTGACTACATTAACGGTATATTTCTTTCTATCGTAAGACTTGTTGAGACATTTGCACAAACCAAAGAACAACACGGCTGCACAATGATGATGATGAAATAATGTTTTATATATATATATATATATATATATATATATATATATATATATATATATATATATATATATATATATATATATTTATATATATGGTGGTGAATTATTTAGATATTAAAATATTAAAAAACTAAGATTACGATATATATTCTCACAATGTTATACTGTAAGCTTCTTTTAAAGTGAAAAAAAAGGCAACAGTTTAGTGTTATGCACCTAAAAGAGTTTACACTAGCTAATCATTTGCATCTACAATCCAATTTTTCACCTTAGTGGTTACCTCAGAAAGTGGTCTTAAAGTGGGAAAATCTAGCTAAATCACCGACACCATGAACCGGCCCATCTTGGACCTTGCAACCAATCACAACCCAGCAGTTTGGAAAAGTAATACGTCAGAGAGTCGTCTGCTGGTTCAGCTGTCATAACAGAGAGCCAAGCGGTACGCTAAAAGTTGCCTTACGTCGGTTTACAACGAAATCGCGACATCAATATGCCACACTGTTCCTCAAACGCTTATAGTAATAGTACAGTGAAAGACAGTATCAGTAAGATGTCTTCTTGTTAACCTATGAATCGAGCAGAACTGAAACAGTGGTTCGGTGGATTCGTTTGGACAGTCACAGACACATGTCACAGCGCGGATCCTAGACGACCCGATTTGATTGACCTAACCATCAAAACGACCACCAACAGCCGCCAAACTTCTCCTCACATATCTTACATACATATGCATACACTATGTTATGTAATAAAATCTCTTGCATTCCTCTAACGAAGAAAATTCACACACAAAAACGCGCAGACCTCGAGTACAACTTGTTCGGCCGCCCAGCGGTACCGTAAAATCGCTTTTAAAAGCTTTACACAAAATACCGCTAGACGCCACGTTTCTGACTGCGAATATTTAATTGTTTTACTTCACACGCGCGAAATAGTTTAATTACTTATAAATAATATAATAATAATAATTAATTATTATCATCACTATGATTTGCAGGAAATTATAAGTTTTATTATTTTTATATTGATATTTTATTTTTATAATTGTTCATATATGTTTCTAGTATATTTATGTTTTGTTTCTTCTGGTGTGTATTTGTTGTTTAGCATTTTAATGTATGTAAAACGCCATGAACAAGTTTAAATTGGATGTGGCGCTATATTAAATAAACAAACAATTTTTTTTTATTATAATATAATATTTTATTTATGTAGCGCCACATCCATAATTGTTTGTGGCGCTTCACAAAATAATGCTATTAAAAATACAATAAAGAGAAAACTACCCACAGATAATATTATTTAAAAATAAATAATGAAAATACATGTTTCTATATCATTAACTAAGCTGACTTATCAGTCATAAATAAACATACAAATTACATAACAACAATTGTAATAAATGAATATAAAAGTATGGTTAATAGTAATAAATAATTAAAGTAGTAAAATAAGTACGACGTAATAATAATTTTCATTCAGCACCATTATGCATAAGAACATATTACTGAAGCTATTTGTTCTACTCATGAATGACATTTCCACCATCAGATATGTAATAATTATTATTTTTGAACAAGACACTTTATTAATTATCGGAACAGTAAATCGCTAAAATGTAAAAAGGAATATGAATATATGGGAAATATTATGGTGGTAGAAAAAGAAGGATTTAAAAACAGTAATATTAACATGTTATTGTTTTAGTTATTATTGTTAAAACATCGCTTATGTAATATAAGCTTGCATGCTCGCATTACACGCGGGATGTTTATAGAAATATTGATAAAATAAACAATGTGACTTCATCGAAAAACACGTAATTTCCTTTTTCTTTTATAACTAATAGGCAATTTTGGATAATTATGCAGACACATGTATTTTTAATATTTATTTTTAAATATTACCTGTGGGTAGCATTCTTATTATTGCATTTACATTAATAACAGTATGTTGAATAGAAGAGAAGAGAATTGTGGATTTGGCGCTATATAAAATAAACTAATACAATTATATATTTGTATATTAAATTGTTATTTTTTATCAACTCTATTAGACCCATATCACCAAAGCGTTGCCTTAGTTTGCCGTTTAACATTTTCTGCAGATCATAGTGATGCAGCTAATTATTATTATATTATTTATAATTAATTAAACTAATTCGCGCGTGCGAATGCAGTAAGGTTAATAAATATTCGCGCGCCATCTAGCGGTATTTTGTGTAAAGCTAACTTATAATAGCGAGTTTACGGTAGTCGAAGTTGTCGAGTTGCCGTTCGCCAAGATTTGCGTTTCTGTTGTGAATTTTCTTCGTTAGACGAATACAAGTGATTTTTTTGTAATGTAGTGTATGTATATGTATGTAAGAAATGTGGGGAGAAGTTTGGCGGCTGTTGGCGGTCGTTTTCGTGGTTAGGTTAGAAAGTAACAGATAATAATATGCATGCACAGTTCACGCCGACCAAGAAGACTCTCTGACGTCATTTTGTTTCTAAAATGGCGTAGTCTGTAGACTTTCTATGTCTATGTGTTTTACATTTTTTTCCTGGTAAACCACTGACGTTAAAAATATGATTGTTGTTGGAAGTTGTTACTTTTTATTAACTCTGTTAATCCCATATGATCCAAACATTGACTTTGTTTTCCCTTTAAAAGTTACGTGTAAAACATATAATTGTGTGTCTGACCACCAGTTTGATCACATTTGTGTACCTTGGATGGATCGACTTGAATCTTCCAACTGCATCTGATATTGTCGTGATACTGATCATTGCTGATGCCGAACGTTCCATTAGATCCTCTCAGTTCCACCGGAGAGCCGAGACAACCTGGAGCAAACACATCAATAGACATCTCGATATGTTTACAAGGTAACTGTTGTGAATATATTATAATTTGCGATTTCTAACTAGATGGTCTCATGGATATATATATATATATATATATATATATATATATATATATATATATATATATATATATACTGAAAGTTTACTTTCCAGTAATTTTACGTTTATTGACAATGCCTTTCTAATACATAATTATTTGTAATTGTTTGTTAAAACAATGACTGACAAGAAAGTAAATTAGTAAAACTGCCATTCAACGAGTTCCAACGTTTTATTCCATGGACAGCTTAAGACATACACTCCCTTTGTTGTTGCATAGGTCATGGAAAACTAATTGGTATCTTTGTATGGCGTATGGGCATGAGTGCGTGCGTGTGCGTGCCTCTGTATGTAACAACTAACATACAAACATACAGCATACCATCAGCGGTGGTGAATGCGGTGTAGTAGATACTGAAGCCACCGTAAGTGCCACTGACGTCGGTTGTGAATTGCACGAACACCGTACTGCCACTGCTTGTGACGTCGCCAGGGAGGCTACTTCCACATAAGGTGTGCAGCAGTGGCGCTGTTGTGTCGCTTCCGTCGTAGATTCTGACGTTGTCGAAGCTGCAGTCAGTGCTTAGCTCGATATCAAAGCTGACGAAGTGCAGTCTCACTCGCTGTGACATACACATATACACCTGAACGAGTAACTGGCGATAGACAATGGTGAAT
Organism: Oasisia sp. SBJ-2009; assembly: GCA_964017155.1. Taxonomy (NCBI): domain Eukaryota; kingdom Metazoa; phylum Annelida; class Polychaeta; order Sabellida; family Siboglinidae; genus Oasisia; species Oasisia sp. SBJ-2009. The sequence continues at coordinate 2,275,744 of OZ024858.1, forward strand.
TTATAGTCTTCGTGCATTAATTGCAACGTCGCTGGGTGCTTCCCAAAAAAGTCGATATGGTGTTCAATCGTGTGATGCGCTTTGAGCAATCCTGAGGATTGGCTACTGCGGTATATAAGAAATTACCTTTACAAAATAACTAGTTTGTTTGCAACTACATGCATACAACCATGTAATGCTACTACATACGGGTGACTCGTCATTACGTTGGAAGATACCAATATCCCTGGTCCCTTTCCAGTGTATTTACTAGTCCTGTGGTTGCGATCATCAGGATTGATCCCATTCAGAATACAATCCAGCGTCGTTGTCGGTTTCTTTGACCTTTTGAATTTTTGACTTGTCCTCAATTGATTCAAACTCCTGATGCTTCTGTATTAGCCTACACACTGTCTTCACACGTTGCCTGCTCTTTGTATGCCACCTGAACCCTTGTTCTACCAATATATCGGCCCGGATTCAGGTCATACATCTGTTTTCTGTGGACCGTCTCTTAATTTGGCTTCATTTGTAATCACATTTTGAGCAAAATATCACAATAAACATATTTTAAAACAATATGAAATGCATACTATACTATATAGTAATCCTTTAGATGGCAAACAATTAAATGTAATTAGCAATAGGGAAAGCTGCAGTAGTAGGTATACAGTAATGTATAACAATGACTATCACAGTGAGTGTACCAGTTACCTTCTGGCAGTACTGTGTATTCTGCAGCTGCAGACACCGTCGCTGGATTAATGCTGTAGCCCGTGTGACGTATACTTATCTGCCAGAATGGCCGGCCCATGACATTAACAAAATCACATATGTGATATTCCTGATTATAGTTGCATTAAGATCGATTTATATACATCACGTGCATACTAAACAGCCAGCCAAACAAACAACATTTCTTTCTGTTAAATCGTACTTGTATTGTTACCTTGTTTGCTGCAACCTGAATCTTCCATCTACACGTCATGTAGTTGTCGTAATGAATATCGTCGATACCAATTGTTCCCTTTGGTCCTTGTTTTGTGTGAGGACGTCCAATGCATCCTATATATTACACATAAGTAGGTTACGTTACTTCATAATTTTAGGTATATTTTGTCTTTAACGAATATTGGTTTAATAACAACAACAGCAACATTGTTCAATGTGGTTGCAAATGTCACCATACTGGTCGACAACCAGCGTTTTCATCAAGCTAATGTTATCTTTTTAGGTTTATGTTCATATTCATAAGCAGACCTAATGTACACTGTAGGAACCACGTACAAAACGGGCAACGAATTGGTTGGTTTTTGTTGCTACGTATATCAATAAACATATGCTTGCATTACCTTGAGCAGGTCGTATGTCCGAGTAGTAGATTCTAAACCCAGAACGGGATGTAGATCCGTCAGTACGGAAATACACCAACACTGTGTTGGTGCCTGTGCTGACGTCATCGGGAATAGTGTTGCCACAGAATGAATACGTCATCGGCGTTGTCTTGTCTTCTACCATGGCAATGTCTAGGCTGTCGCACACACACTTGGAACACTGCTCTAGCTCGAAGAAGAGGAAGTGCAGCCGTACTCGCTGTAACAGTAAGCTTCGATTAGTACACGGAGTAGTGTTTGTTGCTAGAAGGAGGAGGTTAATCTATGCATTGTGTATGACCGACATCACGGTATGCTCCAACGACAAAATTGTGACAGTATGCAGTAGATAAGGTCACAAGACAGTTTATAATGCCGGTGAATGTTGCCTGATGATAGTGGGCGATAGACAAAACGTTAACTATTAACTTTAAGTAGGCGTTAAGAATCAAACTTACCGGTTTGTTGTTTATGTAGAACATCATCCAAATTTATATTGTGAATACCATAATACGGTACGTTATATCATTTGATATTAATACTTCGGTAATTCGTACAGCCTCTATTGAGAGACGCTGACTAAACCTATGTTGTCTTCCCTAGATAAAACCACCTTCAAAATAAAACCTTCGAGATATTCGTGGGAAGATAAATATGTAAACTGAGAGGTAGACAGCAAAACAAAATAGGCTACATGTGTGCAGTCAATATTATAGTTGATGCATGCAGCTATGCATGCAATCAATAAGTTTAATTAATTCTATGCCAACACATCCATCAACCATACTTACAATAACATTTATAACTACATGAAATTCTACCAAAAACAGCCTTAATAGGATATATTTGCATGTTGCGCACCTTGGTTAGGTCGACTTGAATCTTCCAAGTGCATCGCATATTGCTGCTGTATTGAGCTCTGCTGACACCAAACGTTCCGTTTGATCCGAACATTTCGACCGGAGAGTCGCCACATCCTGGAGCGAATACATTAGATTCAATTTAATGTTTGTGACAAGCTTAACTCAAATGAACAACTATGCAACACAGAGTATTAGTAAGACTACTTCCTCACCAGTTTAACGGTTTTGTAATTGCACAACTTAACAAAGGTATGCACTATTATACTACAATAACACCAAAAGTGTTATCAAAGAAATCAATTCGTGATTAATTGATAAGTATAGGGTTAAAACAAATCAATATCATATCGGCTGCAGTGAGTGTGCATGTTTGCATGTATTTGCTCATGTGCGTTTGTGAGTGTATGTGTTCATATGATGACTATTTGTGCAGCTGACGGTGCTAAGTGGATGTGTGTTGCAGAAGTACGTAACTGATCAATATGTAACGTTGTTGCATGATCCTTAGTTAACGTGAGATGCAATCACGAGCTAAATATGTGTGCTAATAACACGAACCTTCAACTGGGCTGACCGCTGAATAGTAGATGGCGAAGCGACTGCGCCTACTGCTGTTAGCTGCAAATTGCACGGCCATTGTATTGCCACTGCTTCTGACGTCGCCAGGAAGGCTCTTGCCACAGAAGGTACGCAGCAGTGGCGCCGACGTGTCGTTTCCGTCAAAGATTCGAAGGCTGTTGAGGCCGCATTCAGCACTTACACCGAGGTCAAAGCTAAGGAAATGCAGCTTCACTCGCTGTAAGAAAATATAATGTGACGTAACACAATTTAAACATATATTATCTTTTAACCACCGATAACAATTGTTATTCTTGCTCAAATACATTATATAATACACACATATACCTATTATATATATATATATATATATATATATATATATATATATATATATATATATATATATATATATATATATATATATACGTCTATATATACAGTGTGTATATATATATATGTCCATATATTTATATATATGTCCATATATATATATATATAATATTAATATTTTTGTAATGTGTGTGTGTGTGCATGCGTGCGTGCGTGCGTGTGTGTGTGTGACTATATAAATAACATTAACTATTTAAAAATATATATTTGCTGTAGTTGGTGTTGAGGAGTAATTTTACCTTCGACATTTCGACTTGAATATTCCAACTGCACATCATACCGCTGTAATATTGCTCGTAGTTGATGCCAAACGTACGTTTGGTGCCTCTTAATTCAACAGCAGCTCCGACGCATCCTGCAGTATGGCAATACGTATTTCAACAGTCAGCGTTCATATGGTTATATAAAGATGCGTTCGTATGGTTATATAAAGATACGTTCATATGGTTATATAAAGATGCGTTCATATGGTTATATAAAGATGCGTACATGTGGTTATATAAAGATGCGTTCATTTGGTTATATAAAGATGCGTTCATGTGGTTATATAAAGATGTGTTCATATGGTTATATAAAGATGCGTTCATGTGGTCACATAAAGATGTGTTCATATGTTTATATTAATCAGTCTGTTAGCAATAAACCGCCCTGACAGTCGGTCAGGTTGGTGAACAAATAAGAGTAAGACAGGGTTGTGGGTGAACTTGTAGATCTGCATTGTTTTAATGTTATGCAATAACCACATGTTCAAATAATCACCATACATAGTAAACATGTGCAAGTATACAGACAATCGCCACCTAACAATGCAAACGCCCATATCTACAAGTCAGACTACCGACTAACTATCTACCGACTACTTACTAACTAACATCTACATAATACATTTATACTAATCGAAATAAACATAGGCAAAGTATAATAATCGAACTACACACGTAAGTAAAACAGTCAATAAGGGAGGGTGGGTGGGAGCGTAAAATTAACCGGGTAAAATAATACAAACAGTGTCGATGAATATCGATTAACAGAGTAGAGCGGCTGCTGAAGCAAGTGAGGCTGATTTGCCGCCAAACACCAGTTTAAATAGGACTGTGGGCCTATTGCGAAAACAAACCAAGTCTTGTGAAACACCCAACCAGATTGTGAAATACCAAAACAGGAAACCACAGTGTAAACGGAGCCGTGCCTATAGACATTGACTGATGACCCTGGCTTTGCAAGACTGGACCGTAATTAAGATTCTGAGTAGCCTGGTGAATAACAAAAGTACACAGTAATGCAAAAGGAACCACGTTTCCATCACCATCATAAAGATGCGTTCATGTTGTTATATAAAGATGTGTTCATGTGGTTATATAAAGATGTGTTCATGTGGTTATATAAAGATGTGTTCATGTTGTTATATAAAGATGCGTTCATGTTGTTATATAAAGATGTGTTCATGTGGTTATATAAAGATGCGTTCATGTGGTTATATAAAGATGCGTTCATGTGGTTATATAAAGATGCGTTCATGTGGTTATATAAAGATGCGTTCATGTGGTTATATAAAGATGCGTTCATATGGTTATATAAAGATGCGTTAATGTGGTTATATAAAGATGCGTTCATGTGGTTATATAAAGATGCATTCATGTGGTTATATAAAGATGGGTTCATATGGTTATGTAAAGATGCGTTCATGTGGTTATATAAAGATGTGTTCATGTGGTTATATAAAGATGTGTTCATTTCGTTATATAAAGATGCGTTCATATGGTTATATAAAGATGCGTTAATGTGGTTATATAAAGATGCGTTCATATGGTTATATAAAGATGCGTTAATGTGGTTATATAAAGATGCGTTCATATGGTTATATAAAGATGCGTTCATGTGGTTATATAAAGATGCGTTCATGTGGTTATATAAAGATGCGTTCATGTGGTTATATAAAGATGCGTTCATATGGTTATATAAAGATGCGTTAATGTGGTTATATAAAGATGCGTTCATGTGGTTATATAAAGATGCGTTCATGTGGTTATATAAAGATGCGTTCATGTGGTTATATAAAGATGCATTCATGTGGTTATATAAAGATGGGTTCATATGGTTATGTAAAGATGCGTTCATGTGGTTATATAAAGATGTGTTCATGTGGTTATATAAAGATGTGTTCATTTGGTTATATAAAGATGCGTTCATATGGTTATATAAAGATGCGTTAATGTGGTTATATAAAGATGCGTTCATATGGTTATATAAAGATGCGTTAATGTGGTTATATAAAGATGCGTTCATATGGTTATATAAAGATGCGTTCATGTGGTTATATAAAGATGCGTTCATGTGGTTATATAAAGATGCGTTCATGTGGTTATATAAAGATGCGTTAATGTGGTTATATAAAGATGCGTTCATGTGGTTATATAAAGATGCGTTCATGTGGTTATATAAAGATGCGTTCATATGGTTATATAAAGATGCGTTAATGTGGTTATATAAAGATGCGTTCATATGGTTATATAAAGATGCGTTAATGTGGTTATATAAAGATGCGTTCATGTGGTTATATAAAGATGCGTTCATGTGGTTATATAAAGATGCGTTCATATGGTTATATAAAGATGCGTTAATGTGGTTATATAAAGATGCGTTCATATGGTTATATAAAGATGCGTTCATGTGGTTATATAAAGATGCGTTCATGTGGTTATATAAAGATTCCTCGCCAGTCACACTCAAACACTGAACCATGCCAGTTGCATTAAATAAGATATTTCAGTCATCTATATTACATAACAGTGTTTCTCTGTTTGTTGTTTTGCTGATGGGCGTCAGTTTTGGATGTATTGAACTGACTTGTTGCGTACTAACTAGCGAGCCCGTAAGGACGGTTCATAGATTCAGACTTTCACAAAATGTGTACGGGTCTAGGATAACAGTCACTTAATAATTAAGTAATTCAGTAACTCAATAACTGAGTGTCTTAACTATTCAGTTATTCGTTAACTCGTTCATTTGGACATTCCCTCACTCATTCATTCATTTACTCAATTATTCATTTTACTCATTTTACTCGTTTTACTCGTTTTACTCGTTTTACTCGTTTTACTCGTTTTACTCGTTTTACTCGTTTTACTCGTTTTACTCGTTTTACTCGTTTTACTCGTTTTACTCGTTTTACTCATTTTACTCATTTTACTCATTTTACTCATTTTATTCATTTTACTCATTTTACTCATTTTACTCATTCACACATTCACTTTTCATCGATTCGCTTATTTATGTATTGAGACAAGGGGAATTACGAGCTATATCGCATTTACTGTGACGTCATAATTAACATGTATTGATTACGATGGCGTGCTATGTTGAGGAAGGAAAGTATCTTCAAGTACAAGGTAACATAATATATTGGATATGTCCAAAATAATTTGCTTGCATAAAACGAATGTCCAGTAACTCAAATTAATATATTGTGTTTTCGTTTACATGGGCTTGCGTGTCCAAATAGCCCTTTAATTATAAATCAACGCAATTTGTGTATGCTATGTCCGGCGCGGAAGGCAAACACGAGGGTCATTAGGTGTTGCGTTGTAGTGCTCCAACTCTGTAATAAATTATGGCCAATGTTATTTCGAAGAAGTATGTTTGAAACACATCCTGTATAATATTTATAAGTGCGGTGTCGCCATACCTTCGACTGGGATCAACCCTGTGTAGTAGATTTTGAATCCTTTGTATGTCACAACATTGTCAATGTTGAACTCCACGAATACTGCATTGCCAGAGCTGTTAACTGTGTCTGGGAGCCTTCGACCACACAACACCTGCAGCAGTGGCGCCGACCCGTTGTTACCGTCGTAGACTTTGACGCTGGCAGAATCGCAGTCACTACTGGCGCCGAGGTCAAAGTACAGGAAGCGTAGCTGCACCAACTGTAAACACAATGTTAAGGTGTAATAACACATCAAGTTGTGCTGAGGTCGCAAGAATATTATATAATAGGTTTAGGAGATCTCCTTAGGAAAATGTTCACAATATGCATATATATTAATTGTAACATACTCTTCGTTTGCTTTATTTTTCATAATTCCTTTTTCTTGAAACTGGTCATCACGCCACGGGAGAATTGTCCTAGCAGGCACACGTGATAGAAACTCTTCTCGTGTATGTTTGTGTATTTATGCGTGTGCGTGTGCGTGTGCGTGTGCGTGTGCGTGTGCGTGTGCGTGTGCGTGTGCGTGTGCGTGTGCGTGTGCGTGTGCGTGTGCGTGTGCGTGTGCGTGTGCGTGTGCGTGTGCGTGTGCGTGTGCGTGTGCGTGTGCGTGTGCGTGTGCGTGTGCGTGTGCGTGTGCGTGTGCGTGTGCGTGTGCGTGTGCGTGTGCGTGTGCGTGTGCGTGTGCGTGTGCGTGTGCGTGTGCGTGTGCGTGTGCGTGTGCGTGTGCGTGTGCGTGTGCGTGTGCGTGTGCGTGTGCGTGTGCGTGTGCGTGTGCGTGTGCGTGTGCGTGTGCGTGTGCGTGTGCGTGTGCGTGTGCGTGTGCGTGTGCGTGTGCGTGTGCGTGTGCGTGTGCGTGTGCGTGTGCGTGTGCGTGTGCGTGTGCGTGTGCGTGTGCGTGTGCGTGTGCGTGTGCGTGTGCGTGTGCGTGTGCGTGTGCGTGTGCGTGTGCGTGTGCGTGTGCGTGTGCGTGTGCGTGTGCGTGTGCGTGTGCGTGTGCGTGTGCGTGTGCGTGTGCGTGTGCGTGTGCGTGTGCGTGTGCGTGTGCGTAATGGTGTTGCTCTTGTCCTATAATACGCAGATATAACAGGGTATTAAGCTGTGTTCAAATAATGCATAATTAATGTTACATAGAACATCAATAATATGTTACCTTTGATGGATCGATGCGAATTTTCCACTTGCATAGAATATATCTGATGTTCTGTTCTTCACCCATGCCAATTGTTCCATTTTCTCCTCTCACTTCCGCAGTAGACCCAAGACATCCTGTAATAACCGCAGCTATGTTCAATGTAACACTCTATACTCTAACAGAGTGTCACTAGAGACAATCCTTGGTTATACCGACAAAACGTTTGAGAGTAGCAAACTACAAAACCTACTCATCGGAACTGTGTAGTTCACAGCCATGGAACGAGTCGCACGTGAAAACTTGTTTAAACTGTTAGAAAACACACATACGCATTGATACAACATTATGACCACATGACAATATCAACTTGTGTGAGCTTGCTACACATTGGAGCTCCCCACACCAAGTTTTCAACTGAATCGTTCGGGACACCCACATCTAACGCAGAGCTCCAAAAAGTCAAATGTGTCTCTCTCCCAAAGTCTCAACGGTCGTGCCCAGTCTAAGATTAGCCGCCACACTTGGCAAGTTTCACAACTCGTTATGAGTTGCATCCGGTTGACCCCTATGCAGCCATTGTAGAACTACCTATGTAAAGGATGCTTCTTCATAATATTTACTCATTAACACACCATATGTCGTATATCACTGAGCACGATTTAATTGTTAACCTACATTCACGCGGTAGAACTAATTACAGCCAACCTTTGCTATTTTAATTTGTCATTTAAATTGTTTTCTAGTACCTCGATGATAGTGTCAGTTGTTTAGAGCTTACACTTTATCTCATCGAACGTGATGTTGTTACTCTAATTGGGAACAATTATTAAATGCCCATTACCAACTACATACTTTCTTGTTCAAGTAATATATATATATATATATATATATATATATATATATATATATATATATATATATATATATATATATATATATATGGAGAGAGAGAGAGAGAGAGACCGACCGACGGACGGATG
>OZ024858.1:2287230-2289730 GCA_964017155.1 Oasisia sp. SBJ-2009
TGATTGCTAGTACATTTTTGTAGCAAAGAATTGTAATAGACACGCTTGTTCCAGATCACAGACACACGTGGTTATATCATCCCAGCCAGCTCGTTATACTGTAGACCAGGAGGACCAGCAGGAAAGCACGAAGACGGAAAGCATCCATAACTCGTACGTGTGGTTCATCTGTATATTTCCAGGGACCAGCGGCGTAAATTGCCCAGACTGATACACAATTCAAAGATATAGTTCTTCTCCGAGTGTTGTTTAAAACACTGTTTGATCACAAATGTGTATCTAAGGTTATTGATCGGCTAATGCGTCGTAGCACTCCGAGAAGCCCTCCCAGTCATAATATTCCTATGGCGATAGCTTCACCTGGTGGTGGTGAGGGTATCACCTGCTGTTTGTCGGAATTCCGTCCTGCCTCAGAATCTGATACCATGTCGTTGATCACCGTCTCACCCAAAGCTATTTGGCGTATATTGACTCCCGGGGTGTAACAACTCTAGATGATTTTTGCCTGTGTTGGTTACAGTTGTAAATAGATCCATGCCGGGGAGTGTGTCTTATTCATTGAAGGAGACCTCAATGACAGTTGTACTAAAAGTATAATCTTGATCCAAAGCTACAGAAACTCGTCCTACCAGTGTCGAACATGTAATTATTTTAAAAACTGTTATAGAGCGTGAAGCTGCAACTAGACAGGGTTTGCACGATATTCTCCACTGAGCATTCACTGCATTGGTGAAGGTTTGATGCGCGCCATGGCCGAACTACTAGTAGTAGTAGTAGTAGTAGTAGTAGTAGTAGTAGTAGTAGTAGTAGCAGTAGCAGTAGCAGTAGCAGTGGCAGTGGCAGTGGCAGTGGCAGTGGCAGTGGCAGTGGCAGTGGCAGTGGCAGTGGCAGTGGCAGTGGCAGTGGCAGTGGCAGTGGCAGTGGCAGTGGCAGTGGCAGTGGCAGTGGCAGTGGCAGTGGCAGTGGCAGTGGCAGTGGCAGTGGCAGTGGCAGTGGCAGTGGCAGTGGCAGTGGCAGTGGCAGTGGCAGTGGCAGTGGCAGTGGCAGTGGCAGTGGCAGTGGCAGTGGCAGTGGCAGTGGCAGTGGCAGTGGCAGTGGCAGTGGCAGTGGCAGTGGCAGTGGCAGTGGCAGTGGCAGTGGCAGTGGCAGTGGCAGTGGCAGTGGCAGTGGCAGTGGCAGTGGCAGTGGCAGTGGCAGTGGCAGTGGCAGTGGCAGTGGCAGTGGCAGTGGCAGTGGCAGTGGCAGTGGCAGTGGCAGTGGCAGTGGCAGTGGCAGTGGCAGTGGCAGTGGCAGTGGCAGTGGCAGTGGCAGTGGCAGTGGCAGTGGCAGTGGCAGTGGCAGTGGCAGTGGCAGTGGCAGTGGCAGTGGCAGTGGCAGTGGCAGTGGCAGTAGCAGTAGCAGTAGCAGTAGCAGTAGCAGTAGCAGTAGCAGTAGCAGTAGCAGTAGCAGTAGCAGTAGCAGTAGCAGTAGCAGTAGCAGTAGTAGTAGTAGAAGAAGTAGTAGTAGTAGTAGTAGAAGTAGAAGTAGTAGTAGCAGTAGCAGTAGTAGTAGCAGTAGTAGCAGTAGTAGCAGTAGTAGCAGTAGTAGCAGTAGTAGCAGTAGTAGCAGTAGTAGCAGTAGTAGCAGTAGTAGTAGTAGTAGTAGTAGTAGTAGAAGCAGCAGTAGTAGCAGCAGCAGCAGCAGAAGCAGAAGCAGAAGCAGAAGCAGAAGCAGTAGCAGTAGCAGTAGCAGTAGCAGTAGCAGTAGCAGTAGCAGTAGCAGTAGCAGTAGCAGTAGCAGTAGCAGTAGCAGTAGCAGTAGCAGTAGCAGTAGCAGTAGCAGTAGCAGTAGCAGTAGCACTAGCAGTAGCAGTAGCAGTAGCAGTAGCAGTAGCAGTAGCAGTAGCAGTAGCAGTAGCAGTAGCAGTAGCAGTAGCAGTAGCAGTAGCAGTAGCAGTAGCAGTAGCAGTAGCAGTAGCAGTAGCAGTAGCAGTAGCAGTAGCAGTAGCAGTAGCAGTAGCAGTAGCAGTAGCAGTAGCAGTAGCAGTAGCAGTAGCAGTAGTAGTTGTAGAAACTATGGTGTATGAAGTCAGGAGCGAAATATTATTTATGTAAGTACAACGATATCGTACCTTCAATTGGGATCCACCCTGAATAATATATTTTGAAGCCTTCGAATGTTGTAACATTGTCAATCTTCACATGCACCAGCAATGTGTTGCCACTACTTGTGACGTCACCAGGGAGGCTACTGCCACAAAACGTCTGCAGCAATGGTGCCCATGTGTCTCTTCCGTCGTAGACTTTGACGCTGGCAGAGCTGCAATTACTACTCGCGCCGAGGTCAAACTTGAGGAAGTGCAGTTGTACCAACTGCAAGAAGATTCGTCATTGTATGTACGATACATAAGGCCTGTGCTCGCCTGATCCTATATTTGGACATCCGGGACGTGGCATACGTTTCAGAAATGTACCTGACGTGATAACATTGAACAGGTATAATTCACAAATAAGACTTGCAA
>OZ024858.1:2294730-2307230 GCA_964017155.1 Oasisia sp. SBJ-2009
ACAATATTTGTTTAACTATTGCTACGTGGTGGTCACATGGCACATTATGTGCTGTGTCCTTATGATGCCAAAACATAAACTTCGAAATGTAATATATATACTTACACTACGATGATTACGTAGCTATATTTATGTTGCATGACAACGGACAAAACGTGCTATTGAGAAACAAAAAACTAGTATTGAGTCCTAATAGGAAACAGTTGTAAAAACTCTTTGCGTATCCAAACAATTTTCTTTTTTAAATGAGCACATATTTAGATGCAGTCACACATCTAGGATTTAGACAATGCACATGGTTAAAATAGCTAGATAGATATTGTTTATATGTATCAATTTGAACCTACGTCTGAATTTGAGACTTTTAATCTTATCATGATGGTTATTCCATAGTTGTATAAATTATGTCTAGGTAACTTAGAAGAAAACTGTGTTCTAGGTTAGTCGTCATGTCAACATTTGGAAGAAACCCGCCGGAAATGTAGAACATTCAAGTTATTCTCGGTGTACCGATGTTATTATAACAGTATGCAGAAATATTGGTAATTAACATGGCTTACTTTTTCAGTGCACGTGTTTTCTGAATACACTCTAAATTTGAATGTTTAGATGTCCACTTCCGTAGAAATGGCTTATCTTAATGTTGTATCCAGTGTAATGTCGATCAACTGCGCTAGGTACGTATATGAACATACAGTTATAACCTATTCTGTATTGTAGCTTCGGATCAATACAAATAGGCAATGAATATAACATTGGTGTATGCCGATAAAGAGGGTCTTTATCAATCGGGACTTTTTATATTTACTTGTCAACGTAACGAAACATTGCAATGGGGTAGGAGGTCTAATACCATTCACAAATAGCGTGCCAACTTAACGGCTACTCCCTTACCTTAGACGGTTCGACGCGAATCTTCCACGTGCATGCCATAGTGCTGTGTCTTTTATCGTCGCCGATGCCAAACGTTCCCATATTGCTTCTTAGTGGGAGTGGATGACCACTGCATCCTGAAAGTAACGCAGATAGGCCTACATGTTCCACCATTTTCGACATATATAGCAATCAGTTAGCAGTGTTTACGAATAGCGATCACTCTGAAAACGTTACCGAAATATAGACAAAACGTCACACAGAATGTATTCAGCAGTGGCGACAATGTGTCGATTCTATCAGAGACTTCGACGCTGGCAGAGCTGCAATTGCTACTCGCGCCAAAATGGAAGTTGAGGAAGTGTAGCTGCACAAGCTGCAAGAATACTGACACATTTGGGTTTAAAATAAAAGAGCCATGATCGTTTTACAAATTGCGTCAGATAAATATAATTTCGTGCTTCGTACAGGTTGAATTTATGGTTTCCTGTAGATTAACCCCGATGTTTTAATGTTTATTTAATATGTGCAATTTGCATGATATGTTTAATATGTTGAAACTATTTCATGCAAACAATGTACTGTTTATTTTTCTGAAAATCCTCCCAAAGCGTGCCTGGGTTGCAGTTGTCATAATTGCGTAGCACCGCTTAGCTAATGATACGTATGTCAAATGTGTTCTCATCAGCATAGAAGAGTTATCGTGTTTATATTCCAGTGACAAGTATTTTTCCAATTTCCCTTGAGATGGCTCAAAATCTGAAAAGGTTATACATGTAGTTACATCAGGTGTACTTAATGTAGTTACATAGCAATACGAAGCTAGTCAATCCATCTTCAAATACGTCTGACGGTTGTCCTCATAAATTAATAATACCTTCAGATCTTTGCATTTTACTTATAAACTTGTTCTTTGTTATATATATATTATATATATATATATATATATATATATATATATATATATATATATATATATGTCACAACACAACAACACTAATTGCAACAACACCGCCACCACTGCATCGCAACATACCATCGTTGACGAACGAGGAGTATTGGACACTAAATCCACTCCAGGTATCGGCACCGTCGGTTGAGAAATACACAGACATTACGTTGCTACTGCTTGTAACGGCGCCAGGAAGGCTGCTTCCACAAAGGGTACGCAGCAACGGTGCCCACGTGTCGATTCCGTCGTAGATTTTGACGCTGTCGCATACGCAGTCTGAACACGACTCGACATAAAAGCTACGGAAGTGCAGCTGCACTATCTGCAAAACAATTAGATAGCTTAGTAGCCGTACAGCATAAATTCTTCAATGGAGATTTCGCAGTATTAGCACCAGAGGCGAAGCACCGTCAAATCACACCAATTTTATTTCGCGTCGCATGATATTCAACGGGTTGGGTATAAGGATTGGACAGAGCTCGCATCAATTTAGTATTTATTGTTTTCTAACTTATCATAGAACATGGTTTACACGTAATAGTAATAATGACTAACTTCCTCTTTATAATGTAATGTATGTTTATATAGTGGCATAATAAATAATATATAGGTAATAGGAAATGCCTAGAGATATCTTTCTCCCTTGATATGCAGCTACAGCCAAATACACTGGAATTTGGGAACAGTCACTTTCAGCGCCAGCTCAGCTCGTGTATGTACATACGCGCATCAGTGATATATCAGATGAAAGCATGATGGTTCTGCAAGAGTGCTTGTATTTGTTCTGTCTACATTATGTTATGCATTATGGAGCTGAAAGTGACTGTTCCAAAATTCCAGTTTATTTGTGTGTGTGTATATATATATATATATATATATATATATATATATATATATATATATATATATAATCTCCATCGTACAATTTCGTAAGATATAGACATTCCATTCTACGGGAATATCTATCCCTCAGAAAACAATGTATGCCTGTATATAATGTGTGTATGTGTGTGCATGTTTAGTTGGTAAAAGTTCTGAGTTTATATATATATATATATATATATATATATATATATATATATATATATATATATAGCCTGTATATAATGTGTGTATGTGTGTGCATGTTTAGTTGGTAAAAGTTCTGAGGGATAGATATTCCCATAGAATGGAATGTCCATATCTTACGAAATTGTACGATGGAGATTGCGCAGAATTTGCACCTAAACCGAGTTAGGTACCCTCTAATCATATCCATTTTATTTCACATCACATCATATTAAACGGATTCAGTATTATGAGTTAAAAGCTTTATACTACACTATACCATTAATATTCCAAAATAAATTTAGTTTGGCCATAGTCCCTACTGACTGAGTTGAAAGTAGAACAATATATAATATAATAAACTCAAAATAATACATACGTTAAATGACTTACCTTGTTTATGTCGACCTGAATCGTCCATCTACATTCCATATCATCTCGATACTGATGTGCACGGATACCCAATGTTCCGCTTTGCGCTCGTAGTACAGCCCCGCCTCTGACGCATCCTGCCGTTAGCAAAACGCATTAAGCAACATAATCTTCTTTTGATTTGGTGGCCACTTACGCCCTGTTTGGCTTTTTAGACTCTAAGATGATTTTACGATTTCGCGGCCATCTTGATGACGTAATTACAAGATGGCCCCCAAAGTCAACGTGTATAATCGCTCGGATTGTACGTGTTTTCTGTAGGAAATATTCCAGGTGAATAAAATAGTACACGCTAACAGATATAGCAGCGATATAAATTTGATATTATTTTTAAGTAGTTGCACGTGGAAGAAATTGCTGCATTTTATGAAATCATATGATCCATTGATAATTGACTATGTCCCACATTGGTCATTATATACTTGCTTTAAACTCAATTCATATGAGAGTACATAATATAATTTTAACGGATGACGTTAATTGTAATTTGTTCCTATCAGAGTTACCTGAGCATGTACATGCTTACTGCTTATGTTTGATGCTGATCAATCTAACCTCATGCACATCTAAACAAATTCGTCACATGAACATGCATCTGAATTCCGAAAGCAGTCATTTTTAATCAAATGTTGATCGGCTGCATCAACAGTGTGGGTAGTGTCACGTGTTTCACGGTCCGCTCCTTGGTGCTGGTGAGATTTCACCAGGCATGACCTGCTGTTATGCAACATGTATTGTAATATCTGTTTGACGGCGGGAGCACGTTTACCATACTGTTATTACATTGATGTGTTAATTTGTTAACATTAAGACAATACCAAATTCAACATAATATTGCAATAATAATAGTGTATCTTGTTACAACAGGAGAGAAGACCCTCTCAGATGTGCTCAATAGAGCCGGCTCGCGAAAGAGCCATCAACCGGTAACCTTGCTTTAGTCCGTACATAAGAGACAGCACTGCATCTAGATCACAAAATGTATTTGGAGAATACATAATTATTTGCCTCACTTCCTCAAAAGCAGCTGGGGTAAAAGACGAAAGTAAAGAATTTATCTGAGGAGGTTGAAGCCTTACTTTATTTAACATATGACCTGGGAACGAAAACTGTATAAGGGTCATTTTATCATTAAAATAATCTGAGAACACATCACAGAGAACTTAATGAATTGTGTTTTGGCTGGCGGAGATGCATCAGCCCGTCTATGTAATATATGCAACTCCATAACTGATGAGGATTTACAGAGTTATTTAACACCATATTTATTATAATGGCTACAAAATGACTGCCGAGGTGTGACATCTTTTCGGTCGAGGGAGCGAATTTACTAATTTATGACGAATTTGTTTGAAGTAATTAGACCCCATCATGCCGCCTAAACGGAGAGGAGGCAGCGCTTCGGACACTGCAGAAATAGGACCAAAGGAAGACGCCCTGCTGGTCAGGTTCGTAGAACTTTTATAAGACGAGGCGGTTGTCCAGAAGCTGTGCCATGTGCTCAACCCAAAGGCCCTCACCGATAAACTGGACACATTGAGTGAAAAAATATCACAGCTTAACGAACGATTTGAAAAAAAAGACCAGTATATTGCTGCTCTAGAGGCAAGACTGTCCACATGTGAGGCAGATCTTGACCAACTAGAGCAGTATTCTAGACGAACGAATCTACGATTCTTCGGAGTCCCCGAGTCGGAGAAGGGGGAGGACACCACCAGCAAGCTCCTCACCATTGTCAACGAGACACTGGGAGTCACACCTCCCATTGTGAACGCCGACGTCGTTACGAGTCATCGGCTCGGACGGCGCGTGCCAGGTGCGGACGCACAAACACGTCCGCGGCCTGTGATTATCAAATTTGCGACGGCCCACGTGCGCAATGTGGTCATCCGTGCGAGACGCCGCTTGCGTGAAAGCGGTGATGGGCCGACGGTGTACATCAACGAAGGCCTGACACGTCGGCGGGCGGCGTTGGCAAAAGAGACGAGACAACTGAAGAGGTCAAGAAAAATCAACGACTGCTGGACCTTCAACGGCAAAGTTGTACTAAAGACTCTAGAAATCCGTTTCTTGTAAAAGAAATCCGGTCTGACGTTGACTTAATTGGGTATTGAACCGGCAATGGTGATTGATAACCTACAACATCAATCTGGTGATATCAATCATTTCTTATTAAATTTTTTGATCCACAAAAGTGTGCTAGCATTATCTGCAGAAACAGTTTTGTGTTTTAATATTGTATTTTGTGTTTTTATATTTTCCGGTATTCGTAATAATTGTTTA
Organism: Oasisia sp. SBJ-2009; assembly: GCA_964017155.1. Taxonomy (NCBI): domain Eukaryota; kingdom Metazoa; phylum Annelida; class Polychaeta; order Sabellida; family Siboglinidae; genus Oasisia; species Oasisia sp. SBJ-2009. Next base: position 2,300,318 of record OZ024858.1, read on the forward strand.
GGTATGGTTCTGTTGGCTGTGCTAACTTGTTAAGCTGATTAACTAACTTGTTAAGCTGATTAAGTTAAGTTTTGTTGACAGAGCCGTCATCATAATTATAATTTTTTATTATGTAAACATACAAACTTATGGTTGTGTTCGCTGCCATAATTAAGTGCAGATAGACGGACTTTTTTGACTACGCCATTGTTATGTTTAGTTATACGTAATACATTTGTCAAATTATGTTGACTAAGCTAACACTTTATGTGGACTCAGTTTTGTTTACAGTGCTACTACTATGTGTAGATGCACATGTTTTTGGCTGTGTCACTATGTTCAGACACAATTTTTTAGGACTGCGCTATCGTTTTATGCAGGTTTATTTGTAATTCGTCTATACATATATTTCAATTTAATTACTTCCTCCCTATGAACATCTCGTGATGTCATTAACTCGGAGCCTAATTAGCTTTTCCTTTCCTTTTTTGTTATGTTTTTTTATTGAAATCAATGCGATGGTTATCTCTACTCAATTGAAAGCTTTCATATATATTAACACCTTAATAAGAACTGTAGTGTGCTTGGAAATGTACAACTCAATGAATTGTATTTCGTATATCTATCACAATATATACAAAGACTAGTTTTGAAATACACTATAATGAAATCATTTAAACTAATCAAAAATGACTTCGGATGAAGCTTTCCTCTCCTATTCAGGAGGTATTCTAAACAACTGCTTAACAAATATATTACATATAAATGAAAATGAAACTGACATAAACGAACAACAAATAATTCGTCGTTCGTCATACTATGGTTTCGACCAGTTTAGTAAGTTAGCTAAGGAAAACAAAAACTCTTTTAGTATTTTAAGTACAAATATTCAGTCTGTAAATGCCAAGTTTTCTGAACTTGAGGCATTCATAGAAGAACTAAATACTGTAAACTTTAAGTTTAGTAAATATGTCTTCAAGAGACATGGATAGATGAAAGTGAGGATATATCGGTATTTCATTTACAAGGCTATGACTGTATATCACAGGGTAAAACATGTACCAGTAAAGGAGGGCTGATGATATATGTAGATGACCAATATAAATCAAAAGTAACATTTAACCTTAATACCTACGAACATTGGGAAGGGTTGATAATTAAAGTACAGGGTAATTCTCTATCTAAGACGTTTACTATTGGAAATATATATCGATCTCCGAGAACGCGAAATGAAGACTTAAAGGTTTTTATAAATGAATTTACAACAATTATATCGAGATTGGATAACTGTAATAATGATATCATTATTACCGGGGACTTTAATATTAACTTACTTAAACTAAATGAAAATGACATGTTTAGTAGCTTCTTTGACACGGTAATATCACATAGTCTGTATCCTCAAATAACCCTACCAACTAGATTTACTAGAACAAATGGAATCCTGATAGATAATTTATTTTGTAGACTTCATAAATCAATATTAGAAAATACTGCAGGGATATTAACTAAACGATTTTCTGATCACCAACCGTTTTTTATGATTATGCACAATACTGAAAAATTACACCCCCCTCCTAAATATGTAAAAATAAATGCCGTACACGCGGACGCAATGATAAGTGTTATGAATGAAATAAAATCAGGTAACATTTATGACAAACTAAAAATAAATGACAAAATATGACAAAATAAAAATCCAACTGCTGACCCAAATTATAATTATGATATAATATACAAAGAAATTACACGTGCTAAAACTATACATATGCCAAACAAGTTAGTAAAATTAAATAGATATAAACATAAGAAATCAACTTGGATCACCCATGGTCTGTTAACATCAATCAGATATCGAGACAAAATGTACAAACAATTAAAATTAACAAATCCCAGTTCATATAATTACGAAACTATTAAAATTAATTTAAAAACCTAAAACACAATATTAAAGAAAAACATTCGGGCGGCTACGCAAATTTATTTTGAATCCCGTTTTTCACTTTTTAAGAATGATATACGAAATACCTGGAAAACAATAAATGAATGTCTGTCAAAAAACCGTACTAAAAATAGTTTCCCAGATCATTTTGAAGACAATGGCAATCAAATGTCAGATAAACAAAAAATTGCTGATACATTTAATAACTATTTTACAAATATAGCTCAGACTATTGTAAATGATATCAAGTATGAAGGAACCAAAGATTTTAGTTATTATCTAAATAGACAAATACACTCATCTTTTAAAATAAATAATGTAGATGAAGAGGCAGTAAAGAAAATAATATACAATTTACCCACAAAACATAGTTGTGGATTCGATGGTATCTCTTAAAAATTCTTTAAAATAATTGAACCTGCAATAATAAAAGCATTGACTATGGTAATAAATCAAGTGTTAAATACGGGAATTTTTCCAGATAAACTCAAAATTGCCAAAGTAACTCCAATTTTTAAAAAGGGTGATCCCACATTATTTAAAAATTACAGGCCAATTTCTCTATTACCAACGATATCAAAGGTACTAGAGAAAATCATCTTTACCCAGTTATCTTCATATTTTAATGAAGCTAAACTATTTTTCGATAACCAATATGGTTTTAGACCAAAACACTCCACTGAGTATGCTGCGCTAGAATTAGTAGATATAATTATAAATCACATGGACAAAAATGAGGTGCCAATTAATATATTTCTTGACTTATCAAAGGCCTTTGATACCATTGACCATAACATTGTACTACATAAATTAAGGTTTTACGGACTGGATGGTGCGTCTCTACTTTTATTTGAAAGTTATTTAAGCAATCGACGACAGTATGTTGAAATTGATGAAATGCAATCAGAAACCCTTCCAGTAAAAATCGGAGTTCCACAAGGATCAATTTTAGGACCTTTATTGTTTACTATTTATAGTAATGATTTCCCACAAGTCAGTAATATATTTAACTTCATTGTGTATGCAGATGATACAACACATTAAACCAATTTACTGACAGCACACAACTTAAAAACAGGAGCGTAGAATCCGTAATAAATTACGAACTCGGGAAAGTTATAGAATGGCTAAATATTAATAAATTGTCCTTAAACAAAGAAAAATATAAATATATGATTTTTCATGTACCTAGAAAAGAGACGCAAACTCTTACTCTTAAAATCGATAACACAAATATCGAACAAGTGGATGAATTTAATTTTCTAGGATTAACTCTGGACGCCAATCTTACATGGAAAAAACACGTAAATAAAATTGCGAATAAATGTTCCATAAATGTACTGCCGCTAGATATAAAACACTTCTATACAATTCTCTAATCCTATCACATATTAATTATTGTATTATGGTTTGGGGATACAAAGGAAGTCGAATATTGAGAATTCAAAAAATAGCAGTTCGAATAATAACACTGAACAGGTACAATTCACACACTGAACCCCTATTTAAAACACTTCAAATATTAAAAATAGATGATCAATTAAAACTGTAAGAACTTAAATTTTTCTATAAATATAGGCATGGTAATGTGCCAGTTTACTTATTAAATTGGAATAGTATCCCCAATTATAATATACACAGTCATGATACCCGCAAAGCTACAAATATACACACATCTATGACAAGACATGAATTTGCCAAAAGGTGCCTTAAATACAATTTGCCTCATATTATAAATGATACTCCAGAAATAGTTTTAGGTAAAATTGTTACTCACAGTTTACGTGGGTTTGCGTATTACTTTAAAATGTATCTCTTACAAAAATATCACACTGTATGTACAATATCTGATTGTTATATATGTCAGTTAAATACACAAAGTCATTAGAATTGTAATATGGATAGATGCAATGAAATGTTATATGTATTTTTTTTTATTGTTACTTAATTATTTCTACTTACGGGTACTACAGAGAAGCATGTACACATGCATCAGAGATAGCATAAACTATTAAGAGATAATAAAATCGTATTGAAGTAAAAATTACTATACATAGGTATATTGAGAGGTTAACTAAATGTATAATTACTACGAGTGGCTCCTTTTGTAGCGACTTTTCAGTCTTAACAGGAGTCACTGACCCCCATTTCACTGTCTTAAATTACTGATGTATAACGTTTTGTTTATGTTTCACCCTATCATTATGGTATTTATGTACTTATTTTGGGGTTAAAAATAAACATCTTGTTCTTGTTCTTGATCTTGTTCTTATATATTCTGATTTTGCTTTCGCCATTTGTCTATTGCAAAGATGGCAGTGTTTAGAATAGCATGAGTATCAATGAGGTTCAACTAGTGTAGCGTTTGTAATCTTACATTAGTTACAAATCATTGTGATATAATGTAACCATTTATTTTAAATACGGATACAAATTATTTGTTGATCTATATAATGCCTATATGACACCACATTTGTGTTTTCTCGCAGAAATGTCAATTGATGAAGTAAACCGGAACAAAATCGATAATTCACAGTAAATAGACACGGACTTTATACACTGGACCAGAGCTATTATATCGGATCTACCCACCCCACCCCCAACCCTCCAACCCCCCAACCCCCCAACCCCGCCCCCCGATGGGACCAAACGAGCACAGATCTCGCTCAATGTCGGACGTCTCGTTGTTTAGTACGATATCAAAAAATATGTGTTTACGTTTTGGTCCCATCCGTGTGAGGGCGCTGTGTTTTCAAAGAGACCCAGCTGTGATATATTAGCTCTGACTGGACTGCTGTTTCCTGCGCTCGCGGCGCTTCGCCAGCGCAGGAATGGGCTACAAAGGTCACGAACGCAAAGGATGTATTTAACACTTCCGGTTTCCGAGTCGCTGCACGGAGCTGTCAGATATAGGTAAAATTATAGCGGTGAATATGACTGTTTAACTCAATGGTAATGAAGATTTTCCCAAACGATGACGATCCAACGTCGTACACGCAACGTCGTATCATGCATAGTCATAGGGGCTAACGGAAACAAATGCAAGTTTTTAGCCAGTTATGCCATGACATGCATGCAAGCTAAATCGTGCATTGTGAATCATATATTTGGTTTACAAGGCAGAGGAGTGAATACTCATAATTTCTTCATCTCAAACCTTTTTTGTGTCAACACAATGTGGTGCGCTATGTTATGCAGTTTGATCAGTACTAGCTGTGTTGTGTAACTTTTTCGTTATTTGAAATTGTAAATATACCCTGTACTTCATTCAGACCAATTTTCCAAAACACGTATTTGTACAAGTTTGATTAAACATACATTTCATGGAAGACTTCGTCGAGATGTTTTATTAAAATGTTGTTTTCCTCGTGTCAACTGTGGCTACCAGCAGACAACCGGAAGTAAGCAATATGCCTCATGCCGCGTTGACCTTGCTGCGCCACACTAGTGTCCTTGAACCCGGAAACTGCCGTCCAGTGTATATGGCCGACTTCGATTGAGCTACGCGAGTAACTTGAGAAACCCGAGTACCAATCGAACACCCGAGATCACTTGCTGACCTGACCCTTCTTAACATAGATGAACAAGGTCAGTCTTCAAAGCCGCTACCCGAGGCAATCGCGATTTGGGGAGGATTCACTCGAGTAACTACGTCATTAGCAGTGTCAGCCAATATAGAACGTAGGCCCCCCTATTACACAAGAAATTAATTAAACATTACACAACACAATCACTTAAACATGCATTAAAGTCACCACATTCTATTAATTATAATATAAGACCAATAAGATGAACATCACAATGTATACACTAAACAGCTGATTGCTTTATTTAATTTATTTACATACGGTGTTTATCTCCGTGATCACGATCATCGCTGTCCAGTTGGATTACTATCATGATATTGCGTGCGCAGCGTAAACCGGATACCACGTTAGGGTTACGCGAGTAACATGAGTAGGCCAATCGAAGTCGGCCTATAAGTCCGTGGAATAGACAGGACCTAGTCAATAGCTCGAACGTAATATGGCGGCGTTCAGTGGTCAATGATATGCAAGTTTAAAATAAATGTAAAATATACTTTGGCTCCGTGCTTATCAAACCATGGTCATATATACTTTAAATGGTCAATCCTTATTCTTATGTTTGGGTAATGGTTGTTTACCGTGTCAGCCCTCTATTAACATGAAATACGGGTTTACACAATGATTTGGACTGCCCAAGGTTCACGGACCAAAGCTATTATTGTTGTTGTAAATTGAAAGGTTATTCACCACGGCCTATGTTATTTCATCACCTCTTAGAGCATCGTCTGTGAATGTGATAGCAACTAATGTGTGAAGCTTAGATCTTAAGACAAGAAAATCAATTAACGATACCTCCATCATTGCTTATGCATCTACTAAATCATATAATCATATCATATCATGATTTGGAATTAATTTTAGACCTATATTTTAGTGTAAGCGACCTAAAATACACAACATCATGGGATGGTGACTAACTGTTTGTGTGACATAAATCGTCTGGGAATAACCTATAACAGCCAAGCGACCCCGGGGTCATATTTCCAGGTTGAGAACCAATCATTTAGGGCCGACTAATACACATTAAAGAAAGAATGTTGGTTTACGATAGAAATACGAAACCTCACGAAGTTTGTCTTTTGCATCATTGAAGGACGTCATACTAAGCCAAATAACGGGTTAAATTTGGTTTAACATATATTTACTTTCTTATTAAATAGGTTATTTTTCCAATATTATGTTTCATATTCAATAACGCAGCTTTATTATAGATGCTAATGACGTATGCGGCGGGAAATAATTTCGTCAAAGACTCTTTACGCTATTTCAACCTTTTTTTAAACGAATTTTCCACAGATCTGCTAAACAGTCCTTCCTGTCAGAACTATCAGCGGGATGTTCCGATAACTTATCTGATAGGGTAATTAAAAGGTTTCTACCACCCAATCAAACCATTCGACTGAGT
>OZ024858.1:2312230-2314730 GCA_964017155.1 Oasisia sp. SBJ-2009
ACATTAAAATATAATAATAATAATAATGAAAACATTTATATAGCGCCATAAATTCAGGTTGCTCTGTTCGGAAGCGCTCTTACCACTTTTTTTTTAATAGCGCTAAACAAATTCAAGATTACAAAAATGTGGCATCAACTATCCTAATAAATTACCATTAAGATATAAATTTAGAAATAATTAAAAAGCACCACACATTTAAGATAATAAAAACGACATTGTAAAGAAAGTAAATAAATAATTATTAAAACTTAAATATATGTGCCAAAAATCCATAAAGCGATTCTTTGTCACGCTTGCATTTTGTACATGAAATCGTTTATTTAGACCTGTAGCCCAGGATTTTGAGCTCAATCGAACGAGGTAGTAATATCTGACTACACGGATAGTTAGGGGGTATAACGAGACATACATGACATTTATTTCTGGCATTCTGACACTGCCAACTGCAGGCCTAACTGGTCGGGCGATCACCAAGTTGCACGAAAGGTTGCAGACGGAAGTGTCAGTGCGTAAAGCACGTGAACTTACCCGGCACGATGACGTGCAAATACGGTGGATATCAGGAGGACGAGCGAACAACTTGGAAGTTCACATAATGGATACAAGGCATATCATTATGACATCAATAAACTAACTTTCTAAGTGGCTCTGACCATTTTATAGAATGTCTAAATGACATCTTCAAAATCGCCATCTACCTACATGTGTGTGTGTGTGTGTGTGTGTGTGTGTGTGTGTGTATATATATATATATATATATATATATATATATATATATATATATATATATATATATATATATATATATATATATACTACAGCTTCTATGCTCGACAATGATACGGGAATAACAGGCTGTACTTCTCACAAAACGGAAATACTAGGTCTTGACATCTCCAAACATAACCACGTCCCATTTTATATCCAAATTTTCTGTATTCTTATCGTCATTAGTATGATACAGGCGTCTTATGTCTACACGTTATACAGCCCCTCCTGTGGTAATGACAATCTATGGGTTGGTGCGGTGACCGGTGCACCGAACGCATCAGGGCGTTTTGCATTTTAATATAACAATTGTGCACAAACTATAATAGACTTGAAAATGCTATTTAAAATTCCTGCATTTATAAACAGAATCTGGCAGAGCGACAAAGTTGGCGTTGCTCACAGATTGTTTGAATTTATGTCAGAAAGGCAGACTTAGATTTGGGAAAGGAAGATTCCAAGCTGGTAATTATTGTTCTGGGATAGTGCGTGCGTGCGTGTGTGCGTGTGTGCGTGCGTGCGTGCGTGTGCGTACAAATAATTTGTATAAATAAAAATATCTGCTGAGCAAAGCGGACACCTGGGGCAAAGTGAAAATGTACTCTCATAATGAGATCACATACTTACGCTAATAATTGGTTTAGTAATAAATCTTCATTGCAACATGTCTATGTATGTTACAAGGCAATTTATATTGTTCTAACCGTTCCCAGAGCTCGGCAACGTTTTATTAACAAGGCACATACATACACCCATACACCGTCCGTGCGTCCGTGCGTCCGTGCGTCCGTGCGTCCGTGCGTCCGTGCGTCCGTGCGTCCGTGCGTCCGTGCGTCCGTGCGTGCGTCCGTGCGTCCGTCCGTGCGTGCGTCCGTCCGTGCGTGCGTGCGTGCGTGCGTGCGTGCGTGCGTCCGTCCGTCCGTCCGTTCGTCCGTCCGTCCGTCCGTGCGTCCGTGTGTCCCTCCCTCCCTCATTCCCCCGTCCTTCCTTCCACCCGTCCCTCGCTACCTCCTCTAGCCTTTTGTGGTTTAGTGGTATAAATATATTTTGTGACCATAAATTGGCGAAGTGATCGAAATATTTAGTCACCTCGTCAAAGAAGATATACCTCTATCACAGTATACATATGTTTAAATCACGCTCCATTCTGATCACAAATCACAGGGATAAAAGAGCTTTCCTCTTTCACGAGGAAATAATTTTGTAAATCAGGGTCACGAAACTATCCCCTGTACCCTCTCGTACAACGTATCAACGTACGACTTCGACAGTTTCTGTGACCGTTCTCAGTACATTGCTTGTTTCCTGTGGTGTCCGCTGCATCGTGCAGAGATATTCCGAGTTAATCCACACAGATATAATAATGTTTACATGTGTTAAAATAGTATTTATAAAATGTGAAGCATATGCCATTATGCTTTGTTCAGCCTGAATCTGCATTCGGTCCGGAGTACGAAAACGTACCCGGACTCAAAACGAGGCCAAGCTGGGATCGTTCCCTTTGTGTTGGGATCCGATAGTGCACACACGGCGTTGTTTCCCAGCACAAAGGATGATTTTTCTCCTCGACGATAGTACGTTAGTATCGTTTCACATTCGCTATATTTTGTTTTCACCGTTATATAGAACGGATATGAACTTTTCGCCGATAGGCCTACTTACTGTTCTAATCGTTGGATTTGAGTGAATTGTGGTGCGCCGTTTTGTCAGGATATTTTCCTCTGTTTGC
>OZ024858.1:2317230-2327230 GCA_964017155.1 Oasisia sp. SBJ-2009
CGGATAGGATCACAACGGTCGGGGGGAGGTTGGGATGGATCCTATGAGATGATACCGGCTCTTGATGACACAATGATTCAAGACAGGAAAGGTCTGTATTGATTATTCTAAAAGCTGTTTTGACAACTCTATTCAACCTGAGTCGTCACTTAACAGCGATACACCGAAACAATTCATTTATTAAAAATGTAAGAACATTCGCGGTTAATTGTGCAGCCTACGTCACAGACAGGTCTTCATATGTACCACACAAAGAGTTGCTGTCGTCAGAGGTTGCTACTCCAAGGCTAGGATGGAAAATAGCACACTTTTAAAACAAGTTTGTTGAAGATAATGCACATCCGTACGCTGAAGATAATGCACATCGGTACGTTAAAGATAATGCACATCCATACGTTGAAGATAATGCACATCCGTACGTTGAAGATAATGCACATCCGTACGTTATGCTTGCTCAGCGTATTATTGGCCGTAGCAGCTCAACAAAATGACATCAGTGAATGAGTACAGTCCAAGACGACGTACAACAACTACTGAGTGATCCAGGATGCGGACAGACTAATATAGAGTGATGAGATTGAGGTACTGTTGTAACACTGACCTCGTTTGAAGTTTTGCAGTTGCATAGTTATGTGGATCGACTATGATAAATACCGGATGCAAAACCTTTGATGGCCAAAGTTAGCACTTCTTCATGACAGCAAATAATTGTAACATCAGTGGCTGCCACATCAACAAAGTGATACTTGGCAGTCCTTCCCCAACAGGAGATGGGCCCAATTCGATATATTTTCTATGCCAATGTTGTGTTGCATTCGCATCGCTGTAATGTTCTTTATGCATGGATATCGTATTTACACATCTAGGTTGGCATAGGTTTTATTCGTTGATCCTAAAGTAAGCTTACATAATGACGTTTGGGTAAATTCGTCGACCGAAAACTGAGATTACGTATTGACATCTGCGTAACTTTCACTCGTCGTCCAAAAATCGAGATTGTGGTTTCGGGGTGAAATTTGTGTAATATTATTGTCACCAGTTGGCTGAGCGCACATATTGCACATACATATTCATGTAACATTTTTATGTTATATTGGTGACTATGTATTAATGTTCTTCGTCGCAGTTCCACTACTCAACCATTAACATATGTTGTAATAAGCTATAGAGGAAAGTCCGGTAATATGACCCACTTTTTTCACACTGGTATTCTGGAGCCGCATGACTAGTTATGTGCTCTGTATAACTACGACGTGAAGGGTGTCGTGATAGACTAGTGTGGTGTGTATTATTATCACTTCCCTTTTTGCTACAAATGGGACATTATATTTTATTCGATATGGTTGCATTATCGCGCATGACACAAACTAAAACGCTACAGAGCATTGCTTTTCAAAAATAATATATCGTCGTTATCCACCAAGTACCCATTCTAATTTAAGAATTTTTTGTAAAAACAATATTTAACTGGAATAAACTTAATCAGTCGCAAGTTCAGGCTGAAACATAACTGATTTCAGCCGCCTGACGTGCGGCTCACACACTCAATAACATGCGCACACCCCACTCCATTCCCCACCCCGTGATATACAATACTCAATGTTGACTTCTTACAACGTCAGAAATCAACATTCTTACAACATTCATATTCAAACTCAGAATCATGCAAACATGCCTAGCAATATCCCGACTTCCCAAAACATACTTAGCAATATCCCAACTTCCCAAAGCTTTCCAGGAAATGACAAGTGTCGACATGCGAACCTAACGCCCTTCCCGATACTTACATATATGTGGCTGGAAAACCATGTCACAATTACTGGATTAGCTTCACTTGAACGACAGGTAAACATGACCCGAAACCACAACCCAGTTCGTACAGTGTTTGCGTGGGTACGGTCATGTAGGTTCGTGCAAATTTGACATCGTCCGTGTGTGTGTGTGACACCTGTCTTGGCGTCTTCCCAGGTCACCCCGTAATGCAGACCAAGAGCCCTAGGAAGGGTGCAGCTGGGTGTACCCAGACGCACGCCAGAAGTAGTTAACGAAATTACGCATGTGATTAAATCAGCCACGCGAACAACACAGTTTGTTTGTTTACAACGATGGCCGTCAAGTGTGAAACAACACAGTTGGCAGGTGTCTGCTGCGTTCTAACTATGATAACAAGACGGCGGTGATTTTATTGCAGCCGCACTGTGTGGATACAGGCGCCTCTTGAAATGAGTATATCATATCTCAACAACTACTCATTGTATCTTGGCTAAAATTGCAGGGTATTGTGTTTGTGTAAAAGGAAAGTTACCCACAAGGCTATATGCAGTTTGCGTAATCGTAACTATGACAACCAGAACATCTTAAAATGTTGGATAGGTGTCGTTTTGTGGGAAGTCCCATGAAATAAAATAATACTGTATGTCTTGTTTTATTATTTATTCTAGTAAGTAATATGCCAAGTTGCGCAATGAAGTAGATTGAATAAATAAAATTAAGTATTTTTTTAAACAAATAGTTTTCTTGTTCAATAATATAACAATAAATATAACTAAATATTATTGAACAAGAAGACTTCATTTCTGTGGGTAACCCTAACCCTGCAGATTTGGCCAAGCTACAAAGAGTAGTTGTTCAGATGTGATATATACCCATTTCACGAGGAGCCTGTTTCCTTAAACGAGATCATAACTACGCGAACAATTTATTAAATAGTTTATTTCCAGTTGTTTTAAACACAACTATTCACGACAAACGGTTGCCGTCTCATAATAGTTCGAAATGGTTGTCTTTGGTTTTAATAAAACAGGTAATCATATTTTGTATTCAATGTGTTCGTATACAACATCAATGACTTTGCTAGCGGGGCAGATTTATATTGAGTGAACAAGTAAAGTGGTTGTACATTCTTACAGTAGCCAGTCATCTGGCTTGCTCAATGCACTCTACATGTTACTTCCTGCCAGAGCTGTCCAATCGAACTATACCTCAAAACATCCAGCCACGCTGCAGTTATTGCGCGAAGAATATCCATCACTGTTTATAGCCAGGTATTCATTCGTGAACTGGAGCAACGTACAGTGAGCAAACATGCAGAAGGTTTTATATGGCAGCATATGATTCGAACCCGGGTTCTCGTAGTCGAGAGTCCCAAGCTGTGACCACTGAGCCACAGCGCACCACTGCGCTAAATAAATAAAATAAACTTATATAGCGCCAAATCTAGCTTAAAAACTATTCAGGGCGCTTTACATGTACACTACGCTAATAGTCGGTTTATTTATAAAAGTATAATCCATCAGATGTTTATCTTGATAATTCATATGCTATGGATAAGGAGGTACAATGTGTTTAAAGAAAACTAGAGTTCACGTTCCACAAAATCTGTGTCGAACGTTCGCTTCTCTGCACCTAGTACTCACAGAGTGCTACTTGTAATGCCCGTCGAGAGAACGCAGCCATTACGACACATTTTCATGCATCCCTTGTTTCCAGAGCTGCAGCCAAGTCGTCGGAGTGACTGTTGGGTGACAGCCTCTCAATCAATGACCTCTGACTGTCTGCTCCTCCGCTGTTCCTGTCTAGTGTCATTTGTAGCTGCTTCAGTGAACACTGGTCTCTGGCGTACATGTATCGGAATGACACTGGTCTCTGGCGTATGTGTATCGGAATGACACTGGTCTCTGGCGTACGTGTAACGGAATGACGTGCAAAGCGGACCTCTTAAGCAAGACTCGTTATAAAATGAACAATTTACATTGACACTTTTTGCAACATGATTATATAAATGACGATACCAATTCTAGTATATATTATTATATAGTAACGCAAAAGAGACAGTGGCCGGCTTTGGGCGCCATTCAACGTCGTTCTCCTGCAGTGAGTGAATAACCAGAGCACCTGTTTCTTTATGTCTTACATAGAAACTGATCGAAATACCAGGTTGTTTGTTGCCTTACGTATTTCAAAACGTTCCCCCCAACTTTCGCATTTCCTAGCCGTCGCTATCATCATCATCATCGTGCTGTCGGTCGCGAAGCGACAAAGACTGCTTCCATCACTTGACTCTTGCTCTCCATTTGTCTCTCTGCTGTGAGAGTGATGTCCATGAGTCAATCTTTATGTCTCTCATCTTTAGGTTTCTCTTGATGGTATCTTTGAACCGGAGACGAGGGCGCCCTCTCTTTCTCTGACCAGAAGACAGTTGAGAGTAGAGAACCTGCTTCGGTAGCCTGTCTGGTGACATCCTCATGAGGTGTCCAGTCCACCGGAGATTCTTTCTGATCAGAAGATCTTCCATAGATGGCAGCCCTGTTCGTTCTAGTATTTCCTTGTTTGTCACTTTGTCCATCCAGGTTATCCTCATGATCGAACGCAGATGTCGCATCATGAAGGCATGTAGCTTTTTAACCTGTCGTCTGTACACTGTCCAGGCCTCAGCTCCGTATAGGAGGGTGGACAGCACGATTGCACGGTATATCTTGCCTTTAACCCGCATGGACACATGGTGGTTGTTCCAGAGTCTCTGGCGTAGTCGGCCGAAAGATGCACTAGCCTTGGCCATCCTCCTCTGTATTTCGTCGTCAATGCATCCGTCACTTGATATAGTGCTTCCGAGGTAGGTGAATTCTAGAACAGAGTTCAGCTTGTTTCCATCAACCATGATATCCTCCTCTCGGGTTCTTGTAGAGTTGGATTGGTACAGCACCTCGGTCTTCTTGATGTTAATCTTCAGGCCGAACTTCTTTGACGCATCGGAGAAAGCATCCACTATTTTCTGCATCTCTTCAGCAGAGTGTGCAACCAGTGCACTGTCATCTGCGAATAGCAGCTCTCTCATCAGTATCCGAGTAGTCTTGGTCTTTGCTCTGAAGTGTGCGACGTTGAATAGGTCAGCGTTCTGTCTGGACTGTATGTAGATGCCATCCCCCATGTCTCGGAAAGCCTCGTCGAGCATTGCTGATAGGAAGATGGAGAAGAGCGTGGGGGCCAGTACACAACCTTGCTTGACCCCATTTGTGACACTGAACGATTCCGAGACTTCTCCTTCAACACTAACATTTGCCATCATTCCAGTATGTAGTGCCTCGATCATTGTTGTGAACTTCTCTGGGCAGCCATACTTCCTCAGTAGCTGCCATAGCCCGGTCCTCTCAACTGTATCAAACGCCTTGCTGAAGTCGCATTTCCTAGCCGTCGCTATACAGTCGTGGTAACAGGGTATTCACTATTCTCATACGTCATGTCACATTCGGTCACGCATGCAAAACGGTACGAAGACGAATTAGAAAAAAAAGATATACATGTATTTGACTACATTATTGCACCAAATGTTTTTTTCTAATTCCCACTTTCTTATACTCGTCATGCATCTTACGATGTTCGCCTAAATTGTATGAGATTTGCTCTCTTTCGAGGATATCGGGAGCGTGAATATTTTAGATTGTACGGTCTTTCATGCGATTATTATGTAATGACCGTTATACACCATACGCATGCGAGCAGACCGATACTGGATTCGGTGTTTTAATTATAAACATAATCGCAGCACTCTGTCAAAATTACTTCTATTTCCATCTACCAATGTTCTGTTAAGGGCGCAATTCGCATACGCTTTAGGCGAAAATCGTGAGGTGCATAGTAGACATGAATATTCTTCTTTCTTATTCATGGACTTGCTGAGGAAAACATTTGAATTATTACACAATTCCGCAGCACATAGACATTTACCTTTATAATGTTACGTATTCTCCTTGTTTACTGGCATATCCTTGAGTATGTGGACAACTTAAATATGACTCTGTTTTGAGACCAAATATCCATTTTGTTTTGATGCGCCTGGTTTCCGTGTCTTCAATTAGTCTGACGTCACGTAACATCCGAAATCCTAGGAATCGCTGGAATGGTACCGTCATTTCCGGCAACGTCGTCATGCTTTGATCGTCTCAATATGGCGGCATCAAAACATACGGAATATGTCTCGCTTAGCCAAAACCAAAACACGCAAAACTGCACCCCGCACTCACCATAACGTCTAAGAATTAAAAACGAATATAGAACTCTTGAGTTACAGTGTGCAGATTACATTACATGTATCATGCAAAATTTCAGCATAAGTAGAAAATCACAACAGAACAATTCTAAGCAAGCTAGAAATTAGAAGACACACATGTCATCATTCCAAAGATTAAGAAATCAGATCCCCCAGAAAATAAAAGTCTGAGCAGTGTGTAGGTATAGAGTGTGCGGGATCTGGAAAGGCTTCGAGTATTGCAAAGATTAGAAACGTGCAGACATGTTTGGTTTCCATGATAGAGTCTAAAACGGATACCAACAGAAGAAAATCCATGAGCATATATGCCATGAACAAATTCGACAACATTCTAGAGAAATCACAGAAACCCATGCAAGTAACTAGCACATTTATAGGAAATGTGTTTCTCTATCACTCGGCTTTTTAAAACGTCACTCGAAATAGAAGTAGAGTATTGTTGACAGGAGACGGTTGAGTAGAGAGCTTATCACAGTGGCCAAAGAAAATCACAAATCACCCATCAGAACCTCTCAAATGTGACCATAGAAATGTCCTAGAATCAAACAATAACACACAGGTTCTGGCCCATGGTCAGACCACCAGAGCTCCAGTCGAGATGGCTCTGAGGGAAGCAGAATATGACGCTCGCACGACGACAGTACGACGTAAGCTACATCATTCGAATTGATGCAGAAACATCTGCCAGAGGTGGGTTTCTCGTATTCACAAGTAAAGGATGTGTTTTCGATCGCAGTTGTTGGCGTGACCCGTGCTGGAGGAACAGACTCGTAAGGGCGGAGAAACACGGAACCGGATGAAAGTACATCAGGGGCTGCTACAACTTCCCTAGCCCCTCGTCTACATCACTGTGTCTGTTGCGTCAACGGGAGCGCCGGTTTGTAATGTATGGCGTCCCAGGCATTTGCAGTCTTCGTAGAACTCACGATTAAGCTCGCACAATAACTTACAGCATGTAGCCTACTGTTGTAGAATACGACATTATTCTACCATCACACAACAGGACAGATATATACCTATAGAGTGGCTAGGTTAATAAATCAAGCACAACAGCAGAATACCACGTCGGCACGATCAAAGGATTCTAAATGCCACGTCCAGGTAGGTGCAAGCTTTTGTTGCGTCAATACGACCATGAAACTGATCCGACGAAAGTACGCCATTATTTCATGTTATTTTTGTAGTTATCCATCGTTGCGTCGTCGGTGATTATGATTGTCATCTACGTGATTCTTCTGGTCTTCTTAGGTATCTCCACACGCTGCTGTTGTCACGTGACAAGCATCGACATAATCACGTGACAACAGAGAGTAGGACCAATAATAATGAGGAAACGATGCATGATGATCACGATTTAGTTTGTAGAAGAAGGAATATGGATTGTGATTTTTATCTGTGCCACTGTTTCCTTATTACATAACGTCAGTCGGTTATTTTAATTGTATGCCCGTGCATACAAATCACATCTTAACTACCAACACCACGCGGGTAACAACTGAGTAACCAAACCACAAGTGTTATTTTTACTGTTTTCACGTGATCGAATTGTGTCCGTTTTTCAGGTTACCTAAATAATGTTCGGCCAATCCCCCGTTCCGAGAAGCCACGTTACTAGTTATTTATTTATAACTGTCGCACTGTTTGACCGAGCTATGGTGAATGTCAGAAAGGTCAATTATAATTGATTCCGCTGGACACCGACACAAATAGAGTCGAAAACTGTGCGTGGGTGGGTTAGATCAATACAAAACAAATAATTACTTTCACTTATATAATAATAATAATAAGAAGAAGAAGAAGAAGAAGAAGAATATGTATTACTGTATATGTCCAGTATATAAAAGTCATGTTCAGTCAAAATGCAGGTTTGAAACGGTAACTCGCGATAAAATAAATATTTTATTGTATTCGTGATAATAATAATAGTAATAATAGTAACTTCTTTTGCGCCAATATCCTCGAAAATCAAGCTCAGTGGCGCGACAAAACCAGGGGATTAATCAATCTCATAATCGAAAGCAATGCGTGAGTCGTCAAACGGATGGATGAAGAAGCTAGGAGGCTAAGGAGGATAGGCAGCATTAAAGAGATAGGTTTTTAGATGTCGGCGGAATGAAACTATATTACCTTGTGATTTAACACTGGCAGGAAGCGAATTCCACACCGTTGGTGCGGCAACCGAGAAAGCTCGGGTCCCGGCTTTCGTTTTCACCCGAGGGATGTAAAGAGGGTTACTACTGGTTGAGCGTAGCTGTCTGGAATTTCTTGTTGGAGTTAGCATTGAATTTAGATATGCTAGTTGTGTAGATGAGAGTGCTTGATAGGCTATTGTACAAATTTTGAAAATGATGCGATAGTGCACAGGTAGCCAATGCAGTGATTTTAGAAGCGGCACTGAGCGAGAAAAACGAGGAGAACGCGTGACTACCCTTGCTAAACAATTTTGGACACGCTGAAGTTTTGCTATGTCCTTGTTAGCGGTATTGTAAAGGAGGGAATTGCAGTAGTCGAGTCTGCT
Organism: Oasisia sp. SBJ-2009; assembly: GCA_964017155.1. NCBI lineage: Eukaryota > Metazoa > Annelida > Polychaeta > Sabellida > Siboglinidae > Oasisia > Oasisia sp. SBJ-2009. Next base: position 2,325,795 of record OZ024858.1, read on the forward strand.
ACTTACTAGAGCTGTGGCGATGGTTTTAGCGACGGAAAGTGATAAAAACCGGCGGATACGGCGAAGATCACGGATATGGTAAAAACAGCAACGGCATGTTTTCGAGATATGTTGTTTGAAATTGAAGTTTTCATCAAACGTTACTCCGAGATTTAAAACTGAGGTGGCTGGTGTGATACTCTGACTCAGAATATGTGTCGGGAAAAAGCCATTGAGTTTTGCCCGCTGCGTTGAGGTACCAATGATGAGAAATTCAGTCTTATCTGCATTTAGTTTTAATTTACTATTTTTCATCCAGAGGGAGACATCTTGGAGACAATCCCTGAGCTGGTTTAGGGAGCGACAAGTATCTGGTGTGGTCAGAGAAACATAGATTTGTGTGTCATCTGCATAAAGGTGATGATCCAGGTTGTGACTCTGGATAACTGAGCTTAATGGTGTTGTGTACAGAGTGAAAAGCAACGGACCCAAAACAGAACCCTGGGGGACACCACATGTCTGAGAAGCAGTTACCTATTTTAATGGCTTGCCGTCTGTCAGTAAGGTATGAAGTAAACCAGCTCAAGGCTGTGCCAGATATCCCGTACCACGTTGATAAGCGTGTAATGAGAATGTCGTGGTCAATGGTGTCGAAAGCGGCGGATAGGTCAAGCAGGGTCAGTGCAGTAACTTTGCCATTATCAATGTTAAGGTTTATGTCATTGTGTACTTTTAAAAGAGCAGTTTCTGTTGAGTGAAATTGTTTGTACGCAGACTGTGATGCATTGGTTAAACCATTTATGTTGATGTGAGAAGTAAGTCGATTTGCAACAACCTTTTCGAGTATTTTGGAAATGAAGCTAAGGTTAGAAATAGGCCTGTAGCTGTTTAGATCTTCTTTTGACAGAGTTGTCTTCTTAAGAATTGGATTTACGTGTGCACATTTAAAGTCTTCAGGGAATAAGCCGGAGCAGAGTGATGCATTTATTATATCTGTTATTGGTTTAATTAAAACGTCAAGGCATGCTTTCAGTAGTATGGTCGGAAGTGGGTCAAGATCACAGGATTTATTTGGGGATGACATGATTATTTTTTCCACTTCAGTAGTTGTGGCTGGTTCAAACGATGTGAGTTTAGAATTTAGTTGTGGAGAGTCGGCATTTATAGTGTCTGAGGTGTGATCTGTGAAGGCTGAATGTATCAGGCTGATTTTGTCTTTAAAATGACTTGAGAAAGAGTTACACAGTGACTTGATTGATGCATGGGTTGGTAGGGAAGGAGCAGGCCGCCTGTGTAAAATCTGATTGATGCATTTCCATAGTTGTTTTGGTGTAGCAGAGTTATTTGCGACCATGTTTTCGTAATAATACGACTTTGCTTTGGACATTTGTTGGTTACATAGATGACATTGCCGTGTGTAGCGTGACCTGTCTAAGGATGAACGAGATTTACGCCAA
>OZ024858.1:2332230-2359730 GCA_964017155.1 Oasisia sp. SBJ-2009
GACGATGTTCGGGACACTGCTGATGCTCGTGTCCATCAGTACGGACAATTGGGTGTTGCTCTCCCTAGACGAGGCTGTCTACCGGAACACGTCCCGGTCGTTCGTCGTCTCGCAGAAGTCGGGACTCTTCCGGATCTGTCGCAACGAGTACGACAACCGCACACATCCGGTCGTGGAACGTGAGTATGGGCGTAGACGTGACGGTGGATAGTAGTGGCCAGTGGTGGTCAGGGGTGGTCACTGGAGGCTAATGGTCAGTGGCGGTAAATGGTGGGTGGGCGATCAGTGCACGTCTTTAAGGGCAGTGGTACTTAGTGGGGGCTATTGGTTGTTATTTGCAGTCAGTAGTGGTCAGTGGTGGTTAGGAGTGGTCAGTGGTGGTCAGTGGAAATTAGTAGTTAGTGGCGGTCAGTGGTGGTCAATGGTGGTCAGTGGTGATCAGTGGAGATTAGTAGTTAGTGGCAGTCAGTGGTGGTCAATGGTGGGTGGTCGATAAATGCCGGTGTGTAAGACTAGTGATGCTTAATGGTGGTTAGTAGCTTTTGGTGGCGGTCAGCCGTGGTCAGCCGTGGTCAGCCGTGAACAACCGTGGTCAGTCGTGGACAGCCGTGGTCAACCATGGTCAGTCGTGGTTCAATGTTGTCCAGTTGACACGCACCCAACAGAATGCGTCGGTAGTGGCTGGAGCGATTAGAGGGGGAGCTAGTGTTGGTTGGGAGGAAGAAAAGAAGGAACGCGGAAGGCCGGGACACACGTTACGATAAATACACACACCCTCTCTCTCTCTACCTCTCTCATTCTCTTCCTCTCTCTCTCTCTCTCTCACTCTCTTTCTCTCTCTCCTTCCCCCTTTCTCCCCTCTTTCTTTATATATATATATATATATATATATATATCCCCTTCTCTCTCCCTCTCACTCTCTCTCTCTCCCTCCCTATCTCTCTCTTCCCTCTCTCTTTATATCTCCCCCATTCTCTCTCCCTCTCACGTTCTCTCCCTCCCTCCCTATATCTCTTTCCCCTCTCTCTTTATCTATCTCTCTCCCATTCTCTGTCTGTCTGTCTCTCTCTCTCTCTATCTCTCTCTCGCTCTCTATCTCTCGGCCTCTCTTTCTCTCTCTCTCTCTCTCTTCTCTCTCTCTCTCTCTCTCTTCTCTCTCTCTCTCTTCTCTCCGCCGTCTCTCTCCAAGTCTCTGTTGTATTACAATGACCGCCCAAATATATGTTAACAAATATAACTAAAATTGTTGTTGATGTTGTTGATGACATTTGAATGTTTCGAGAGGAAACAGTTTATTTATATAGCATCGTATTGTTTTCAAAAGCTCCTGTCTAAGACCACGACGACTGCGAATCATTAGAATGACGACCTTTATCGCAATTATCCGAACTGGCTAATTGGGGAATTGAGTGAGAGTGCAGCTTTTGTATATAAATACAGAATGGCTGAATGCAACAGTTGTTTCTCCGTCGCTAAAACACATACATGGACGTGCACGCTGTCAGAGCAAGTTCAGATATAATGCCATGACCTTTACAATAGAAACGACCGGAGAGACTCTATATAAATCTGTGTAACACAGCCAGTTCTGTGGTTGTCAGCGAGGATCACGGAGGACGTATAACTTACGTCGAGGCCAGCACATCGTGAATGCAGTGAAATTTTCTGAAAGGTCAGATATCAAACTGTTGCAACCGTAGTCGATTTCCATTCTGTAGAAACGCACAGTCGTATGGAAATAACAGTATTAATAACTTACGCAGAACGCACTGCTGTTGGTGTCATATAACTATTAATATTGTCCTGCGCGCTGACGCGGGGTTATTAATTCGGCGGTGCGACTTCTATACATACATCTACTTTAATTGACCTCACCACGACCGCGCACAAAAAAACATCCTCTCTACTCGCACGTATTCGGCGCATCGGACGGCGCCAATCAATGGCATCACTCTGCACTTCGACGTTACCTTAACAGGAAGGCACGATTCGATAATTGTCCGGCTGATGTCGCTTGTTAAATAATGAATGAGTTTCAATGGAAAACACTACAGCCGTTTACCGCGCCACTGACATCCGCTATTGATAGCGGTGATGTTTCTTTGTTGTTAATGGGGAGGGCGTCTATTTATACATACCACTATGTATTGTTGTGTGTAATGTCACAACTTGTACAACCATGTTTGTTTATTCAGTCGTAGAATAGTTACTGAATGTTTTCTGTGTTGCAATGTATGTCTTTCGAAACATGGATATAACATATAAAGGAAACGAACTAAGCGAATTGAATACTATTTTAGATCAATGTTATTTACGTTACACCATAAGAACTGGCCTCAAAAGTTCGATATGTCAAGAAAAGTGCAGTGTTTTGTTTGATTGCAAACGATACCTACGCCAGGATTTGCAATGACGTGTTTACCATGATGTCGACCCTGTCTTATATTATCAGCCACAATAACGTTAGTGGGCATTACTGTAATTATGTGTGTATGTATGTACGTACGTACATGTAAGGGTGTTTATGGGTGTAAACAGTTAACACAGTCGATGTAATGTTCAACGCTGTACGTGAACAAACGTCCAGGTGGTTTCACTAATTATCAGGTCTGATTGAGACGGCTGTAAACAAGAACTAATTAGATTTTGCAATGTTACCCTTCGCGGTGTTATGTGTGTTTTCTCGATGTAGACAATCGCAGAGCATCGATGCAAAACAATTATTATTGTTATACCTCACTGTAATACACTCAATGGTAAGCGCGAATGACGCAAATCACCGTAATACACTGATGAATGAGCCGAGAGGGGCACAATAGGCCGAGAGGTGCACAATAGCCTGAGAGGGGCACAATTTCCCAATTGTTCACCGCAGCGGCGGCGCTGCGGTCGTTACATCGGCCCACTCGCTGGGCGGCGCTGCGTATCAGAACTGTCAAGTGGGTCAACATGGCGGACGTTGAAAGCGACGATCCCACAAGAAAACGGCGATTTGCCGACATCGGCGATGAAGATATAGATCTTCTATTGAAGAAGAAAGATAGCTTGCCGACGAAACAAGCGACAAGAACCAGCGTCAAAGTATTAAACTGGTGGTACTGGTACCATAATTTACGTGTTGCTGTTACTTAATGACAGTTTGGTATAACAAAACAATTATTGTCCCTCCGTTCGGGTGACACCAGGATTGCAACACCCTCGGAAGTGTTGTTGCCCTCGGGCTTCGCCCTCGGGCAACAACACTTCCTCGGGTGTTGCAATTCCTGGTGTCACCCTCACTCCAGGACAACAATTGTATATTCGTAGTAACTACGCAGGGAATGTTATCGCGCAAACACATCATGCAGCCGTGTAGTCGGGCGAAGTAATATGAACAGAGTCGTAGAGACACAGATATAGATATAGACACAGGACATAGACACAAACCGAGAATCAATTACGTGACGGTCACTATTTATGTATTCGCTGGTATCAGGGTCAACGCTTGTCAGTCTTACATATGATTTTGTGATTTTAGTTATCTGTAAACTTGATAAGTCAATACTAATTTAGCAATTTTAAATATGCTATAACATCGTCAATTTGTATCGTACTTTTTCGGAGACTCACCTCGGTATGCCCCCATCCAATATAGCCATAACACAACTTTATTTTGTATATATATATATATATATATATATATATATATATATATATATATATATATATATATATATATATATATAGTATATGTCAGTATATGTACGTTAAAAAAGTTATTTACACAATATCGCACCATCTTAATGTAGCATGCATGTTATGCGGCTATCACGAAGCGTAACGTAAAACTGCGATCAACACCTATTCGACTATACCGAGACCCGCAGACTGGCGTGAGTTACTGTGACTCGATATTGTCTGCAGCCATCAGCAGGAAACGGCAGCCAAAGCAGAGGACTTGCACGAACCGTGCTGAGAACAGGGCATCGCTGTACTGTGCTGTAGCGCGGCCTGATTTAGCACCTGGCTTGTAGTGGTCAGGTGCTTGGGGGCGAGGTGAGCCGCCCACAGCTTGACCTCCGCACCGGACGTCTCCCACCTGTGTCCGTCCATTCAACGCCACTCCCTGTTCTACGGACACTTGACCTCGTGGTCCGGTCACTGTTCGTCCGGTAAACGGGTTAAATGCGTACGTCAAAACATACTAATTCGTATGCTTAGAAAACAATATATTTTCACTGTCAGACGTCAACATTTCTCACACAATTATTACAAATTATACGTGGCGTATGATGTTGTAATATACTGTCATTAACGAGTATTGCGCGATGTTTCAGGGGAGTACTGCAAGATGTTTAAGTTCTTCCCGTCCGACAAAAACATCGAAAAGGATCCTGAAGTGGATGAGCACATTATAAGTAAGTTCCTTTATCCAGGGAACTCTCGGCTACTCGATACATGACGGTAATATGTATGGCGTAATTTACCAAAACCCTGCGAACAAACGTGCATCTGTTGAAGGAGTCCACCGTTGCGACAACGCATCTCAAATGCCTCGAGAACAAACCGTCATCAACTGTCTTGCGGCGTCAGTTGTAATGATGTCCTAAGTCTGCCAACAGTCGCCTGTGGCTTAGGGAAATGTAATGGGCTTCCTGTTTTTATTGTACAATAATGTTGTATAATATAAGTAAATATGCTATAGTTCAAACAGCCCGAATATGCTTTAATCAACCACGTGTTTGGTTGATGAAATGTTATGCTACGTGACGCACCAATTGTTTACCTTCGAATCGTCTATCGTCGGCGTGACGGTGACAGCCACATTGACAGCGGAGTGTTGACTTATGTAGCTCCGCCCCCTTGGGTATCGACCTTCCTGGGATTTATCCGAGGTCGCTGTTTGGGAACATGAATGACCACGCGGCGATTTCAATGACAGCACGGCGATTATTATAAACATAGAAAGGTTAAATTATAAAGTTGGTTCTGCTTCGGTAAACATATTTATATTGTATAACATAAATGTAAAAAATAAATATGAAAAACAGACACCACACTCCCTTTAAACGTATATTGACTACAGAGGGGTTTCTAACACTACCGATGCTAACGATACTTGAAATATGTCGAGATGCTGAACTGCAAGTGCCTTCGATGTGGCTAACAGTCGGTTGACCAACAGCGCTGTTAGTTCGCTCGAACAGTGATAACGCTTAAGTGCAGAAGACAGTCTGTCAGGGTGACGGAGTGTAAGCCGGTGAAGGCACTCTGAAGCGACAGGCGGTATCTGCAGCATGGACACGTATTTCACGCGCCGTCGCTCTGAGTAGAGTGATGTTAAACGTATCTCCCACTAGCCGACGGGGCATCCATGCCTGACAGACAGACGCCTATTTGCACCAGGTCGTCCACCCACGTATAAACATTCAAACAGTTGCTGTTTCACGTCGCTTAGATGCAGATGTTGTCAGTCAACTGACGGATATAAACACAGGAAATAACGGTACGCTGGCTCCTGCTGTGTCGCGTTGAAGTAAGGTTCGGCTGTAGACTATCACTGAGTCGAACTGTCACGTCGAAAATGGTAGGATTCATCGCTCGAGACATCAACGAATCAATATTCTCAATCAATAACCACACGTTTGTCAGCGTTCGCCATTCTCCCCCATTCAACGTATACAACAGTATCTTATACTGTAAGATCGCGAAGATGTCGTCATGTAAACATGATCCACGTGTTAACGTAAACGTAGCACTGTTCAGGTCAACCTACCGATTATTTTGGTTTTGGTTTGTATTATTTCGAGGAATACATCGATGCATGCAAATAATGTTGATATTTGATTTCTTAAAACTGGGTCTGTAGCGAATAAATCACAACATTTAAACTAATACCAGGTATTATCAATTCACGATGTATAGGATCTACCCAAATACGTAATAATTACCAAAGTATTTCGTTACCATGCGTTTATTGCAGAAGAATAGATAGCAAAGGCACTTAGCGAGTGAACAACCGACACTGCAACCACTCTTAGGCTACGACAGTGTCAAAGTGGCCATCCATGTCAACGATCAATGCTCAGAAAACATTCCTATTTCCGTACAACTTAAGCAGTATCTTGCCGATATGTTACGGAGAACGTGTGTGATATGGGCATGGGACCGAGACTCTCTACATGCCTGCGCCTGCGGGTGATTGCGGTTGACAGTGAGCTGTGGCGATGGTGAACCATCCACCTGTTTCTCGTTAATAAAGCACCACTAATATTAAAACAGCTATCGATTTCGGCTCGAGGTATTATCGGCCGGGCTCGGCAGCAACAAGTCGCTTGCCATGTGTCAGCCGTCGAGACGAGGCAGGAATATCCAGGACCGTTCAATTATGAATAGTCGTTGGCGACGTAACGCTAATGTGGTGGTCGCGACTGTTTGACTTATTGAGTAATTATTACTCAGTCGAATGGTCATTTAGTTTATGTCAGTTAATTACGATGGTGCAACTCACAAGGTCAGTATATATAATTGACAAATCGCCTCGTCCAGCGCAATGATCCAGTTTTAATTGTCCATGGGATGTTCGATAGAACATTTTATAGTGACAGACATAGCTCTAAACCATGGTAAGCAGTATTATAGACCACCGTTATCTTATCTGATCCAGTCATTGTAAATAGATTATCAGTTGTGTGTTTTTATATGCAGACGTATTGTAACAACACAAATTATGCTGAACAGAAAGTTGTTTTATTCGTGTTGGTTAAAATAATTACGTAGTTTAAAATGGTATGTGTTTGTGTGTCCTGTATGTCGAAGTGTACAAGTGTGTTATGGTGTTCTTAAATGTCACGACGCCATGTTGGATTTAGATGGTTGTCGCTTAGTCTCGCTATCGATCGTCAGAACGTGACGACGATGGTTACAAAACAAACTAGTACCACCTACGCTGAACATAAATTATACTTCCGTTGCCTTGATCTCTGCGCACCAGCGCACGAGATGGCATCAACAAAATCAAAAATTATGGCAAGGAAAGACTTATATTGAGTTGATAACGCACGGAATACAATGAAAACCACTGCGTGTCTTCGGGAGTCTGGTATTTTTGCACATGGACTAATGAAAAGTATAGAGCATATGCAGCAGCTTGGTGGGTGAAGTGTGCTTTATTTTAGGCTCGCGTTGCTCAGTAGCAAGATTGATCCTGACTGACATGTAAAAAGCAATAACTGTTATTCGTCAAACCGTCTTTCTTAGAAATATTCCCCATATAACCGTATTGCAGACGACTGCAAACATATGTTTTTCCCACATTGTTGTGGAACTCTAAAATAATTTCCCACGTCACGTCACGTGCATTTAGCGAAAATGTGTAATTGTTTCTGCGATAATGCATGTAGATCTACCGTCTGTCTTGTGAGAAAATGCTTGTCTTTGATGAATACATTGCTATCTTGGTCTGTCTGGTAGGTTCAATGTCGCTAAAAGAACCATCATAACATATGTTTAATATATAATAATATATGTGTGTATATGTATATGTATGTGTATATATATATATATATATATATATATATATATATATATATATATATAAAATATATATATAAAATATATATATATATATATATATATATATATATATATTATATATATATATATTATTTATATATATATATATTGTATTTTGGTTATATTAAAATTATAATTTCACATAATATATATATATATATATATATATATATATATATATATATTCAATTATATATTAATGTTATATGTGAAATTACAATTTTAATATAACAGAAATACCAGATAATATATATATATATATATATATATATATATATATATATATATATATATACACGTATACGTATACGTATACATATACATATACATATACATATATATATATACATATAATTATTATATATGTATGTATTATGTCGAACTGATATAGATATATATATATATAGATATATATATATATATATATATATATATATATATATATATATATATATATATATATATATATATTATGTCGTACGTCGTTGTGTCTCCAGACTACCGCCGGTCCCAGACGGCGTTCGCTGTCATCGCCCTCGTTCTCATGCTGCTGTCCCACACATTCGCCATTTATGCGCTCCGTGAGCCGCGCTACATGTTCAAGCGACTGGCCGCCATGATGCATCTGATGACAGGTAACACGTGCTCCTCCTAATGTCTGGTACGATAAGTAGGCATTCTCAAGGTCCTACACGTAACACTCATTCGCATAAAACCCGTATGAGATGTATACAATATATTGTATATATGTCAGTTGCTTCAAACAATTATGGATAATAGGGAAAACGGAAGTGGAACTTGTTGCCAAATAGTAGGAGACTTTCAAACAAATCGAAATATACATATATCGAAATTATGTTAGTAATCAGTGTTTATACATCTTCGTCAATTCTACTATTTTCGCCTTTATAGGATCCGCAATGTATATTTCAAACAAAGCAAAATGTGTAGCGTCGCCGCTTTAATAGTTCAAAATGCACACGAAGCATTTTACGTATTTATGTGATAATATTATAGTGAATTCGTAATACATTTTGAAAATGTAGTACTCTAGGGAGCGACTTTGCAATGTGTAATCGGAAATATTGTACTTGTACATGATGCTGTGAACATTACTGGCTAGTACGGGAGATAAAGTTGAGTATGCGTTAGGCTCTACCGTGTCTTCTTCACCTACCAAAACTAAAAGGTCAACTCAAACAGCGGAAACGTTAATTCGCCTAAGACCAAATTGTATCTAAAATGCGATCATGCATCAAACTAAACTCGTTCTCAATTAACGACTAATGCTAGATTAAACAGACACGCGACATTTCGTGGAATGCCATTGATGAGTGCAAATGTATGGCATTTCCAATGGCATTGTGACAGCTGTGTTTGGACTTACATGGAAATGAGAGGAATCCTGTAGCGTCAATCATAGAAAGTGCTCGGATTGTTGGCATAATACAGCGTGGATCGTGTGTCTCTCAAACATACTCAGAGAGACTAAAAGCGATCAGTCGTCATTGTGAGACGTAACGTAACTCTGTCAGTATGAAAGCATTGCTAAAACTGTGCTGTGTTATTCCTGACGCGGCGAGCTCACGGCTCTTGTCCCGGCACCTGTAGGCTTACCCGGTAACGGAACCTATATTACGGGGATCTGCGCTATTCCGGTCAAGCAGCTGGCCCGCTGTGCCGGGGCCCGACTTTATAGGCCGACGGAACCATTAACCAGACAACACACACCTGGAGATGTCAAAACTGATGCCATCCAACAGCCGTACGCCGTCCGTCAGTCGCTCGGTCGGTGTACCGGGCAGGCCAAGGACACGAGCGAGTGCCCTTTGGTCACTGCTGTGGCCATATTGTAATGAATTGAAAGGGTGTACGCGTGCATGCGTACGTGCGCGCGTGTGTGTTGGAGCGCAGAAGAGCGCAGGAACCGAAGTGCATGCGGGCGGGCGTAAATATAATCATGGGCATGTGAAAACGTTTGTCTGCATGTATAATGTATTATTGAACCTCACCTGTGTACAAATGAGAATATGTCCGACAGTATTGCACATGGTAAACGTACGGCAAGCAATTTGTCAAAATAACAATTACCATTCCCCGTTGCAAACACAGTGCCTCGGATAGATCGGAATACCGGGTAGATCGACATACTTGTTGTTACCCGGAAACATTTAGCCAATGTCGGTCGGGGAACAGTGGCGCCGCAGGACAGGATGTATACTTTCGGCGTCTGTAAATGTATTACGCCGATTTTTTAACGTGACCCATTTCTGTTGATTCTCGCAGCGGGCGCTGTCTTCATCAGCGGCGAGGTGTTCATCCAGTCCGTCGAGTACGAGGAGGACTACCTACGGGCCAGGTACCCGCGCGGCGCCTCGCACCACTACGGCTTCTCCTTCGCCTTCGCCGTCCTCACGGTCCTCATCTACGTCGGCGCCGGCGTCGTCTTCTTCGTCTACGGCCGCAAGCGCAAGGGCGAGAAGGCGATCACGGAGCAGGAGGCGATCGAGAACGAACCCGTCATCATCGGGCGCGCGTGAGGCGCCGGTCACGTGAGACGCACGTGACCGGCACCTCACAGCGAGCAGCGAGAATTAGCACGTCGATCGCACCGGACGTACCAGCGCACTTCCGGAATAGTCAAATTGACGCTTCCAACAGCAGCTCTGTCCCGTTTGTTAATATGCGGCTTCCCACAAGTGGTACATTTCTGATGGTGTCGCAAGAGAAATGACAGGACCACAATGTGACGCTGTTCGTTGTCGCGTGAGACAATCGTGTGTGCATATAACTATACAAGGCATTGCAGACAATGATTTCTATCTTAAACGTAACTCTCTATTTTGAGTTCGACGAAATGTGTTGGGAGTCGTTAGCGCTTGGTCGGCGGCGTATGCAAAATAGAACATCAAGGGTTTAACGTGACTGATCTTAGTGAGTCGGGACGCGACTGAGGATGCACACGTGTTCTGTACATAACCACGAGTGATGACTAGTTGTGAGTTATTCTCCTCCCCACTCGCTCATTTGCTTTGATCGCGCAGATTTGCAGCGAGAGTCAATTCGCACATCACCGCTCTCATCGTGTAAATACAGGATTCAGTTTTATACCACTGTCCTATGATAGATGTGTTCCGTTTATTTATATACTGCACAAGTCATATGTGTGTGTTGAGTGAAAGACGGCTACTTCTGAGAAATAACTGAGGTATGCTGGCAAACCCGTGGGAGGACTGGAGTTTCACAATTTTACATGATACTCATTTCGTAAATAGGTAAGCATTTAATATATGGAATGTAATCAAGTGAAACGCCGTCAATAAGCGACTTTGTAAATACCGGTGATTAAGATCACACACCAAATGATTCGTTTGAATGCCCGGCTCCCGCACGAGCTAAATATTTTGTACGCATCATTCATACTTCATAGATATCTATATTCGTTCACAGTGCAGTAGAGTATATTGTAAATAAACTACTTTAAATCGTGAAGTACGGAAGTTATTTTTTAAATATTTATTCTGACTTGTTGTTTAGTTTCTACGTAAATGGTGAAAGTTTGGCTTTCTGGAAATAGCTTTCAAAGATTGTAATTGTTCAGTATTGTTGTGGTTTTCCATTGAAACAAATTTGCGTACAAAATCTGGAAAAGTAGATATTTTCCATCGCTAAAATATCGTCTGCTGTGGATCTTTGCTCACGATAAAATATCCCCTGTTGGTTATTTTCTCTGGGCAGTCGAGGAACCGGCCGTAAGTTTAATAAAATTTAATATATAATCTGAATTAATACAGTGGTCTTCTTTTGCTGTGACGTGACATATAATTGTTTGTTAACGAAATGATTTGTTTGTTGTGTTTGTGTTTGTACGTATTTATTGTGGTCATCGATGATGAGCCTTGAAATGATGGTTCTCTTTGAGTTGTTCTGACGTGGCCACGGCAATATTGTGGCCTTATTAATTTCGTATGTGGAATTACTTGCAGTGGTTTTAATAAACACGTTTGACGATAGTTCAACTTGCAGCTTACATACCAACCCCACATCTGCAACAGGTGAACGAAATCCCCTGTAGATTCACGCAGTGCATTGCACAGATGTACTGATTTGATTACACATTATTAACAGTGAAATAAATACGCGTTTTGTTAATTAATATGAGTACGTATGGACGTATGACGTATGTGCGCAGGTGTGTTCGCATGTTTTTGTGTAGCGATGCATTAACTAACACGGTCTTCTTGATATTGGTTGGTATCAATAATGGACCCCATTATACTGGAATTGTTCCGATTTTGCGGAGTTAGGCGACGATTTCTATAAAGTGAATAGATGGTTGACACATGTGTCAAGATTGACATATAAAACGTCTCGATTCTGCATAACTTCAACGCCGTTACGTGACCATGTAAAACAGGCTAAATAAGTGTGTAGTTCCACGATAACCAAACCCATATCTATGACGTTGTGTTATAATAGGCAGACCATAGTCTCTGCTGCCGATGTTGATGCGCCATGTCGTCAACTTATGGAGTGTTGGCGGCGTCCGCTATGGCTGTGCAATCGAACTTCAAAATGGCAGTCCTTGCCACAGTCAGAGCTGACGAAGCAGGAAGAGAATGATGCTGCATCCTTTGTTTACTCCTCATCCTCTTCTCAGTCGCACGACGGTGTGTCTTTTCATTCCTATCTAATTTACCTATGATCATCGCCTTCTGTCTGCCAGGCTTCAGCTTTAACGCCGCAATATTAAAGTATTTTGCACTTGTGTCCGCTTATACTCGATCTGGACGCAGCAAACGAAGGAATGTAAAATCGTACATTTGAAAATGTTCTTATATAAACACCCAAAAAAGACGTACATTGTAGACTTTCCTTTCCATAAAGAGAAACACTGTATAACTCTCAACCTATGATGTTTAATCAAGAATGCAACGACTACGAAGGCACCATGAGGTGACAGCGTCTTTGAACCGCTACTGTGGCCTGGGGGAATGGCTTTGCATTTGAAACCGCCAGAACGGCCTTGCTCTCAGGCCAATAAAATAATTCAAATAAGGATACATTTTATCAGATAAAACTATATTATAAAAGGTCTTGAAAATTAAACTTAGAAACATAGCACACACACTCTGATACATAGCACACACAAAATAAGCACAAATTAAAATTGTTCGTTGTAAGTTTCGAGTAGAGGCACTACACGAGCAAAGATGATGTGTCACTAGTCTCACTCGGCTGCGTGACTACGCCGTGAATATATTCACATGAACCTTACGTAGGCATGCTCGAACCAGTGAACTATTGTGCGCGAAGTCCAAAGCAGCAGTAGGATTGCCCCCTGTACATTGTCGCTGTATTCATCAGGCAGCCAGTCATTGATCCTCTCTTCCCTACCCTCCACATTTTCTGGGATTGGGGGCCATGTCCTCTGCCCTTGCCCCCCCCCCCCCCGCCCCTCCCCCGCTACTGTATCTACCCTATTCTGGGGTAAGGCTGTCCTGGCGGTCAGAAACGCAGAGCAGTTTCCTCATGCGGATGTGAGTGAAGCTCAAAAGTGCTGCCACCTCACGGATCCTGAGTAAACGTGGCTAATAAAATAGTGCTGCTATCTGAGCAGAGGGCAGCACCTATGTATGTATGTATGTATGTATGTATGTATGTATGTATGTATGTATGTATGTATGTATGTATGTATGTATGTATGTATGTATGTATGTATGTATGTATGTATGTATGTATGTATGTATGTATGTATGTATGTATGTATGTATGTATGTATGTATGTATGTATGTATGTATGTATGTATGTATGTATGTATGTATGTATGTATGTATGTATGTATGTATGTATGTATGTATGTATGTATGTATGTATGTATGCATGTATGGATGTATGGATGTATGTATGTATGTATGTATGGATGGATGTATGTATGTATGTATGTATGTATGTACGTACGTACGTACGTACGTACGTACGTACGTACGTACGTACGTACGTATGTATGTATGTATGTATGTATGTATGTATGTATGTATGTATGTATGTATGTATGTATGTATGTATGTATGGATATATGTATGTATGGATGTATGTATGTATGTATGTATGGATGTATGTATGTATATATGTATGTATGTATGTATGTATGTATGTATGTATGTGTGTGTAAGTGCCCAATATGTATACAATGTGAAATGAGATATTTCATGTACTATTCAAAGTCATTTAAAACAATGTATTGTATTCACATTATAGTGACAACCAACACTTCTGCTACGTCTGATTACGTTACATCTTACGTTACATCTGGCTGTGGGCAGGTAATTGTTGTCAATAAGTTGCTTTTGGACTTGTGTATTTATGAGGTGCACCTTGCATGAATCTGCGTAATTACGTAGCCCAATGAACGACATGCATAGATGTCAGTCAGCATTAAAGTGTCATGGCATAGGATGCCATGCAGCTGTGGTCATATTATGGTTATCACGACCTCTTGAGATCATTAAGGAATAATGTGTATGTTGTTGTGGAATAATTCCACCAAAGTCACGCACTATTAATTACTGTTAAATACGTATGTTTTTTTATTCAGCTAATTGCCAGTTGTGGCATGTTGGTCTAAGTATTGAACTTAAGTAGGGTGTGCAGAGATAAATCTTCTTACATGATATTGTTGTACATTGTACTGTATATAATGATGTCTGTGCTCACTGTGATTTATGGTTGTTGCAGGGTTTGTTATTCTTGTTCTTCGTGTCTGTGTAATAAAGACTTGGAATTGAGCGCTTGTGTTCTCGTCATTGACACATACATACATACATACATACATACATACATACATACATACATACATACATACATACATACATACATACATACATACATACATACATACTTTCTTACTTGCATGCATGCATGCACGCACGCAAGCACGCACGCACACGCACACGCACACGCACACGCACACGCACACGCACACGCACACACACACACACACACACACACACACACACACACATACATATGCCTACATACAAACAAACACACTTTATTACGTAGTAAAAGATCGACGAAATTTATATGTTGCATACAGTCAAAGCGTCTTCTGCTATACGGCGTAAAAAGAACAACGCCTCCAAATCTCGTCCGGTTCCAACGTCTCTTACGACGCCATCAAAGTGAGCAGGATGACGGCGAGGATGGACAACCCACTAGCCTTGTTCGTAGCGGCTGCCGCACTATACCTAGCAGCCACCTCGTATTCCATCTCCGAAGTCGTCTGGGATTCAAACTCCGAAATAGTCCCAGCACCATCGGTGACAGGTGCGCAAGCGGACACCGTAGTATTCGCAGTACAGTCGTTAACAGGTTCGACTCCATCGCATGGCGGCGTGATCTCAGACGCGGACACTTTACTGAAGTAGTCCGACAAACTTTGCCTTTCCGGTCCTGCGCAAACAAAGCCGGGCGTGAGTCTCTGCGCAGCACAAGTCTTGCTCCATTTCTTCCACATCCAATTTAGCCGACAATCGCACGTGACCTCGTTATTAGTGATGCTGTATATAATGTTCGTCGGGTAGTCCGTGCCAAGCCCGCCGCACCTGATGGTTGTCAAATCGTTATATGAGAAAGCAATCATGGCCCATTTTGGCAGATCAATTGGGAGGAATCGTGCAACAACAAAGGGAAGGCTGTTGCCGACAATATTCAATGATTTCACACCACTTATGCCTTTGAAGACATTTCCTTCGGTACCATTTACGGTGTTTCGGAATATGGTGACAGATGTTGCACGTACTCCACAAAATGAGCACTCTTGCCACAACCCGAATGTGCTTTGTACAATGTTGAGAGTTTCTGTCGCGCTCAATGTTACGAAGCGGCTGCCTAATGTGCCAACTGTCACCATGACCAACGCAAACTTTTCCACGTCGCTGAATTTTGAAAAAGCTTCTTCTTCGATAAGGTCGATAGTAGAAGTCGCGATGCCGACGGATGAGACGTGACTGAAAGTTGTGAACGTATTCGAACGTAAAGTGGATACCGTGACCCAGCTTAGAAAAATATCTCCAATGTTGCGTAATTTACTGAATGCACCACTTGAAACATTGAACAGTTTTGCACTGTATATGATAATCGATTTAAAATCTTCGAGCTCTTCAAACGCTTCCTGTTCAATGTTCTTGATAGTGACCTCACTAAATACCAACTCTTTATTGTGTATGTCTCGTCCGATTCGATAAAATGCCCGACGTCTGATGGCTCCAATTGTCGTGTTCGTGAAAGCGATGGATTCTAATTGTTGAAGATTATCGAAAGCTCCAGATGGAATTTCTTTTAGATAACTACCGATTATTTTAATTTCCTTTGTCGCTGCGGGAAGTTCTGTTGGGCAGGAACTAATACCGATGCATTGTACAGTTCCCTTGTCCGTGTCACAGATGCATCCCCGAGGACACTCACTTGACGCCGCTGTCAACCCGCATACCAACACAGTCATCAGAAGCACCATCTGTATGACGTCACGTGAGGCACCCACTACTACCGCCATCTCTCGACAAACCTGCAACAACAACAACAACAACAACACAGCGTAACATTTATAAACCAAAATTGCAAATACGAGTAAAACATGGATAATAACGGTAATTTGTTTAAAACTGTCTACCAACGTTCGGAATAGAATATTGCATAAAAAGTGTTTTGACACGCCATAATTTGCTACTGCAAAGAGAAAAACAACTAATGTTATACAGACTACATTATGTTACAACATTTCACTTTATATCTAAACGTTACTGTATAACTCGCCATATCCGAACTTATCTATCATTCAGTTGACTTGTTGCATAGCAATAGCGCCGTCAATAAACGGATGTCGAACCAAGTACCATTTTAAACTTGCGTCCTCGCTATTCCGTTGACTGTTGTAACCTACCAAGACAATCACCCGTACGATTAAGACAAATGTTTAAAAGTAGCAACTGTAGATCAACGGCCGTAACAGTTATGCCATTTGTGTATCCATACCGTCATGGTTTATCTATGTCACCATCAACATTGAACATTTTGTTTTTGTACCAAATATTGATTACCGATAGGCGAACCTCGTTACTTTTACCGCAAGGCATCATATCAGTAAAAACAAAATCCCGCGTAATATTATCAATTGATAAACGTTGCGTTTTCTAACATAAAGTTGCCAATTTATACAATTATTTTTGTTTCTGTTATAAAGATACATATTGTTGTTCAAATGTCCATACGACGACCTGCACAAACATACCGTAAGTTCGGAATCCAAGTTTATGACGTGACCGAGTGTTTGCTAGGCAACAAACAGGTCACGTGATGACTACGATAATAAATGATGTAGACTATGTTGTATAATATGCTACATGTTTTGCGTCGCTCAGCATTTTGGAGTTATTTCATAAAATTATGTTCTAAGTACACACAAACTATCGGCCATTATTAAGGAGTATCCATCATATTCTACCATTGACGATACATCGGCATTGAGTTAAAAATATTTTGCAACATAATTATTCCTTTCCGTATATACTTTCCTTGATATAATTTGGTTTGTGTATCGAATGTCCAACATTGGTTATCTCGTACATATTTCTCACGAATACACGCGACTGAATGTTCTAGCCTATCACTAGCGGTGTATAATCCAGTCATGGTTTCAGCCTGGACTTGCCACTCGTTAGGTTGGTTCCAGTCAACTATTGTTTTTACAACAACAACAAAAGAATTCTTAAATCGTTCAGTGTGCGTGTGCGTGTGCGTGTGCGTGTGCGTGTGCGTGTGCGTGTGCGTGTGCGTGTGCGTGTGCGTGTGCGTGTGCGTGTGCGTGTGCGTGTGCGTGTGCGTGTGCGTGTGCGTGTGCGTGTGCGTGTGCGTGTGCGTGTGCGTGTGCGTGTGCGTGTGCGTGTGCGTGTGCGTGTGCGTGTGCGTGTGCGTGTGCGTGTGCGTGTGCGTGTGCGTGTGCGTGTGCGTGTGCGTGTGCGTGTGCGTGTGCGTGTGCGTGTGCGTGTGCGTGTGCGTGTGCGTGTGCGTGTGCGTGTGCGTGTGCGTGTGCGTGTGCGTGTGCGTGTGCGTGTGCGTGTGCGTGTGCGTGTGCGTGTGCGTGTGCGTGTGCGTGTGCGTGTGCGTGTGCGTGTGCGTGTGCGTGTGCGTGTGCGTGTGCGTGTGCGTGTGCGTGTGCGTGTGCGTGTGCGTGTGCGTGTGCGTGTGCGTGTGCGTGTGCGTGTGCGTGTGCGTGTGCGTGTGCGTGTGCGTGTGCGTGTGCGTGTGCGTGTGCGTGTGCGTGTGCGTGTGCGTGTGCGTGTGCGTGTGCGTGTGCGTGTGCGTGTGCGTGTGCGTGTGCGTGTGCGTGTGCGTGTGCGTGTGCGTGTGCGTGTGCGTGTGCGTGTGCGTGTGCGTGTGCGTGTGCGTGTGCGTGTGCGTGTGCGTGTGCGTGTGCGTGTGCGTGTGCGTGTGCGTGTGCGTGTGCGTGTGCGTGTGCGTGTGCGTGTGCGTGTGCGTGTGCGTGTGCGTGTGCGTGTGCGTGTGCGTGTGCGTGTGCGTGTGCGTGTGCGTGTGCGTGTGCGCGTGCGCGTGCGCGTGCGCGTGCGCGTGCGCGTGCGCGTGCGCGTGCGCGTGCGCGTGCGCGTGCGCGTGCGCGTGCGCGTGCGCGTGCGCGTGCGCGTGCGCGTGCGCGTGCGCGTGCGCGTGCGCGTGCGCGTGCGCGTGCGCGTGCGCGTGCGCGTGCGCGTGCGCGTGCGCGTGCGCGTGCGCGTGCGCGTGCGCGTGCGCGTGCGCGTGCGCGTGCGTATACGTACAGGACACGTTTGAAGCTTAGACAAACAAAAATGTTAATAATAATATTAATACAATATAACATTTTCTGAATCGCCTGATGTATAAATGTTCGATGCATTTTACAATACCTAATACATCCTGATCATTAATTTAAATTAGCAGTAGTAAAACGGACATTTATACTAACAATTATATAAATAGTTATATAATATTAATAAATAATGTTTTTATTTGTAATATGAAATAAACTAATTGAAATAAGATGGCAAGAAATTACCTTAATATGAATACAGTACAATATATAACACAGTTAAAGGGAACCAAACGGGAAAAGGTACATGCTATGCACGTGAAAGAATTAATACAAACGAACTATTTTGAACGGTAGTCAAATTTTTAACGTCAGTGGCTTACTGACAAAATTATTTCAAAGTGGAATATTTTACTGAAATCAGCGACTCCGTGAAGGCTTCCATGAACGGCGGAAAACGCGCTGATCCCTGCTGCCTGACCAACCAGCACGCATAACCGACTTTAAAGTCACGTGTCCGATGACAATTCCGATGTCAAGCAGCGCCTTTGTAAACACAATGTTGTGAGATACGCGCACTTCGAAGAAGGACGTCCGTTCGAAGAAAGTTGCTTTGAATTGAAGCAGAAACAAATAAAATACACACACACAAAACGCCAGTAGTGGTGACAGTGAAAACAGAAAGAAACAAAAAATATGAATTACCTCATTGCCTTCTACGAGGGCTCGACTCCCTCCCGAGGTAAACGATACGATGGCCGGTGAAAGTGGGCAAATGACCCAATCACCTGGTGCCACGCAAGACAATGAGTTAATTTGTAATAAGTCAATCGATCGATTGAATCCAGTCAATACGCACTATACACCATAAAATATTATACTCAGTTTGCACGCACATTTGCGCTGGTAACCGCACGCGTAGGGCTTTAAATGGTTTCTTTTGTAGATTACCACACGCACACACCTCCTTCGTAGAGCGCGAAAAGCGCGCGGACGTTTTTTAAGCAATTGTTTTATTATTGTTTTTAGAAATCGCCCCGAAAAAACGCCGTTTTTAAGCGCCAGCGGTGCGCTAACGCGCTGCAGGCGACGCGTGGACGGACTCCCGAATCTGTGGCATCGCACGCGCATTTTAGGCCGCCCCGCCGCCCCTCGGGTCCTTTTTTCGGTCTCTGCACTCATTTTTCCTTCCTTCTCTCCTCTCGTCTCGCCCCTTGGAACAAATTTGGAATATTATGAACAAATTTGGAACAATTGGAACAAATTTGGAACATTTGGAACAAATTTGGAACATTTGGAACAAAATTTGGAACAAATTTGGAACATACATTTGGAACAAATTTGGAATATTTGGAACATTTGGACCAAATTTTGAACAATTGGAACAAATTAGGAACATTTGGAAAAAATTTGGAACAACTTTGGAAAAAATTTGGAAGGTTTGGAACAAATTTGGAACATTTGGAACAACGACGGCGGAGGTAGAAAAACCAACCAAAAATCCGTCAATTTCTCTCGCAGTGCGGCGCCACTTTAATGCACCCACACTCGAGCGCCGGTAGGTCCGCCATTTTCTTCCCGTTTTCACTCCTCCTCTTACGCTAACTTTTCGACGTTTTTATGCAAATTTTCTTTCTTGCTCCTCAACGTGTGTAATCGTCGAAGAGCGCGTCCAAAAATTACGACGCAAACTACTTTTAGTAGCGTTGTAGCGCTTACATTTTTTCGGCGTTAAATCCGTTCCGATTGACGTTTCTGCGCATGCGCGAGCGAGATGCGGCCGTTGGTTGCTATGTACTGGTCAGCCCGCGAGTATCTGAATATATCTGAATATTTATTTGCAAAGTAGACCGATATTCATAATGTGTAACACTTATGTTTATTCCACTTGTGCAAATGAATGACCAATAAATTGTATTTTGGCGAAATACTTACAAAATATACACCGAGAGACGACGCCGCGCAAACAAATTTCCGTGCCGCAAGTCGAAATGGTAAGCGGTGGTGGCAATAATTACGACGCGGGGGTCATTATACGACGGGGATCAATTAATATTTCGTGCAATATAAATTGATGCGAACCATATAATCCACTGTAGCTGTAATACTGTTGGTATTTACTTACGGTTTTGAAAATGTAATGACAACAAAACGATTTATTGTATTTGAAAGACAACTTGTTTAATACAAAATAGGTAAAAAAATAACAATGTCACTGGAATCGATTCTACATCTCTCGCACCTGTTCACACGGAACATACAATTACTGGACATTTATTGTGACTGCTTACTTGTCTACAAGAGATGCACAGCATGGGCAGTGGAAAGTGTGCTTTGTGTGACACCTCAGAAACATTGGTGCACCAGGTAAGGTGCCCCCAGTGATTGCACCGTTGCCTAGGTGCCACACGACGACTACACTGTGCCCATTGAAGCAACACGGAATTGCCACCGGGAGGACATTGTTGATGGCAAACACAGCAAACTTCGTTGTTTTGCATAACTTCATTGGATTTGTTGCTTTGCATGGTGCTTGCATGTTTTTGTTTTCTGGGTTGAGTTTGCAGTGGTTTATTTTGCTTTTGTGTAACTTTTGTTGATGATTGTTTTGTTTGCTTTGTTGTAGCCTTTGTTGCTGTTTGGGACGTTGTTTGACGGTGTTGCATGAGGTGTTGTTTTCCCTTTCCCTCACTGATGGCTTCACCACCTGTAACTGTTGCCAGCCTTTTGTTGGTTTGTTGGGCGGCACGAACTTTGGCATTTTTGAATGCAAGAATGCAGCGAGCGTGTTTTGCTGTATCTGATGTGTAGTGATGTTGTCTGTTGGTTGCATTTCAACAACAGTGTTTTGTGTTAGCTGCTAATCACCATTTTCTACTGACTCTGTAATTTCTGCTTCTACATGCTGCATGTTAACAACTCTGCTTGGGGCCAGCTGCTCATCACTAACCACATCAGCATCAAATCGGTATATACCCGCACGCCTAAAGCTACCTGTGATATTATCGACACTCACTGTGTGACTAAATGCGTTCGCAGTTAGCTTGCATATGTCATAGCGAGTCACAACTCGTCCAGGGTTTCGTTTCAGAAAGTTCCGACATTTTTTGTAATAGTTCATCTTGAATGGCCCAAAAAACCCAACGTCCAGTGGTTGGGTCAGGTGACTTGTGTGGGCCGGCAGCAAGAAGAGGATGACATTGTGTATCTCTGCCCATTCGACCAAGGGCACGTTCACGTGGGAACTGTGACCGTCATACAGGACTGTACATGGATCTTTACCTAGTTCTTTGTTATCTGTTGTGCTGGTTCCTATTATCAAAGATAAATGTGGCAAGATTAACAGCAAAGACAATTATAGACCTATTGCATTAGTTAGTATTGTGTCAAAAATTGTTGAAAACATATTGTTAGACAGAATGTCAGTTACGCTGTCAACAATGTCCAATCAGTTTGGATTTAAGAAACAAAAGGGACAGACTTGTGTATTTATGTCTTAAAGGAAGTTATTGACAAGCATAGGAGTCTAAATGGGTCTATGTTTACATGTTTCTAGATGCTTCTAAAGCCTTTGACATAGCGAAACATTCTATCTTATTTCAAAAGTTGATTGGCAGGGGAGTGCCTGGATATATTGCTAGACTGCTTATATATTGGTATTTGAATCAGACTATGTGTATAAGATGGTCAGGCAAATCGTCGGAACATTTTGGTGTTATAAATGGTGTCAGGCAAGGTGGTATACTCTCACCACACCTTTTTAATATATATATATATATATACACACACACACACACATATATATATATATATATATATATATATATATATATATATATATATATATATATATATATATATATATATATATATGGATGGATGGTTTAACCATAGCTTTAAACAAATGTAACACAGGGGTGTGTAATAGGTAGTACAACTATCAACCATCTTATGTGTGCTGATGACTTGGTAATTATGTCCCCATCTGTATCAAGACTGTCTGAACTGATGCAGGTATGTGGACTCTATGGGTTAAATCATGATATCAAGTACAACTTATTTACTTTTTGTGTGCATTATTTTATCAAAATGTTTACTTATAATTTCCTGAACTGTTGTAATGTATTTAATTTTTAAGCTATTTTACTTGTACACACCCTTGAATTTACTATGTAAAGAAATGAGGTGTTTAAATAAAATTATTATTATTATTAAAACTGGAAGTATTCCGTGGGATGCGCTCGATGTATAAAACTGTTCATGGTTGATACCGATGGTGCCGATAGTGGGTGTTTTTGTGGCACGCTTTGCTTGGGAAGTTGGTTGCAATGAAAGCGCGCCAGTTTGACGGAAATCCGTAGTTCAACTCGTAGTCACCAGATGGCGTACGTGCTGTGACTACTGTATGTTGTCTCTCGCTCGGTGTTCTTACATCCACATCTGTTTAGTTTGTACCTCCTATTTCTCATTTCCCCGATACTCTTAAGTAGTCACTCTTCAAGTTGATTACATTAATCCCTTAAATAAATTCTATTTTAACTGCTAACTAGTAAAACTATTCTCAAAAGCCTTGTATGGGTCCCACAAAACTGAGCGAAACAGGTAATTCATGTTTACCTAGAGCATGAATATTTGCATGCTCCCCGTCCCGTCTTAGAAAACAAAAGGCATGTCATATATATATAATGTACATAATTTATTGTGTCTGTGTCATGCCAGCTGAACAATTAATATATATTTGGAGAGTAATAATAATAATAATTGAACATTTGACAAAATACAATGCAAACAGACGACATGAAGACAATACGTAATTCGCATGGTATACGCTAGATGGCGCCACTCAACAATGAAATCGCCAAAAATGTGGCGCAATGTCTACATTTACCAGTAACTGCACAACGGGTGAAACCCAAAAACACACGCTCGCTTACATGGCCATAATAAATAACAAAGGACACATTTCGGACATTATAAATAGAACATTATCCTCGATAAACATGACGATGGAATGACAAATAACTTATTTATCCACCATTAAACCAGTTGCTAAGCAACAAGGTATGTACATCAAGCTTACAAAATGGCTGACGAACACGGGAACTGTCGGACATTCCTTCCCAAGCCATGTCAATTTTGTTGAAATTCTTGCTAAAATGTTTTGACAAAAACATAGTGAAAGGTTGTTTGAGCGAGATATGTATGCAGCAAAAAATTAACTGGCTGATAGAATATCGCCGTAGTAAAGTAATGCACATTTGTAAACGTAATACAATGCTTTATGGGTGTTTATTTTACATAACGTCGACTGTGCCGTTATACTCTGCTTCTGTCAGCTGAAATAGGCCCATTTCAACATAAAGCACTATTAGGCAATACAAACAAATTAATAAGGCAATAGTAAAAGTATCACAAATTCGTACAGATAGCGATTGGTAAACCTCTGCGACCACAACAGATCTCAAACCGTATCATTGGAATCCACGAGTTACACAACAGGATCTCTAATTGTGGGAACACACTCTAGTAAGTATTCGCACATAGGCAAATTCGTATGTGATCCGTCAAAATAACTGCACATAGGCCTAGTATTAAATATTTAAGAACGTAATAAATATGAAAAATTAGAAAATTTTCTTTACGTTATATCTTATTTCCCAACGCACTGAACTGTATAAGGGTTGCAGGCTCTTATCACAAATAGCAACATCTAAGATCTACTGTACACTACCAATAGTTTGTCGATTTATATGAAAGTTTGGCGCAACTCATATTGTATTGTTGTTTTGCTATATCCAACTTTCAATCGGAAATTAGACTGTGTTACATAAAGTAACTGTCGCATGTATTTACTAATCTGAGAAACACACTGTTGAAAACAGTTACCACCCGAAAGACAAAGTCGTAAATGGGGCGTATGGTACACCAGTTATAAAAAAGAACCAAGTAGAAGGTGACTGTCATACACAAATGCCGCTGTCAACGGGAAATATTGGCTACGTTTAAACACTCGTACACATTATTATAATATCTGGTAATTATTCACACAGCCGGATGTCGCACATTTGTCAGTTTCATCGGTGCAAATAGGAGGAAGTAACACTGATGAAACTGACAAATGCAAATCGGAGGAAGTAACACGTGAAAGGCCGCTCCTTCTGGTACACACGCTGATACTCGCCGCTATGTTTTTGACTCTGGTTGCCGGGAGATCGCGGTAGGAATACACGGCAAAGCGCTGATGATCGAAACAACAACGAACTTGGAAATGTATCTACAGAGTTTCGTCCCGTCCTAGACACTCGTCCGGGCGGGAAGAGGGGGCGGAATTGCGCGGGACGACAAGGGTAGACTGTGGTGCAGGGGAGGGTTGCGTTGTCGTGGAGGGGGAGGCGGAGGGGGCGATAATAGGGTGAAGTCGTCGTCGCTGCCGTCGAGGTCTTCACTCGCCGGCGTTGCCTCCCGTCGGCCGTGCTCGGCCCCGCTCTGGCTTGCCTGGTCCGACGAACACTCGCTCGTGAAGACGGCGGAGTCGGCGCTGCTGTTCTCCGAGTCGCGGTGCTCGTGTGTTTGTTGAGATTCCTGTTGTGTTGCCTCTGCTTGCTGCTGTTGTTGCTGCTGCTGTTGTTGCGCAGGCTCGGGCGGCTGTTGTTTTGGCTCTGGCGGCGGTGTCCGGTGCTGTCGTTGTCGCTGGGCCAGCGGCGGGGGACTCGCTGGAAAGAGAATGTCACAGCTGTATGCAGATGCAGACTACGTACACAGGGAAAAAACATTGTCAAGCGCTGCTCCACGACTCTGGAACAATCTGCCGCTTGCCATGCGAGCTACAGAATGCCTCAGTTCTTTTAAGAAGCAACTGAAGATATTTCTGTTTAAAAGAGAGTTTTCACTTTAAAAGAAAAAAATTATAATATCCGAACATTTTTAATATCTACTATTTATTAATTATTTTATTATTTATCTATTTAATTTTTTTTATATATTAACTATTATTTACCAGTATTAGTAATTTGTATTATTAAGACTAATATTATTTATTTATATTGAAAAGAAAATGTACTGATCTATTTATTTTACAACTACGTCTCTATTGTTTTTATTTTAAAGTAATCTGTATATTCATGTAAAGTGTAATGCGTCTCTGAATGGTTTTATGGCTAGAGATATGGCGTAGACAAATATCATTATTTATTATTATATTATATTATATTATATTATATTATATTATATTATATTATATTATAGTATATTATATTATATTATATTATATTATATTATATTATATTATATTATATTATATTATATTATATTATATTATATTATAACTGTATATTACATCGATACGCTAACTTCGGTGCATTGTAAGCACATCTCCTCCCACGCCCCGATGTTTTCTACACGCGTCCATCACCTCGCAATACATACAAACTGGGCCTTGGCAATGCATATGACAAAATCATAAGGTAGATAGATATTTCATGTTGTCAGTAGGCAGATTGGGTCGTCGGTTATACAGCAGGTGGCGCCACCGTGCCGGTTTGTTAAGATCGTTATCTGTTGCTGGTTATTCCGCAACTGGCGACAACAGTAATTAGACGGCGTCGGGAGTTAGTTCAGAATACCGCAGTGGTGAATATTGGTGACATACCACCAAATGGATTCCTACGCCATTGATCATTGAAGTTCTGGTTAAATGAACTGCATTGTGCACTTTTGAAAAAATTCTGGAAGCACTAAATGTAGGACTGGTTGAATGGAAATTATATTTCTGCGTAGCATGGTATAACAGCTGCGAAATAATTATATTTGTCAGACAGTGAATAGGTGCGTACAGGTATAATTTGGCCTAGAGGTGTCAACATTAGCAATCGGCGGCTGATTGAAGTAAAAATGAAGCGGTGTCATGTTAGAGACTGGATTATAGGAGAAAGAGATATGTAATTTTCAATTGGTAGTATATACCGTATTGCTTACATTGGTTTCTTGGGCCAACTCACACGTGGCAGCGCAGAATTTCATTAAATGAACGCCAACGGGCAAATGCGGATAAGCAGGGCTATTAATGTTAGCTTTTAAATGACGACAGAATTGTGAAATAGTTTTGACTGAAAACGAGAACATTCCAAAGAGCCGGCGGCGATAGAGAACGTATAATATCATCTCCCAGGTGCCGACAGCACTGACGCTAACGCAGCAACTAGATAAAACATGCATAAAACACTGAACGAGACATGAGCCCGACCAGCTGGTCTGAGTTAAAAGTCCCGACCAGGTTACGTTTCCGCGCGCCTCTGAGTCACGGCGCCAGATGGCGCACATCTGTTTGCGTGGTTGGGGCAAATAACTGCGGTGATTAAATAACTAGGCGATAACTGGTTGAGTCGACAGCAGACGATGGCGCTATGTCGGTGTGATTATTAGTAGAAACACGGGCGAAGTTTACAACACCTAGGTGTCGAAATGGGCGGATTATCGGCCTGGGTGTTCTGGTGTTGACTACGCTGCCTAACTAGAAATTAACTTGTTGACTGGTTATTATTAAATGTGACGTTTTTCATGCAAGAACACTACGTTGAATGTATATCATCGGCAAAAAAGGTTTTGCAAGAAGCCAGAAAGTGTGTTCCCAGTTTGAATGCGGCTGCCACGATATGTTCAAACGATATAAAAATGAAATAATAAAAACAAAATTCACAAGGTAGTTATCAGATTGTTTCAATAAGTAGAAATTTTCGTTATCACCAGGTGGCGCCACTCAGCAGGTTTGTTAAAATCATCACCTGTTGCACTCTACGCTACAATTGGCGACAACGGTAATTAGATAGTCGTAGGATTGAGTTCGAAGAATCGCAGTGGCAAACGCAGAGGCAGATGGGCAGACCGCACGTTTCTTGAAGTCGTATTTGATGTTGAGCGCAGGACGTCTGGTTTCCACAATCAAATGTGCACGATGAGCGTAGTACGACTAATTCAGCGAATTTCCTGCAAATATTATACTCTGTGGCTTGAGAAGACTGTAGATGACGAAACATGCCAGGGGCCTGGAGTGTACCCTTGACCTATCGTTACATACGTGGTTACTACTACTAATAATAATAA
>OZ024858.1:2364730-2372230 GCA_964017155.1 Oasisia sp. SBJ-2009
ATGACCGAAGCAGTGTGACATACGTCGACAGGACGACCCGTTGGGATCTCTGCAATCGACACGACAAATAACAAGTGACCGAATGAAGGATTTAAAGATAAGCAGTACAGGCGAACTCGTGGCGAAGTGAGGTTTGACAGGTGGACTAGTGGTCTGACAGACAGCATTAGCGGGTCAGAAGAGGACGGGACTTAAAATAATTAATGAAATCGGTGGATGGATGGATGGATGGGTGGGTGGGTGGGTGGGTGGGTGGGTGGATGGATGGATGGATGGATGGATGGATGGATGGATGGATGGATGGATGGTGGATGGATGGATGGATGGATGGATGGATGGATGGATGGATGGATGGATGGATTGATGGATGGATGGATGGATGGATGGATGGATGGATGGATGGATGGATGGATGGATGGATGGATGGATGGATGATTGAATTGCTGAATGATTGAATGGATGCATGAATGGATGAATCAATTAATGAACCAATCAATAAATTATTCAATTAATTAATCAATGAATAAATTACTTAATCAATCAAGTAATAAATGAATCGATCAACCAATATATCAATCATCCAGTCAATGAGTACATTAATCGAGTAATCGCTTAACCGATTACTCAGTTAATAAACCGGCCAACCGATCGACCAACCAATCAATCAATTAATTAATTAGTGTCTTATTGAATGGTTGCGTGAAGTAAAGAAAACACTGACAGTCAAAAAGACAAAGAGACAATTATTTACTGTAATCATAAAGCCATCGTGTACGAACTTAGATGCTTGGTTCCCTACAAACGACCCGGCGTGTCCCCTTTGTGGGTCTGCCATCGCGTATCGCAGACAATAAATACCGTAACTTCTATTAGCCACGCCAAAGGAAGCATCGGCGATTACAGAAATAGAACGAATACAGAAATAGAACAAAGCGAAAAAAAGTTGCTTGCGTACATGCAAGCCATGGTTGTATAGAGTCAAGCCTAACACTAAACGTTTGTCATTCTATTTGCGGTAGCGGGCTTGAGACTGTGACGTCATGGGCCCACGCGGACTGATAACGTAAACCCAACAAGTGCGGGTGCAAAATGTCAACGAACGACGCTGGAAATCGAATTATCGCAGTACTGAGTATTTACAGCGGCCTAGAAACGTCTGAAGTAATCAAGACTGTACTCGGTGCCCATTCAGCAGCTGTTTACGAACGCCTTCTGACCCAAATAGGCATACAGTTAAAACAATATAATAAACCATGGCAAATAAACAGTTCAGGTCCTCTTGGTAGGCGAGAGCAAGAAGAAATAATGTTACGCGATGTGTTTTAACACCCTTTCTCAGTACAATAATCCCGTTGTGTTTGTACGTCATCCTCCACCGCTTTCCCAATCACCTCCCTCTCACCATCCACTTATTCATCACCCCAATCATCCCGCCGTCTACTCAGCGAATCATAACACCATCCGCCCAACCAAATATGCCACCGAAAAACAGCCAGGATACACCCAACCAACTATCCCACCATCTTCCCAGCTATCCATCCTATTGTATACCCAACCACCCACCCAGCCAACCCACCATCCAGTCAATTGCTCGACTATTCAGCCAACAACCAGCAACTAAAACAAGCATTTATTAATGTACCAGTCGTCAATCCTGTGTTCATTCACCAAACACATGACCCTTCCACCACACCACGTGACCACACAATCTGCCCCCCCCCCCCCCTCTCTCTCACCCAGTTCCCAACTGTCCCTCGTCTACTTACCCCGCCTGGCGTACACGGGGGGCGGCCGCTGACTCCGGGGCGTCGTGTTGCCGACCTGCGGCCTCCTCTGGGTGTCGGGACTGGGCGTGACGAGGCGACCACACCGGGCGAGGTAGGGCGACCCACCGACTCCGTTCACAGCCCGGCCGTCCAGACTGCCTCGCTTGGCCGGCGCCGGCCTCGTCTTCTCCGCCAGCATCTTGATAGCAGCCACCCACTCCTGGTAGTGGTAGAACCAATGTACTAATAGCAGTGTAATAGGTAGTTGTTTTAGGTACAGTAGTAACAACGCGCAAGGTATACGTAATCATCTATGTTATTTGTTGGTTGATTCATCGGTTGGTTGGTTGGATATTTTTTATTTTGACAACGTTCAATAGTTTCGCTAATGTGTTACTCTATGCTACACTACATAAACCACCATGACATACTGATGGTGACATCGACACTTCAGTGCGGTCAGGACTGAACTGAAGGTGGGTGTCGTAGCCGCGGACCTTACCTTCATCTCTAGGTCCGTGTGGGCCCCGAGCACGAGCGGACACTGCCCCGACCGGCCGACGATGAAGGCGTTGGTGAAACGTCTCGACTCCCGGTACTCCTCCACCGTCGTCACACTGAGGACACACGACAGACAGGTAGAGACGGAGGACGGACGGACGGACGGACGGACGGACGGACGGACGGACGGACGGACGGACGGACGGACGGACGGACGGACGGACGGACGGACGGACGGACGGACGGACGGACGGACGGACGGACGGACGGACGGACGGACGGACGGACGGACGGACGGACGGACGGACGGACGGACGGACGGACGGACGGACGGACGGACGGACGGACGGACGGACGGACGGACGGACGGACGGACGGACGGACGGACGGACGGACGGACGGACGGACGGACGGACGGACGGACGGACGGACGGACGGACGGACGGACGGACGGACGGACGGACGGACGGACGGACGGACGGACGGACGGACGGACGGACGGACGGACGGACGGACGGACGGACGGACGGACGGACGGACGGACGGACGGACGGACGGACGGACGGACGGACGGACACACGGACGGACACACGGACGGACACACGGACGGACACACGGACGGACACACGGACGGACACACGGACGGACACACGGACGGACACACGGACGGACACACGGACGGACACACGGACGGACACACGGACGGACACACGGACGGACACACGGACGGACACACGGACGGACACACGGACGGACACACGGACGGACACACGGACGGACACACGGACGGACACACGGACTTACAGACATACAGTCTCCCCAAAATGTTGACCAATAAGCGCCCGGTATTTTTTGACTTTGTCCCTGCTGTGACGTCAACCATCAAACTTAGACAGATTACTCGACAGACTGGAGATGAGATTATGCATGAGCTTGCTCTGGTTCAAGTGTCGCATTCTCTTCAATTCAGAAGCGAAGCGACTCTTTATTGCCGATTGCAATGCAGGAAGGACTGGTACAGTGCAATAATGTGCATCAGACGGACGTAACAACCGCAGAGCGATAAAACAGTGCGACGAATTAAACCGGAGAATTTTGTAGGCCTGCGTGACGGATATATTCAGCTATATCCATAGGGTTTTAATGTCACATTTCGCAATGTACATAACACCACTGCGTCATAGAAAGCGGCTTCCATCAATACTTATTTAGAGGAGTTTGCTTCCGTTGCGTCAGGTTATCTACCTATTCTTGACTGTGGTTATACACTATCAATTTGGCATTATTGATAATCTACATCACACTAACGTATGGACTAGGAAATATAAATTTTATCGATAGTGTAAATTTATCGATAAGGAGAACTCGCCCATTTTGAGTATTTATTGATGAATCTACTTTAAACATATTCATACTAAGCACAAGCATTTACATAACCAAAATAATGTTGACGGAAACCGAGATTGGTTTCACAGTGCATAATTAACCTCTCTACACACCTGCGCAGATCGACGGTATACGTCACACTCTGTCGTTTCCTGCTCTCCCGCCAGTCGCCTTCGCAGTCGTGGATCTACAGCGCCGCCAGCGGACAGTGTTAACAACACATGAGAACATCAGAGCACACCCCGTACATATATAATTTTAATGTCCGCAAAGAACAACGGAATGTTAAATTTCTTCGCGCGAAAGTATTGCTCAAATGATATCATTATCTATCCAGAAGTCGCTTGATGGGTTTCAAGTTCATATGTGTATGAGTGCGTTGATATATATATATATATATATATATATATATATATATATATATATATATATATATATATATATATATATATATATTTATATATATATATATATATATATATATATATATATATATATATATATATATATATATATATAATTCTCTTATATTGAATTTAAATATAACAAGTTTGATCAAATGGTCCGCAAATATCTACCTCCAATTGCGTTCGGCCTCCGTTCTCCACCGTCGCGTCGACCAGGACGAAGTAGCGCTTCTGCCACGCCTGAAGACAGAGACATCGTGAGAGAACAACTACTACGAGACATCAGTCGGTCAGTCAGCCAACTACATGTCTATAACTACCTACAGCCATCCACATACTGGGACGAAGGAAACAGTTCATGTTGGACTCACAGAAGCAGACGACAATTAACAGTTCATGTTGGACTCACAGAAGCAGACGACAATTAACAGTTCATGTTGTACTCAGAGAAGCAGACGACAATTAACAGTTCATGTTGGACTCACAGAAGCAGACGACAATTAACAGTTCATGTTGGACTCGCAGAAGCAGACGACAATTAACAGTTCATGTTGTACTCGCAGAAGCAGACGACAATTAACAGTTCATGTTGGACTCACAGAAGCAGACGACAATTAACAGTTCATGTTGGACTCACAGAAGCAGACGACAATTAACAGTTCATGTTGGACTCACAGAAGCAGACGACAATTAACAGTTCATGTTGTACTCGCAGAAGCAGACGACAATTAACAGTTCATGTTGGACTCACAGAAGCAGACGACAATTAACAGTTCATGTTGGACTCACAGAAGCAGACGACAATTAACAGTTCATGTTGGACTCACAGAAGCAGACGACAATTAACAGTTCATGTTGTACTCACAGAAGCAGACGACAATTAACAGTTCATGTTGGACTCACAGAAGCAGACGACAATTAACAGTTCATGTTGTACTCACAGAAGCAGACGACAATTAACAGTTCATGTTGTACTCACAGAAGCAGACGACAAGTAACAGTTCATGTTGGACTCACAGAAGCAGACGACAATTAACAGTTCATGTTGTACTCACAGAAGCAGACGACAATTAACAGTTCATGTTGGACTCACAGAAGCAGACGACAATTAACAGTTCATGTTGGACTCACAGAAGCAGACGACAATTAACAGTTCATGTTGGACTCACAGAAGCAGACGACGTATTTAACAGAGAATGTGGATGTGATAAAAACGAAGGCAACAAACAATCGACACGATGGCAACTATATTGGCGTGTACTGTCAGCTTTAGCGTCATTCGACCGCGTTGACAGAGGAAGCCATCCCCTTACGAGGCGAACTTATTTGCGTTAGGCGACAGTGTAATGACGAATGCCGTCTAAAGTATATTGCAACAGTTCATTGTCACAGAGAAAGTGCCACACTTCTGTAAGAGACTGTTATCCGAGTGGAAGTATTCTTACCTAACGATTAGCAAACACGAAGTACATTTAAACTGTCTTCGCGGATTACCTACGAATATTGCTCAGTAAAGTACGCGTCCCAAGAGATCTGTAGGCGGTTTTCGTAACTCGGACATAATCGAGAAAAAACGCATTGTTTTCCCAATATTTGAGTAACTTCTGTCTAATATCCTGTGCAAACCATTAACAGCTACTACCCATAAACTACGGTGGACCCTCTTACCGACGACAGGGACACTGACATATCAACATATATTATAACGGAGGACTGCAATAGCCGGCTTTATCAGCTCAAAGCAAATGTCGACAGTCTGTGCTAAGCAATGCTTCACAGCGGCCTGTGGGAAATGTAGAAATGGACAAAAGGCACGCGCGTGTTTCATTCCGGAAACAAAGATAATTTCGACAAGACAGTGGCCCGTGGGGGACGTCGACTTCTCGTCGTCCAAGTAATTGTCGTTTATTCTGACAACACACAGACTAGTTTAACGTGTCCAGCGGCACTGTAGCGACCATTACAACACATTTCCCTAGAGTTTCATACGTGCTGCAAGTGTCACTCGTGTATCGCTCGTGTATTTATCAAGAAGATTCGACCCAACGGACATTTACAAACGCTGATGCCAATGCGTGGGCAAATTGCATCATGGTGGTGTGAATATATGGCCAAGCGAGACTATCAAAATGAGCAGTAGACCCTAATATTTATCTCGGTTCCTTCGCAACATTCCAAATGTTATCAAATGGTATCAATAATATTGTGGTTGTTTTTTCGTGACAAGCTACACAAAGCGGTAAAAACATGTGGTCGTGATAAAACACTTAGATAAACTATTCGGAATTCGTCTTTTACCAGCTATAATACTGGAATGTGTCCACTTGAAATAAGCACGTTATCAAAATGCCATCGAAACATGAACTTGTGCGCGTACGAATCTTGTCTTGGAGATTAGACGCGTGTCTGAGCAGACAGCTTACTCATTTGCCAGCAGACATCGTCTGGCGATACTTCTCGGAAGGGGTAATGGCAATACGACGCAAGGCGCCGACGCGTTAGTTAGATGTCTGCAATCGCAGCTCATCCGCTGCTCAGTTCGCGGGGCACTTCCGGTCAACAGTCCTGGTTAATATCTCGTCCATAGTCTCACGGGATCGTGTTTATGCGAAATGTGAGAAGTGGAGAATGGGATGACATAAGGAAAGATAGAGAGAGTGAGAGGGAGAAATGATGAGAGGGGAGAAGAAGGGAGAAAGGGGAAGATAAACAGGATGGGAGAGGGATAAACAGAGGAAGGGAGAGAATGGGACAGATGGGGAAATCACCGAGACAAAAATAGAAACTTTTTTGTTTTTAAATCGGTTGTTACAAATTAACAAAGGGATTCAATTCAATTAAATTCACTTTAATGTCCTTAAAAAAGATATTCATTGCACACCTCACGATCACATCTATGTGATCATGTATGTAAGAAAAACATTGTCCCAAAATACAAATTAAATTAAATATGTAACCACACAAAAAGCAAATCCGTTGGCATCAATATCACTTGTTTAACATTCTAATTGCAACGGGCACAAATCTCCTGGTGTAGCAAGCCGTTTTGCATTTTATGTCAAGCCGTTTTGCATTTTATATCTTCTTCGAGACGAAAGAACATGAAAATATGTAGCGAGCGGGTGATCAGAGTCGGATTACCCTATCAAAAGATACCTGACCTTTGACTTATATTCACTTATTAAATTGCATTCCATATTATATCCGACGGAGCGTCATCGTTTCAGAGAAACCAACGTATTCAAGTCGGTCAGATCCCATTATTCAGTCACGCCTGCTTCATCTTACCAATCGTATACGGTCCCTATGGCACATTGCTGAGCAAGCGAAAACGTCAGTTTTCTTCCCGATTTGACTGATAGGATTAGCAAAAAAAGAAAATTGATCAGGATTATTAAAACGCCAACACAACGAAAAAAACACGAAAATTGATCTGGATT
>OZ024858.1:2377230-2407230 GCA_964017155.1 Oasisia sp. SBJ-2009
GCACACCCACACGCACACGGACACGCACACGGAGATACACGCGCGCGCACGTACTTGTGCGCACAATCATATCCACACTGACACATTTATAAAGGACTTCCCTCCGTCACGCAACTGTATTCCAGCAGGTTTCTGCGCTATTTAACACTAACACAGACGCGCAATGACATTTGCATTTTTTAGCAATGGTTCTTCTTCAAACGTCAGGTGCCAAGGTCATTTATTGATTTCCCGGAAGACAGCGCTTGCCGCTTTATCCCCAAAGATATATAGAGCCCAGGTCCGTGCACCGTCCCAAGGACACAGAGCAAGATGAAAGTGCCGTACAGTAGTCACTACAGCTGCTTTGTGTCGTCACACGCCGGGCGTGTCACTTCGTCATTCCTCTTTCGCTGCATTAGTGGTGTAGACTTCGTAGGCCGTCACGTGGACACTGGCGATAACGACATCAATCTAAACCCGACCGGGAAAGTTCCAGTTAACGTGCACACGACGGCATGATTGTTGCAGAGGCTTACAGCGAATATAGTCATATGGATGGTACTTCGAATCTAATTAAACTTAGCATGATGTTAATGTCTCATGCGAAACCTTTCGCAGCCTCTCAACTAGTTTGCTAAAGGAATCAGAAGTGTTGACCCTCCGCTCATAAATAACGTCAAGTTTAGCTTAAGTGCTGAGGGCCATCTTTGGCATTACAGCTGCTGTCTCCTAGAGGTAGAATGCAGTTATAACCAGACTCAGCAAAACACTTGCAGGCTTTAACCGCTTCGGTTGAGACTCGCTTTTCTCAAAGGTTGATTGTGCTTTGAGTAGAGTCACTAGACTGACGTCCTTTATTCCACAGTTGTATTCCATCGAGACGTATATGTTCCAATTGACTGTTATAGAACACGTGTAGTACATAGAATCCATCTATTCATCCCAGTTAGTGTTCGCAATAGAACATTGATGAGGATCATCCCCGACGAGGACGGATGCACACCGTGAAATATGACCTCAGGAAGTGAATTGTAATTAGAGCATCTGTGACCAGGGGTGAATGGGCGTCTTACGTGCATTGAAATGTTAGATGCTTGACATTCTATATATCTTCTGCACTTTCTCTTTTTCGTTTTCTCTGCCTGCCTGCCTGCCTGCCTGCCTGCCTGCCTGCCTGCCTGCCTGCCTGCCTGCCTGCCTGCCTGCCTGCCTGCCTGCCTGCCTGCCTGCCTGCCTGCCTGCCTGCCTGCCTGCCTGCCTGCCTGCCTGCCTGCCTGCCTGCCTGCCTGCCTGCCTGCCTGCCTGCCTGCCTGCCTGCCTGCCTGCCTGCCTGCCTGCCTGCCTGCCTGCCTGCCTGCCTGCCTGCCTGCCTGCCTGCCTGCCTGCCTGCCTGCCTGCCTGCCTGCCTGCCTGCCTGCCTGCCTGCCTGCCTGCCTGCCTGCACGAACGCACGAACGCACGAACGCACGAACGCACGAACGCACGAACGCACGAACGCACGAACGCACGAACGCACGAACGCACGAACGCACGAACGCACGAACGCACGAACGCACGAACGCACGAACGCACGAACGCACGAACGCACGAACGCACGAACGCACGAACGCACGAACGCACGAACGCACGAACGCACGAACGCACGAACGCACGAACGCACGAACGCACGAACGCACGAACGCACGAACGCACGAACGCACGAACGCACGAACGCACGAACGCACGAACGCACGAACGCACGAACGCACGAACGCACGAACGCGAGGTGAAAGCCCTCGATCGGTTCGACCCTTTGAGTTTACAGTTGCAGAGAACCAGGCGGAATAGCGACGAGGTGGGATCAGTGGCTGCTGTCCTGTAGTGTCTGTACGTCGTCAATTTCCAGCGGCAGGAAAACATGGCACATAGAAAAGTGATTTCTTGTCCTGGATTCGCAGACACACTCGACTTGTCTCGATTTATAAACCACAGACGAACGCTGGTTGGTAAATAAAACAAACTTGCTAATGCTGGAGTAAACGCTGCGAGCGTAGAGGGATACCGGCGCCGTACAAGACTACACATCATAGTTGCTGCTGTCGTAGTAGTAGTAGTAGTAGTAGTAGTAGTAGTAGTAGTAGTAGTAGTAGTAGTAGTAGTAGTAGTAGTAGTAGTAGCAGTAGCAGTAGCAGTAGCAGTAGCAGCAGCAGCAGCAGCAGCAGCAGCAGCAGCAGCAGCAGTAGTAGTAGTAGTAGTAGTAGTAGTAACAACAACTTTATTATTATTACTGTTATTATTATTATTATTATTATTATTTTATACAATCTTCCCTTTTTGACTCTTTGAGACCAGATTTATATCGATTCATAGACCTGCACGCGAGCTAACAGTTAATGGCTGGGAGGCTGTACAGGGGGTAGACTATGTATAAACAAAGCATGAGAACTCGATAGCGGTGACGGGAACTGGGGGTCTTAATGTGGAATAACTTGGTCTTGGTGGGAGTCAGATCCCGAGTAGCAAGTGCATTCAGTCCGTGCCCTGTAGGTTTATTTTCGAACCAGCGGGAAGAAGGGACCGGAAGTGACAAAGGCAAATAAACAGAATGCTTGTTTTGATATGTTTAGTCGACGCTCATAGTATCGTAGTTTGTTTTCTTTTACATAATAATATTAATGACTTATTATGCACCAATGTCCTCGAAGCTCAGCGGCGCGTCAAAACTATGGTATTGACCAACCACGTATTCGTAAACAATGCGCGAATCGTCAACGGATGGATGTAGGTGCTAGGTATCTAAGAAGAGTAGGCAGCATTAAAGAGATAGGTTTTTAGACGCCAGCGAAATGAAACTATACTTCCTTCTAATTTAACGCTGACATGGAACGAATTGCACACAGTTGGTGAGGCAACCGAGAAAGCTCGGGTTCCAGCTTTCGTTTTCACCGGGAATGTAAAGAAGGTTACTACTGGGTGAACATATAGCTGTCTGTGAGTTCTTGCTGGAGTGAACATAGAATTCAGATATGTTAATTGTGTAGATGAGAGGGCTTGGTACAAACTGTACACATTTTCAAAATAATGCGATAGTGCACAAGAACCAATGCAATGATTTCAAAAGCGACACTGGGCGAGACAAACTAAGAATTCTCTGGCGTGTCTAAATGTCGGACGTTGATGCGTATTGGGGGCTGAGGTTGACCAAGTGCGCATAGAAGGGGAAAGAGAATGATGAGGGGCATATTTCGAAGGGGGTTGTATACGTATTGTTTTTGTGTTGACGGATGTACTGTTGGGTATGTTTTGTGTTGTAGAGTCCAAGGGTATGTTATGTCAGAGATGTTTTGTTACTGGATCCCCCATTCACGCGCACATAAATCTACAACTGCAGCCCTCTGCCAAAATCCAGCTCCCCAATTGAAATAGTGGGGTTTAATCCCGGAATCTACGTCCGTTCCGATGCCTGTGTTATGAGCCCGTAAACACGTTTATCTTCTTGTGGGAAGCCGACTGCTACACGACATTCTATCCAAAGTAAACAAACAGCGCGTGTTGTCGTAGGCAGTGCGCTTATGGTTTCTAAACATCCGGGACCTGCCACAGGAATCCCAAACGGCAATCCACGCTCACTCGACTATATTGCGCCAAGTTCTCCGAAACAAAACGGGAATGGATTGTTCAGTTGTCTAATATGTTTGGTTTCATTACGCGAGTACGCGGGGACAGATTACACATCGACCGATGACGATTTAACCGTTATGTTTGTTATGTTGCGTCATTTCCGGTGTTATCGCAGACTACGCATGTTCGTAATTAAGGAATAGGCGGCGCCATGTCAACTAGGGCAAAGGGGACAAACTCAAGATGGAAGAGTTGAATACTTTTATCGGTAGCGGCTTCTATGTGAGGACATCCGTCTTAGGGGGCGAAACAACTGGATGTAGGTAATTCGGAAAGAGGATAGGGGAGAAGTAGAAAAAAGAGACGAGAGAATGAAACGTAACAAATGACTACTCACAATAACCAAACCGACATTGTTGTTCCAAATTTAATAACGAATTGTGCTTGCTAAATGAAATATGTGCATGTGTGCGTGTGAACGTGTGGACGTATGTATGTGTGTAGGTATGTGTCTTTAAACCTGTGATTGCTTGTGTGTGTGTGTGTGTGCGTGCGTGCGTGTGTGTGTGTGTGGGCGTGTGCGTGTGTGTGTGCGTGTGTGCGTGTGTGCGTGTGTGCGTGTGTGCGTGTGTGCGTGTGTGCGTGTGTGCGTGTGTGCGTGTGTGCGTGCGTGCGTGCGTGTGTGCGTGTGCTGTGTCTGCTGTGTGTGTGTGTGTGTGTGTGTGTGTGTGTGTGCGCGCGCGTGCGTGCGTGTATGTGCGTGCGTGCGTGTGTACGTGGGTGATGTGTGTATGTGTGCGTTAATTCGTTCGTGCATGCGTGCATGCGTCCTTGCGTGTGTGTGCGAGCTTGGCTGTAGGGATCAATAAACTGTGTGCATTCTGTACACTAGACTAGACATCGGGAAACGTCTCGATAATGTCGATCGAACGAGGTGTGTGTGAGGAAGAGACGGTGTTTGAGTTCACACAGTAGGCACTCTCATGCAGAATGCACACATGCGAACCGACGCAAACTTGGCGGACATTGACACGGCGAGACGGAACGAAAATGGTATTAGAAGGTCAAGTGACGTGAGAGGTGGACAGGCAGTTACCTGGGCGAGAAACGATTCGTTGCAATTGCAAAAACACGAGTCTTCATTAGTAGTGAGTTATATGTCGGCAACCATTTGCGATGGTTTCAACCAAAACATCACAGACAAGATATGGACGCGGTTCTTGTAACAAAGTATTGACTTTGCCAGTCTCTTGAAGCTAAATCCTGGACAGACCCGGGTTTGATTATGTTTTGGAGGTGACAACGTTCTGTGTTTCCGCGTGAAGTTGCTAGAACGAATATGCTATTACGTAGGTCTAAGAAATAATAAAATACGGCTTTAAGGAGATACTCCAGTCAGTGACAGGTTCACAATATTAACTTACATATGTATACTATATTGGTTGTGTCTAGCAATAGTGCACAAAATCGTTAATAAACAATTAGTTATAGTTAATGGTATCAAAACATGCTATATTAGATTGAGAGCGCTGCCATCTTGAGACTTATGCGCCAGTGACGTATGCCAAAAGTTTACGTCACTGGGGCATAGTTGAAAATGACAAGGATTGGCGGAATCTTCATTAATAATTGTGATTGTGACGTAAGCAATCCGCCACGGTATCCCGTATAATTGGGGGTCGTAAAAGAACAATGCATATTAAATGGGTGCAATAACTACTGTCTTTGCAAATATCAGAAGCAGGAATATGTCCATAACAAGACTTGACCGATAGCCATATGAGTGTATCACATGATCTGTGTTTGGTTATCAATAAGCCAATATCCACTTGCCATCTGGAACTGGAATTGCTGCGATGCGTGGTTGGCATGCCAAATCTGATTAAATATATTATAGTTAACATCTGTCCGCAGTTATCGCAGTATAACGGTTCTACTCCGGTATTCACTGCGCTGGCTATGACGGCCAGAGTCTACACCGAATGCTGAGTTGCGTGTTATCGGTAAAATAAAAAATGGCTCTTAGGCCCGATAGAAAATTGTGTCAGTCTTTTCAATATTTAATTTCCCTTGCATAAGTTAGTATGTGGGTGCATATGCCTTGACCAGGCGGATAAACATTACGCTTATTGGTGCGGTAAATGCGAGTAACAATAACAGCGACGCTGAATACTTCCCATATGCATTTAACGAAGACCTGTCAGTGCCATGCGACACGCGGCACATCCTTAGTCCCTGTGTACAAGTACAACACACAAAGATAATCGAAGGAGCGTCTACCGTGTCAGCCTCCCCGACGTCGAACACAGCG
The DNA here is from genome assembly GCA_964017155.1 of Oasisia sp. SBJ-2009. Lineage (NCBI taxonomy): Eukaryota > Metazoa > Annelida > Polychaeta > Sabellida > Siboglinidae > Oasisia > Oasisia sp. SBJ-2009. The sequence goes on from OZ024858.1 coordinate 2,383,124, forward strand.
CATTGCATGCCAAGCCTGATTAAAAACGATACACTGAGGTCGAGTTACACCAGCCCAGCTCTGTCCGACCTCCCCGGAGACCCTGCTGACTTACTTACCTTCAGACGTAGCTTCACGTTGCTCGGCGGCCGTTTGATGTGAACATATCCCCGTTTCACAATATCGTATTCGTTGAACGAGTCCCTGGTCGACATTGTCACTGTCTGACCGTGTCTGTCTACACCTCGCTCACGGACCCAGTCGTTGTGTGCACCCGTCAACCACCGCCGACGGCTTATCAGTGCCGCAGCCGGCCTCGCCTCGGATCAGCCGGGCGGGCGGCCTCTGCTAGTTCTCGTCACCGCCGGGTTACGTAAATTACCGACTATATACAGGACTGCGTCGATAGCAGGCGATGCTCACTGGCCGAAAGCTATGTTAGTGGCTCCAACTGCCTTCGTGAGTTCGTAGATAATTCGCAGATAACCGCAAGTGTTGAAGCGGGCAGTTGTAGAATCACTGGCAAGTGAATGGCATTGTTCTCGAAGTGTTCACGCGTAAATAAACTCGATCATAACATCCGCATCCGTTCCGCCTCCCCATGCAGCTTGTACGGGACGGGCTGTGCGCACGGGACCTGCCGAAGGGCCAGTGCTTATAGTGGCATGTGTCAGACGCTGATGATTCAGCGACTCGCGACTCGCGACTGCCTCCACGCGCACGGGAATGACGAGATGATCACCGTCACACTCGCCAACACGGTTGTCCCGCTGCCACCGTCACCGTGTGACACTAACGGAAGCAGAGAACAGCGCTGCCGTTATTGAACACGTGAGCGGGACACCGCAAGCTATTCCTGGTTGGTTGGTAGACCGCAAATAGGGAGCACCGGGTGTTACATATATAATCTACAGAGAACACCGGGTGTTAACCATTGAATCTACAGAGAACACCGGGTGTTAACTGTAGAATATACAGAAATCACCGGGTGTTAACTATATAATATACACAGAACACCGGGTGTTAACTATATAATCTACAGAGAACACCGGGTGTTAACCATTGAATCTACAGAGAACACCGGGTGTTAACCATTGAATCAACGGTGAACACCGGGTGTTAAGCATATAATATACAGAGAACACCGGGTGTTAACCATTGAATCTACAGAGAACACCGGGTGTTAATCATTGAATCTACGGAGAACACCGGGTGTTAACCATTGAATCTACAGAGAACACCGGGTGTTAACCATTGAATCTACAGAGAACACCGGGTGTTAAGCATATAATCTACAGAGAACACCGGGTGTTAACCATATAATCTACAGAGAACACCGGGTGTTAATTATAGAATCTACAGAGAACACCGGGTGTTAACAATATAATCTACAGAGAACACCGGGTGTTAACTATAGAATCTACAGAGAACACCGGGTGTTAACCATAGGATATATAGAGAACACCGGGTGTTAACCATATATTCTACAGAGAACACCGGGTGTTAACCATATAATCTACAGAGAACACCGGGTGTTAACCATAGAATATATAGAGAACACCGGGTGTTAACCATAGCATCTACAGAGAACACCGGGTGTTAAATATATAATCTACAGAGAACACCGGGTGTTAACTGTAGAATCTACAGAGAACACCAAGTGTTAACTATATAATCTACAGAGACCACCGGGTGTTAACTATAGAATCTACAAAGAACGCCGAGTGTTAACTATGGAATCTACAGAGAACACCAGGTGTTAACTATATCATCTACAGAGAACACCGGGTGTTAACTATATAATCTACAGAGTACATCGGATGTTTACTATATGATCTACAGAGAACACCGGGTGTTAACCGTAGAGTCTGTCATGTCCACGACTTCACCTTCACCGCCGATTTGGCTCAAAGTTGATTAATATTAAATGTTCAACGAGTGCGCGAAAATAACAGCGAGGTGTGAATAATTAAATGGTGTGTGATAATTCTGCCATATAGGCTTGAATTTATTTGATCCCGGGGGGCACTTGAGATGCGTCTGCAGACAGATGGAAATGTGGCTATGCTACAGCTTACGTATTGTCAATCAAGCACGCAACGTGATAATAAATAATACACGAAGTGCTGTAGGAACTGCCGAGGCACCACATATGTCAACTGCCTTTGTATAGTTAAAGGAGCATAGTTTTCATTCGAATGTAGTAGGTTTATCGAAAAACATTTAATTAATATAATTTGTTTAACTGAAATACCGGAAGTGTTTGAGATTGTGAGTGTTATGACAACGTTACTTTCATAAGGAACAACTTAGTTGTGTTTGACCTCTCTGTATTTGTTGGTTATGTGCACTGTTCCCCATTTCCAATTTTCTTTCTTGTCATCCTCCTTCAACTTTCTGACATCCTTCTTCAGTTATCCCAGTCATCCGCAATCTTCAAGTCGTAAATTAAAAGAGAGCAATACCTGTCTACAGCGGCCGTTCTCAAATACGGCCATTATCCATTACAGCAAATGCGGTATTTCGAGAAATGTTACAGCCAAAGGCAGGACAATTAGTATTGGACAGATCAACGATGGACACAGATAAACGGTCGTCAAAGATAGCTAGGTGGTCACCCAAAACAGGTCTCACATCGCATCGTCAATTATTAAGTCAGTCTAACGAGAATTTCACCATAATGTTGATAACGCTAAGTGCTTTGAGGACATGTGATGTTTGATAGCCTTCTTAATTTGTAAAATGGCAGAAATTAGCCGTAAATTGCCAAAAATTGTCAACTTACCCTTCCAATTGACGTTTCCAATGTTTGACATAGTACCATGAAAACAGGGCTCTATTGGTTTTCTACGTTCTACGCAAATGGAATAAGTATTGGGAATAGACAGTAGAAGATTAGTTTTAAAACACGAGGAATAAAAATGTACGCAGCATTTCCTACAATGACCAGTTTTGCGTGTCCAAGCGTCATCGGTTTATAAGGATCAATTACATTAATTTATTATTATCGCTGTATGATTCCTATAGATGTATGTTTTTCCTACATCTTTATCAAATGATATGTAACAAAAAATATGGTTCAACGCAAATGTAACATGTTTACATTTTTAATATGGCGTGGCATTTCAGCCTGGTGTCCAGCGTCACATGTAGAAACAGCTGCCTTCAAAACAATGGGAAACGTACGTGTTGTTGTTTCTTCATTATTAACCAGCAACCACAGTGCTATAACTCCACCAATGGCAATAGCAGTATTCACAATATTTCTTTGACAAATGAGGACAAAACCGATATTGGAGCGAGTCCAGCGTCATTGCGTGTCCAGCGTTATGTCGGATGAGCAAAATCTACTGCTGAGAGGCAATCTCCCTTGATATATGACCAACCAATGAACGACAATGTGATATATTGCTATATGGGAATGCTATCGATTCTAATGTCTAAGCAACTTGATGACGCTGGACAGGCAAATTTAACAATGTACATTTACCAGCTGTAGATGACACTGACTAGTTATATTTTAAGCTAGATATGTTAGGTACATATTGATATGCATATTAATGAAGGCATTTCAATTACAAATAAGATTAAAACACATTGTTATACACAAAACATAATAATGATTGACACATGTAAACTTTAATTTCGAGAGACATGTAAATTTGCGGTATAATATTCATAGATTAAAATATTTATTTTTAGACGTGTTTAAACCCAATTGTCATTTTTTTGGACTTTGGCCCATTAACGAATAACACACTGTACTTTGCTATGCTGAAGCATGTATACTCTCAATGTGTGGTGAGCATGAATATACGTTACAAAACAAACGTTTTGTTTAATATAAAAATACATTTCGAGCATCTCTCCCAATGTATGCAGTGTCTCCGTTTGACTCGTCTGCTTGCTCCATGCTCCTGGGTGCGGGTGGGAACAGACAAAGCCAATGTACGCGTTATCTTCCTAGGCCTATATCGCGTGTTGATAAACAGAATCTCCATGATAAACATGCTGGGCTAAGTGCAATCCCCTGCGTCGGTGTTAACCTAGAACTTGGTCCAATAGCTACACGTCGTTGTGTTCTCTTATGCTCGCGTTGTCCGGTAACCAAATGACTCAATAACGAAATCTAAAAATACATATGCATCCGTATATAAAAAAAATCCGTACAACAACATATAACACCTTAAAACCCAGAGCATAATATGCACGATATATAGTGCATACCTATATAAATTGGATGTAGAATTACTGCTGTTTAACCAAAAGGTACGGTTAACGTATAACACGCGTATATTAGCTGGGTATAATCCTTCTATAACTCGTTTGGTCTTTCGATTTGTTTGATTTCCACCCTGCCTTCTGTAGCTAACACTTACATTGTTCACGTTGAGGGTAAAGAAAAAATGCCAACACTTATTTATTTACTTATTACATGGTTTATGAATTAATGACGATGAAAACAATTGAAGGGCACAATTAAATGCAAATGCATTAACTAAATACAAAATACAGTGAAAGTAAATACAACAATACGATATGCCCTTTAACCAGTTTATCCTGAGCACTGATTAATTCGCAATCATGTTATTTAATGCATTGTTATTTATGAAAAGTTGCCAGGTGCTTTTTAACCTGAACGTCTTGTTATTTGAAGTGAGTACTCCTTAGAGTTGTGTTTCGCATTTATCTCCACCATCGGTAAGCCGGGAACACAATCGGACATGTTTACAAATAAATAAACAACAGGTCAAAGCGTAAGGTGTTTACAAAAGTGAATAAAAAGGTTCAACCCTAAGAGCCACGTTGTGGTTGGTTGGAGGGCAGGTATTTTTCGTACATTATTAAAATACACTTTATGTGCATTTCTGTTGCAATCGGCTGCCACCAGTTGAAATGTGTACTTAATTACGACTTTTCCTTTAATCGATGGTCCGGTCGTTTTCCAACAAATGCAGTAAGTCTGTGTAACTGGGGAACTCCGTGCGACGTCTCTGGCCCGCTGACTCTTAAACTTAAGACTTTCGCTCCGGTTGTTCCTCGTTATCAGCAAGGGCGGTGTTTTAGTACCTTAGTCCCGTAACTCGGGTGACCGGTCGTGTATCCCAGTTCGTGTAGCTGGTAAAAAATAAAAAAAAAAGCAATTCAACGCTCATTATTTCGCCATCCATCATTGTTGTGATCGATTAAAATTTAACTAGACATCTGGCCCGTGACTCGGCGTGGACGACGATGCAGCTGCGCTGGAGCTCCACCTGACGGCCAGAGTCGGCCAGGTGACGGCAGCCGAGGTTGAGAGGCGTTTTTGTAAATTATCTTTTGTGGCTTCAATCACAGGACGTGCAAAATTCTAATTAGCTAAATAAAGAAATATTACGACCAGGTGGTTTCAACTGAAACAAGAGTCGAATTACGTTGGTAACATTGTGCAAGCATCGACAAGAGAATGGCCGTTGCAAGTGTTCTGTGAGTTAATGGGTTAGAAACTTGAATTTGTTTCTAACATTTTGTTTATGGAATCCTATTGAATATGAACAAGTCCACATTTCCTATCTTACATAGTGTCTGGGGGAAAGAATAATTAACATTTTGTCGTGCTTATTTAATACGTTGTGTAGCACTATGCCCGGTTTGTCTCTCGTCGATCTTTTTTGCACGACACATAAACGGGACCAAAATTATTTTATTGAAGTGAAATACAAGAGAGGTCGATCAGTTCTGTATATTTACTTAATGTGTGTGCGTGCGCGTGCGTGCGCGCATGTGTGTGTTGTAGTGTGGCAGGCGGATGGGCGGTTGTGTGTGTGTGTGTGTGTGTGTGTGTGTGTGTTTGTGCATGCGTGCGTGCGTGCGTGCGTGCGTGCGTGCGTGCGTGCGTGCGTGCGTGCGTGCGTGCGTGTGTACAACTTCCATAATGGCAACTATTGAAAGTTCGTTTCTAGGAAGTAGTTAATGCATATCAGGGTTAACTATTTTGAGACATTTGAATCATTGCAACAGTATCGCGATAGCTGTCACACGTCACTACGAAAGAGTCATAAATAGTGTGTATACGTTTATATACCACTACACGATAACCCATTAGACCTAATGCTTAAGTTCGTACATTACTGGGTCAATCTCTTCTGACTCCCGGTCGTGCAATCAGCACTGGGAACACGCTACCAAATCTACCACGGTACCCTGAACGAGGACGTCGTAAAGTACAGCCGCGAATGCACTCGATGACAGACGGGTTTCACTCTGTGGGCAATGCGATTAGAGAGCAACGTTTCATGTTGGACTGAATACGCGGCTGCAGTTCCTATCTAATATATAGCCCGTCATCTGGTGCTTAAACTCGTTCACCTAAAACTTCCTAGCCCTTTTCCACAAATGCGCTTGATGTTCTTGCATCACTTGATGTAGTACTGTAATATAGACACGCAAGTACGCATGCATGCGTCAAATGATTGGTTTACCCAAAACAGGAACTAATTCTAATATATACAATAATTAATTTGTACCAACCAGTAGCTAATTCTATACAGTAATCCATTACTGCATAAAATTACAACTTCACGTATGTTTTACCTAACAGTCATACATAAACACTTTGCAGTTTTAAAAGTATTACTACTAATAACAAAATAATCGCCAACGCAGAGTGGTGCAAGATTTTATCTGACCCAGCGAAAATGTTGCCGATGTTTAGATGTTTATGTCGTCCATGTAAATATGGCAGGTCTCCGACTGCAGTCATGTCATAGGCATCCTGCAACCTCAATTAGTGCGCAGTAGTCGGTATGACCTCTCCCTCGGTGCGTGACGCAACATATAATATCCCTACACCGATCTGATAAAACGGGAAATGGAGGCATTTAGCACATAATGAGTAATTCATTTGACGCATGCATACGTACTATGTATTAACGCTAGCGCCCATCCTCGCACGCACGCACGCACGCACGCACGCGCATGCACACGCACTTTCGCTCACACACACACGCAAGTGCACACACATGCAAATGAACACACACGCAAGTGCACACACACGCACGCACGCACGCAAGCACGCACACACACACACACACACACACACACACACACACGCACACACACACACCTACGCTTTTGCATTAGGATATTATACCATTGATATTGATGTATGTTAACAAAGCATGTGTTTCACGAAATGATACATTTTCACAGAAAATACATTCTAAATCGCAAGTTTCTTGGTCTGGATTAGAGTGATACGTTTCATACCCGTGACCTAGATGGATCACTTGAGAATGCCAGACAGGTAGAGTTTTGTTGGCCTTAGGCAAGGATCATGCTTCTCTGTAGTCGCAGCATAACACTGTCTCATTCGTGTCTTGTGTCTCAGTAATTAAACCAGGCATCTGCAACTGACCATGTTCCCTTGTGGTATGCATCAGCTCCCAGATTTTTTTATTAAACCCTTAGCAATGCACACTGCGTAGATCCAGCTTATCTAATCAATGTGGTTTTGCTATTGAGAAGCTAGGAGCCTATGACAGAATCTGATTCATAGCATCATATAGCCAGCATTGGTCAGTATCAGAGTCACGCAATAGTTAAACAGGAAACATTAAAATGACGCTGAGGACCGCATCACTAACATTGTTAAGAGCTCTTAAACCCAAGTTTGCACGTTAATATCAATTTTTATCCTTAGCAGTGATCTTGACTACCTGAAAACAGTCAACACCACGACATGCTAGCGGGGCCACTGCAGATGTATTGGGAATAGTGCCATTATCTCTGGCCACTGGTCGTGGACACGGGTCAGACAGCCAGTTGTGATGTGTGGGCGCCGGTATCAGTTGCGTTTCTAAGGTTACTGGTTCAATATATATTTTTTCTATTGGCGCCGGCAGCCATGTTGGCGGCCATTTTGGATATATCGAATCTCTCAAAGATATTATCTTGATGTCCGCTTGGTGTTCTTAAGGATGTAGAATTCAGTGAGAAAAAACACTATATCAGTCGGTGCATGATATATGACTGGCAACCTGACTATAAGTTACTATGTCATTCTGTGACTTCCATTTCGATTTTTAAATAATCATGGGATTTGTTTTATTGTTTGACTATAGTAACTGCACATTTTTATTTCGTGCATTGGTGGCGGTAAAATTCAAGATGGCCGCCAGAGGTCACCGAAACTCGGATAATCGCACTATATTTGCCAATACACGACATAGAAACGTGAACTCGGGGTCATATTTATATGTTTTGAGGTGTGAGGAATCCAACGAAACCATTAATAATTTCATGAAAAGTTCAAAATCACCATTATTCAAAATTGGGATCTGGGTTTGTTGCGGCAACGAGAGCTTGGAGGTATAGACTTCAACTGGAAAGCTTTTTCGAGAACTCGTGCGTGAAAAGAGGACACGACAGACATGTGAAGAAAGTATGCCTTCAAAGGACTTCCCACGTTTTCTTTAGGGCCTAATCAATGTTTCTGTAGTTAGATTGATTTTGCATTGATTTTGCAGATCATTGATATTGGGGAAATTGAATGCACCCGTTTTGGCCTCGGGTGTGGTGCATTTGAAGGTTTTTTTTTGCACCTCAAATGGGGTGCGTTTGGAGTTTTAGGGTCACGGTAAGCTTCAGTAAATGTTTGCTACGTCATAGATTTAGACGGTCAGACCCTCGTCTCCTTCTCCAAGTTCTGAAGTTGGGCGAGAGGCGTCATCAAATGTGATTAAATGTCGAAATGATAACTTGACGTATAGATACCAGAAATGAACGAAACAAATTACGTCGACATGTTACATCCTGGGTCAGTGCACCGACGACCGGTCGTTGTGATAACATGACTGGAACACAGACACGTGTAGGCCTATATTAGTTCATTGTGTCACAAACCACAACTGTGACGTCATCACCTGCAGTTGTTCTGCGACGTGTAAATGTACGTACGTTCGAGCAGGGTTTCCCGTTCCCGGATGCTGGTGTTTTCATAGCGAGTTGCTTGACCAACAATCGCCGAGTTGTGACGTCGGGTATGACGCACCAGATGCTTAGGTTATGACTTTTGTTCGACTCAAAAGTTGAATTACACTTTTCCATGCATGAACAACTAGTAATATAGGTCAACCTAAACAACAGACAATGTAACAGGATGTGTGTATATATATATATATATATATATATATATATATATATATATATATATATATATATATATATATATATATATATATATATACAACCTGTTACATTGTCTGTTGTTTAGGTACTTATACTAGGTATATATATATATATATATATATATATATATATATATATATATATATATAATAGGAACTTGGGAAAATAAAATGGTGGTGGTCTGCATGGCGTACGTATATACCCACTTTGTATACAAATTTATTGCTGCCTATTCTCAGGACTCAATCCCCCAAGGCGCCAAGAACCGAGTACTGAAAACCCGTTATTACCTTAGCATACACGGTTTGGGACAAAGATGTCTTTATGAGGTTTGAACTATGCGGGTCTATTATTCTACAAACTTGTTAAATAATTATATATATTTTTTAATTCAGAAAGTTTTCTGCGCATTATTTACGGAATAGTGTTTACCGATTTAGCATTTCGATATCTTAAGAAATTTTGATGTATATTTTTACTGCTAAAACGGACAAAGGAGCGAGTGGGGGAAAATCAACAAGAGTCTAGATCAACACTGACAATGTTACTTATTGCTGAAGCCATAACAATAAATAGCAGCCTACAATGTGCACGAAAAATATATTAGTTTCGTTGCCATTTGCTTTTTTGGCCCACACGTCGACCATACGCATTTGATGTCTGTGCCCAATTGAGGTTTGGGTGACATGGGCATGGCATTGACCTATTGGCAGTGTTGCTGTTCGGAGATCGGTCTTGCTTAACCGACTGTCGTTCGGCAGAGAAGATCATTGGTCACCTAGCGAGCTTTTTAAACGTTATCCGTGTACAGTGCTGCCATCTCACAGAGTCTGCGTAGTCGAGGCTTTTATTGCAGATCTGGATCAACGTGCATATGAGTGTGTGTGTGTGTGTGTGTGTGTGTGTGTGTGTGTGTGTGTGTGTGTGCGTGCGTGCGTGCGTGCGTGCGTGCCTGCGTGCGTGCGTGCGTGCGTGCGTGCGTGCGTGCGTGCGTGCGTGCGTGCGTGCGTGCGTGCGTGCGTGCGTGCGTGCGTGCGTGCGTGCGTGCGTGCGTGTATGAGAGCGTGCATGTGTATGTGATGGAAAATGACACACCAACATAATATGTCAACAACACTACAGATCGAGAACGTTGAAAGCTACTTCTACCTGGGACAGAAATACAGCACCAAAGACAAAAACCATGCCAAGGAGTTTCAAAGAAGAATCACGGCCGGATAGAGAGCATTCGCCAAGCACCGCGACATCTTCAAGGGTAATATTGGAACATGTTTGAAGAGACAAGTCTACAACTCATGCGTACTTCCAGCAATGACATACGGCGCGGAAACATGGGCACCCACCACCCAAGCAAAGAACAAGCTAGCAGCTGAGTAAGAGAATAGACAAAGGTCACAGACGTGATTGAACAAGTCAGAAGACGGCATCTACAACTCCACAATATCTAGTAGGGTAACCTGGGGCAAAACGGCCCCTGGGGGTAATACGGCCCCCCCCCCCACCGTCTTTTCTGCCAAACGAGTGAACACAAACTAACGTTGAATAGTGGAACGTGATGCTGCTACCTAGCAAATACTCCTAGCGACCGCAAGGCCAAATGCTACCAAAAGTAAGTTCACAAACCTTTTGTAAAGGTTTGCATACCCTGTGATCTAATAATCACTCTTCGGTCAAATCGATGCTAACATGTTCACCGTGTGATGATAAGCCAGCGACTGGTACTAATGCACTCGCATCTATACACGTTTCCAATGACTTTCATCGAAATGGGAGCGATATGAAAAGATTACATGTGAAGGTGAAAAAGACAGCACTGTTGTGTATGGGGTAAGACGGCCCTGTTAGAACGAGGCAAAACGGTACCGGGAGCCGTCTTGCCCCGCCATGCAGTACGAATATGGTATGTAAACGCAATATAGCTGTGATGTATTTATAGCGTACACAATATTTTAAATAAAAAGTGAAAGAAAGTCGTCGAAAGCAGCGATGAAGAGGAATGGCCTTGTTTTGGTGTGCGGAGAACCATTCAGTTGCAGTCGGCCACGAGGAGTCTGGGTTCAATTCCAAGAATGCAAGAATTTGGCTCACAGTGAGTGCACACCAGGGCTCCCGTATTTCGTGTGTCCCAACCGCGAGTCAGAGTGTGATTAGATAGTAGAGTATCTGCATGCCATTCGTTAATATAATATGTTAATGATTTTTTCCCATTGGAGGCCATATTAACGTTTTGTTGATTATAAAGAAATTGTACCAGAGAAATGTTATGTTATGCTCATCGCATTTCGCCAAAATCACATACCTCTAGCTCTTTTGAAATGCAAGCATGTGCGTTGCCCGTCAATATTGATCAAATTTACCACGTATTTCTGCATCCGCAGGGTCGTATATAAAAAGGTTAAAAATCGCTATGGTAATTAAAGACTGCCTAACATGCGTCATTACGTTGCAGATCGTAGCAATTAATATACTGGTGTGTCTGCTTTATTGTACTCATTTCACTTCATAATGGCTATTCAAAATGTTAAGTAACACAATTCTTTTGGGTAGGCCTGACACTTTCACATGAGTCAGACCAGGATGTCTAAATCTTTTCTGACCCCTCGTCGTAGTCGGTCAATTGGGTGCCACCATGTCACGATGCCCGACACATTTCTCGCATCTAGGAGAAACTTGGCAGGAAATTAAAGAATAGCTAGTAAGGTCGTCGGACGGACGACACCTGCAATTCGCTACTGGCATCACTTGGCTCAATGCTATTTCCAAACATATTTTGGTGACAGTTACTTATTTATTCCAATATGTGATTAAATAAACTCATTATGGGCAAGGGGAAATTTTAAGACGATCGAGGGAGCACACTATCCCTGTCGTCACGTGTGTGTTCACTGCGCCGCCGATGTGATGCTCTGTCGGGGTGAAGTAATTCCGCTGTGACACGTCGCAAATAGTCAACGGGCCTTGTCGCCAGCCAGCTATGACGGATATAGCCACACTCTCGGTCTGTTTCTCGTTTCTTGTACACATTTCTCGTAGGACTTAGTCGTTTTCGTGTATTTCATGTTGATTTCTTGCACTTAGTCCAATTCGTATATTTAATTTCTTTCGCAATACACCTTTTGCTAGTAGTGGAATCTTTTTAGATTAAATCCAATATGCCGGTTCCAAATCGGAAGTAAGATTTGTCCCAGCAGGTCAGGATTTTGAGTTATGCATTCCCACACCATTTATTAATGGCGGGTTGGTGTAATATGCTACTTTACAACTGTGGGCTTCATTGATAACGAAATTGTTGGCCCAAATCCTGGTATCGATGATCTCACAAGTGTTCCCTTTCCATGCTATAATGTCAGGATATCGAATGCCCACAGGCGTGGGGTTTGCCGGTTCAATCCTAGTGTGAAACCCAGATGAAGAAATGGTTTATAAAGAAATGTGTTATAGGTTTTAGTACGATTTTTGTCGACACTTTCGTGTCTGGCAATTATCCCGTGATGTGCTCAAGATACATACATACATACATACTTACACACACACACATATATATATATATATATATATATATATATATATATATATATATATATATATATATATATATATATATATATATATATATATATATATATATATATATTATTTACGCGATGAAAAGCCGAACTAATCGGCGGCAGAATGCGCAAACAAATAAACATGTAATACAGGAATATATTGCAAATATTGGTACTTTATTGGTACAGTTATTATTGATACTGTTTGGTGGTTAATTTTAATTTTGCGCTATATAGAGGAACGCATACTTACCTAGGATACTTTACGCATAGCCTAAATGAACCGATTTCGAACAGGTGAAACGGTGTTTTTGCGGGTGACTGCCTTTTGTTCCCAGGCATGATGGGGTAACTCGGCTGGTGTGTGTGCGTGCATATATATATATATATATATATATATATATATATATATATATATATATATATATATATATATATATATATATATATATATATATATATATATATATATATATATATATATATATATATATATATATATATTGTACCGGAACTTACCTATGCGTACAATGTAACACCTCATGCTGCCACGGGATTTAGTTCTTTCTACTTGATGTTCGGTCGTGTTCCACGCTTGCCAATCGATATCAGATTGCAAAACGACGAGACACTCCAGTCTCAAACGGTTCGTGGGACCAACATGAACTGGGTTGATTACCATCAATCTAAGTTGAAAAGCGCTTATGCTAAAGCGACGGAACAACTGGAGTTAGACAGAGCAAATCGAAAGGCGACTTATGACATGCGTACAAGGGAAGATACACTGCAAATTGGAGACCATGTACACTTACGCAATAGGGTGAAAGGACGTAACAAAATTGGGGATGCCTGGGACCCGACAGTGTATGTAGTGTCGGAACAGATGGAGGACACTTACGTTGTCGTACCCGAGAGGGGACATAAGAAACGCGTGATTAATCGTAAAGACTTGCGGGTTTGTGTTCCTGAGACAGTGAACAGGCAGAGTAGATTAGGCCATGAGAGTGAGGTAACAGTCCCATTGTACGAAGTGACAATTACGTCTCACCCGAACAATAGCGAGGCAGTTAACCCTCCAGCTCCACCTCTACGTCGGTCAACGAGACGTAATGCGGGTTATCACAGTAACCCACATAGAGAACCGAGATCGGTATTAGATAACTAATTTCACCTATAAGGTTTCAATTTAAGTTCTATTCATTAGCCGCGATCGGCTAAATTTTTAAGTTGGGGGACATGTAACCCTGGTGGATACTGATAGTCGCTAGAGGGCCCTGTAGTATAAGGCCACGCCCAGCTGGTCGAGCTGGACAACTGCTGAGGCGCAGTTTGCCCTGGGCCAGCGACTGGTCAACAACTACATCTAGCGACCGGTCAACACTTGTACCCAGTAACCCAGTAACCCAGTATATAACCAGCGGCCTGGTAAGATTGGTTTGTTATATTTATATATTCGTTTTATGTATGTATTAGATTCTTGTTACACATGATATGTAAGTATATTGGTTTGAATCATGCGGCTATATTCGTTATTCGTTATACTTTATACATTAGTAAAATAGGCGTGGCCGGTTAGGGCGTGGCAGTCCAATTCTAAAGCTGCGCTCATGTAACGAACGTAAGACAATCGTGTCTAACTATTATTACGTCGTATACTGTGTGCATTGTTGCAACTATGTAACTCGAGTTTCTAGACTATATTACGTTTATATATTACCACCTTTGGTTGTTCGATTGCAGATAAGCGGGCTTGCCAGAAATAGGCGCCGGCTCTGCCAAGTGGTGCGAGAGCGAGTTATTAGAGTTACAGGGTGTGTATTACGTTAATTGTTTGTTCATTATAACCAACAAGTATTCCATTATTGTTGGTAGTGCTTTATATCTAGTGCTTAATTATAGCGTGTACAAGTTAGATTGTTCTATATTATTAATACTGTTACTACAGGTGTAATAATGTGTAGTGATGTAATAATATATTGATTTATAGAACAACACAAGAATATATGGTGTATATAATATGTTGATAGATACGTACTTGGAATTGTATTATATTTATGTATTGTACGATATTATATATCTATTACAGAGCGTGCCGCCCTCTGGGAGCGTATTCTTTATCAATAAACGCATTGAATACCAAACGACCGTCGTTCAACTTGCTTACATATATATATATATATATATATATATATATATATATATATATATATATATATATATATATATATATATATATATATATATCGCCCCTAGAATTTCGTTGGTTTTGTCCCTCAGTAAATGAGAAGTTAGTACATAGGTGAAATATTTAATTTGAATTATATATTATATAATACATAATATTCAGTATGAAATATAATGTTAATATGCAAGAAAAAACATGTAATGTTTACATGAAACATGTAACATGTCACATATATCACGTAACACGTAGCGTATAGTAGTTAACACGTAACATGAAACAGGTAACATGCAATGCGTAACGTGTAATATGTAAAAAAAATATCACGTAACAGGTAAATTGTAACATGTAACGTGTTTCACGTAACATAGCATGTAACATATTACATGTAACATGTAACATATATCATGTAACACATATCACGTAAAAGGTATAACGTAACGTTTAACACATAACGTATATAATACGTAACATGTAATATATAACGCATAACGTTTAAAACTTCACACATAACATATAACACGTAACATGTAATATTTAACACTTACAACATAACGTAACGTGTAACACGTAACATATATCACGTAACATTATGTAACACATGTATTACATATCGTGTAAAATATAACATGTAACACATAACATGTAACATGTAACATTTACGTGTAACATGTAACATGTAACATTTACATGTAACCTACAACATGTAACATGTAACATTTACGTGTAAAATGTAACATGTAACACGTTACACTAACACGTAACACGTAACACGTAACACGTAACACGTAACACGTAACACGTAACACGTAACACGTAACACGTAACACGTAACACGTAACACGTAACACGTAACACGTAACACGTAACACGTAACACGTAACACGTAACACGTAACACGTAACACGTAACACGTAGCACGTAGCACGTAGCACGTAGCACGTAACACGTAACACATAAAACGTAACGTATATTACGTAACGTATATCACGTAACAGGTAGCATGTAACATGTAACACATATCACGTAACAGGTAAAATGTAACACGCAACGTGTTGCTCGTAACATGCAATAGGTAATATATATATATATATATATATATATATATATATATATATATATATATATATATATATATATATATATATATATATATATATATATATATATATGCCATTGTTTTCAATTTTGCAACCTTTTTTTAATTGTTTGGTAGTGAGGTAAGCCTCCCTGTGTACCAAATGGAGCCGCACAGCACTTTATAAGTGGTCACATTTTTCTGAGGAATTGATACTGCGCTATATAAGAAGTTACCTTTACCTTTTATTAACTGAACACCCACGCCAACGTCTAAGCCACACCCTAAAGGTTTTCCATTTTTGAGATTGGCGAACTGTTAACCCCACATATCGCTCCACCCAGGTAGGCAAAACTGTCTCTTTGCTTAAGCTTCTTCCCATCCAAGAGCCGTATTCATGTCGAGCAGATAAACTACCCAGAGGTAAATGACGTAACCGCCGATAGTAAAATAATACAGAGTCACATGCCGTTATCCGGCGGATAGCGTTACATCCGGGTAGGAAGGCTTAACCGGGCGACGTGAATACGGCTCCTTATTTATAGCTCTTTCCTTCTATATCCCACTCACATTACCTCCGTCTTAACCAAGCGTACTCTCAATCCATGTCTGCTGAAAATATCTTTCCACTCAATCAACTGGTATTGGAGATTTGCTTCCCCATCCTCTACCACTGCCAGGCCACCTGCGTACAATAGTTTTTGGAGTACGACTTTTATACAAATCTTTCTGCTTATCAGTTCCACCACAGCGATAAACAACAATGGGCTCAAGGCGCTCCCCTGTGTCAGGCCAACATTTACTTTGGACTCTCCTGACACTCCCGGTCCACACAGCTCCCTGATCTTCGTTTCCCCTCCACCAATCTGACCCCCCCCCCCCCCGGACCCCCATCCACATCAGTGTTCCCATTGTCATTTCTCTTGGGATTGTGGCATAGGCCTTTTCCAGGTCTATGAATCTAATTGCCATATCCTCGTGTCCTTCCAGTTTCTTCTCAACTAGCTAACTCAGGGCAAACATCCCATCCGTTGTTCCTCTTACTTTTCTAATCTCCAGTTGTTCTTCAACGATTCCTCTTACACTACTGCTCTTATTCTGCCATCCACGATTCTTTCCAGAAACTTCAACACATGCCTTAGCAACGTAGTGCTTCTATTTTTCATGGGCCATGCACATCTCCGTTTCGTTTCTATATTCAGACTATCAGCCCCAGTATGCATTCCTCTGTGAAGTTCCCCTCTCTCTTGCAGGTGTTCAGCAATTTTTTTGTCGATCATATTCCAACTCGCTCAGCCACCGCCAGCATCTCTACTCGCACTTCATCAATGCCTGTTTATCTTTCCGACTAGGCCTACACGATAAACAGTTAGAATGGCTCAGGCTGTAACAAGTTTCATAACGCTTGCATTACCTCCCACCACTGTAAACCATCTCCCCTGGGAAGATGTAATTTTTTTTTCAACCACAACAGTTATGAATTACACATCATAGTATTGGTGGAAAGGGATATGTTTCAACATACACACTCATACACGCACGCACACATATGCACACACACACACACACACACACACACACACACACACACACACACACACACACACACACACACACACACACACACACACACACACTGTGTACCATTGTGATTATTTTTAAAATTTATTTTCAACCACAACAGTTATGAATTATACATCACAGTATTGGTGGAAAGGGATATGTTTCAACACACACACGCGCATACACGCTTGCACGCACGCACACACACACGCACGCACACACACACACACACACACACACACACACACACACAGAATACCATTGTGATTAATATTTAAACCGTTCCTTTTGCATTTTAGCAACTAGATGAAAGGAATGCATAATAATAAATGAGTGGCGTTGCAATCCCTTATCGTTCTCATGAGCAATGTGTCAGAGTGAACACGTTGGTTGTTTGTCTCTCTTTGTCTGTCTCCCTGCTAATATTTACCTCCCTTCTTTAAACATACTAAACATTTTCTCTCTCCCTTCCTCCCTGTCCCTGTCCCTGTCCCTGTCCCTGTCCCTGTCCCTGTCCCTGTCCCTGTCCCTGTCCCTGTCCCTGTCCCTGTCCCTGTCCCTGTCCCTGTCCCTGTCCCTGTCCCTGTCCCTGTCCCTGTCCCTGTCCCTGTCCCTGTCCCTGTCCCTGTCCCTGTCCCTGTCCCTGTCCCTGTCCCTGTCCCTGTCCCTGTCCCTGTCCCTGTCCCTGTCCCTGTCCCTGTCCCTGTCCCTGTCCCTGTCCCTGCCCCTGCCCCTGCCCCTGCCCCTGCCCCTGCCCCTGCCCCTGCCCCTGCCCCTGCCCCTGCCCCTGCCCCTGCCCCTGCCCCTGCCCCTGCCCCTGCCCCTGCCCCTGCCCCTGCCCCTGCCCCTGCCCCTGCCCCTGCCCCTGCCCCTGCCCCTGCCCCTGCCCCTGCCCCTGCCCCTGCCCCTGCCCCTGCCCCTGCCCCTGCCCCTGCCCCTGCCCCTGCCCCTGCCCCTGCCCCTGCCCCTGCCCCTGCCCCTGCCCCTGCCCCTGCCCCTGCCCCTGCCCCTGCCCCTGCCCCTGCCCCTGCCCCTGCCCCTGCCCCTGCCCCTGCCCCTGCCCCTGCCCCTGCCCCTGCCCCTGCCCCTGCCCCTGCCCCTGCCCCTGCCCCTGCCCCTGCCCCTGCCCCTGCCGCTGCCCCTGCCCCTGCCCCTGCCCCTGCCCCTGCCCCTGCCCCTGCCCCTGCCCCTGCCCCTGCCCCTGCCCCTGCCCCTGCCCCTCTCCCTCTCCCTCTCCCTCTCCCTCTCCCTCTCCCTCTCCCTCTCCCTCTCCCTCTCCCTCTCCCTCTCCCTCTCCCTCTCCCTCTCCCTCTCCCTCATTTTCTTTAATCTCTACTATTTCTCTGATCACTTCCCTCTACACCCCTCTTCCTCCATACTTTCATCCACCAATCCTTTTCACCCATCATTCTAATTAAGCCGCAATGCAGAACGGTCATGGGTATTTGCACATTCGACAAGAAGAATGAAACTACTTGTGCAAGGCAACCGGGTTTTGTCCGTCGGTAATACCTGACATGTTTCATTGTCAATTAGCACAGACAATGCAAAGCTTCACTGCCGTGGACATTCTTAGCCTGACGTGCGGCCTCCGACAATGGTATGTTCTTGGTCCCGCGCAAGAACGCACACATTGGCAACGTAGGATTAGTAACCTGTGTCGCGTTGCACCTGAGAGTTGCTACAAACAGATGACTTAAGCGTTCGATCGAAAGCATGGGTTCGTCGAAGTGCAGTTGTATTCGAAATGCAGTTCTTCTGGTGTTCAGTACAAGACCAACTTTAAACGTGTTTATGGATGGTTCGTGTTGGGTCGGGTGCAGCGTATTATATGGTATTCAGCAAACGATACACATTTGACGCTTTGACAGTTGTTCTCGAATGAGCTGCACATGTAGCAGTTTGGGAGTCGTCAAACATTGGGATATACAACCAGACGCCAAAAAAGGGAACGACGACTGCTACAGACAATTGCTTTATGGTAGGTAGACTATGTGTGTAATGTTGTTATTGTATTTAGAACGGCAATGTGCAACTGTGGGTAGAACATCACATATATTGGCAATTTGTCATGTGGTACAGTGTCGACATTCTATATTGCTAACTTGCATAGTCAAACCAGCACGCATACTTAAGACAATTTTTTTATCATTATGCATAAATGTTAGCGTCACTCTACTGCGAATATAATTACGCAGATAACCCATTTCTCGTTAATCAAAGCATTACTTGGGAACATATTTGATATGTAATGAATAGATGCACTTGCTGATTTGCGTCGATATAAATCGTAGGTAAGCATTTTATTTATTAATTATATAAAATAACAAATAACTAATAGGTTTTAATCCACCTCGGTTTATTATCTTAAATTATGAATTCTCATATACCATTGCGAGTTGTATTATTCACTGTAGGATGTACTGTATTATGTATCTGCGTTTAAAAATAATGCCTTATTTAATTTTATGAAGGAGAAAACGTCGGCAATGTGTGCGCCATATCGTTGCCCAACTTCCGCTATAGAACCATGAATCTGCATAAGTCAACATTAATAATTATATTTATGCATGTTAACATGTTTGATGTATCATATGATATAGTATGCCATATAAGCCAAGTTATAAAGTAACGCTGCAACATAAATAACGTCAGATGTATCCGCGTACGTGTCTTACAAGTTGACACCACAATTTCACCAGCTAAGGCTCGACATGGGTTTATAAGCAAACAAAATGGCTACCTTCATTACAACTGAGTGTTCCGACCGCACGTGGCGGAAGGGGTTACCAGTGACGCTCGTCCTATGGAGGTCACAACCGATCTGGCGAATCGGGGTTTGGGCCAGGTAATTTCCCTCCCATAGGAACACTTCCGGCGGAAGTCGGTCAGTTGTGAGGGAGTAAGGATTGTGACCAACCGTGCCAGGGAACGTTATGAGGAGCAACCGATGAGGTATCTCTGGCCGAACTAGTTACATTAGATTGTACTACAGGCTATGTACACAGTGTCTCCCACTTCCTCATTCCCTCTTTTTTGTTCTTTTTCAAAGTTTTTCTTTAAAACAGTAAATGTGTGACATTGGCATTGACTGTTATTTTTAAGGTATTAAGAAAAATATTAATTTAATTTAATTCAAGGCTTTTAATGTTTAACTTTAAAACACATTTTGTTTTGTTTTAATCGTACACAACATCTCAACTTCACGATAAGCTTTAGTTAATTTGTTGCACGTACGTAAATAGTAAATAGCCAAGATACAATAATTGTTACTATTTACATATACTACTACATCTTTAATCGTCACTAAATAAATAAATCGAACTATAATATATTAATAATACTACATTAAATGTATGAATAAATAATTGCGATCATTCAATGTTAAGATACTTGTTAACATTTGGTTACGTTTATTTATACATGTATATGTTATCTAGTATAACCTTTGGTTATAATCTTTTCAATGAGATATTCATTAATGTTAAATTAATATTTATTTACTTTCACACGGGTACACAACACGTGACAAAGTACCTGCATTAATTAGTAAAACAACACTATGACATATAACGAAAATATCGAAGATATCTTATACCTACATATTTTCATTTTCATTATAAAAGAAGAATTTATTTGTATTTGACCATTATTTCAAAACAATATTAAAAAAATTCTTAGAACAATGCAAACATAAAAATACTGTTTTAACACTAAAGCCCTGGCAAATGTTTCTCTAAATCATTTTGTTCACTTGCATAGTAATGTCGGTTCAGTGTTGTGTGTGGCAGGTTCATACCCTGCTGGTGTTCCTTATGCAAACACTACATGTTGTGTGCACACACATTGATTCCATTTAATAAGTTTAGCTGGTTTTATGGTATTTTAGAAATGCAATGAACTACTTGTGTACATAAACAGAAATATCAATTGTTTCTTTGTAAATGTTGTGTATCTTGATTGTCAAACAAAGAGCGATTAATATCCAACTCACACAAGTACAACGTAAGACCTACATGTGGGCTGTAGAAGAAGGCAGATAACATGTTTTTCGCTGGCAGCATCATATGGCCAGCGTCAGAGTTCTGCCAGGTTATCAAGTTACACAACAATCACAACTCTTGTAAAGGTTAGCGTAGAATATGTTGAGGACTGCAGTAGCGATATCAAAGTATGGTAGTTACAAGAAGTCAAGGATGTAAGTAAAGCCCATATCCCAGTGGTGGACCATGTGCTGAAGAAACCTCATGTTTCAGACTGCTGCTATAAGAAACATGGAGACTTCAATCTGACGTATCATGATTGGCTGGGGGGGAGAGAGAGACAGAGAGAGACAGAGAGAGATAGAGAGAGACAGAGAGAGACAGAGAGAGACAGAGAGAGAGGTGGTGTCCACAACAGAAGAGAGTAAAGTGGGTGGGAGTGGCTGATGAGAGTGAGAGAGAGAGAGAGACAGACAGACAGACAGACAGACAGACAGACAGACAGACAGGGACAGGGACAGGGACAGGGACAGGGACAGGGACAGGGACAGGGACAGGGACAGGGACAGGGACAGGGACAGGGACAGGGACAGGGACAGGGACAGGGACAGGGACAGGGACAGGGACAGGGACAGGGACAGGGACAGGGACAGGGACAGGGACAGGGACAGGGACAGGGACAGGGACAGGGACAGGGACAGGGACAGGGACAGGGACAGGGACAGGGACAGGGACAGGGACAGGGACAGGGACAGGGACAGGGACAGGGACAGGGACAGGGACAGGGACAGGGACAGGGACAGGGACAGGGACAGGGACAGGGACAGGGACAGGGACAGGGACAGGGACAGGGACAGGGACAGGGACAGGGACAGGGACAGGGACAGGGACAGGGACAGGGACAGGGACAGGGACAGGGACAGGGACAGGGACAGGGACAGGGACAGGGACAGGGACAGGGACAGGGACAGGGACAGGGACAGGGACAGGGACAGGGACAGGGACAGGGACAGGGACAGGGACAGGGACAGGGACAGGGACAGGGACAGGGACAGGGACAGGGACAGGGACAGGGACAGGGACAGGGACAGGGACAGGGACAGGGACAGGGACAGGGACAGGGACAGGGACAGGGACAGGGACAGGGACAGGGACAGGGACAGGGACAGGGACAGGGACAGGGACAGGGACAGGGACAGGGACAGGGACAGGGACAGGGACAGGGACAGGGACAGGGACAGGGACAGGGACAGGGACAGGGACAGGGACAGGGACAGGGACAGGCGAGAGAGGGACAGGCGAGAGAGGGACAGGCGAGAGAGGGACAGCGAGAGAGGGACAGCGAGAGAGGGACAGCGAGAGAGGGACAGCGAGAGAGGGACAGCGAGAGAGGGACAGCGAGAGAGGGACAGCGAGAGAGGGACAGCGAGAGAGGGACAGCGAGAGAGGGACAGCGAGAGAGGGACAGCGAGAGAGGGACAGCGAGAGAGGGACAGCGAGAGACAGACAGCGAGAGACAGACAGCGAGAGACAGACAGCGAGAGACAGACAGCGAGAGATAGAGAGAGACAGAGAGAGACAGACAGAGACAGAGAGAGACAGAGAGAGACAGAGAGAGACAGACAGAGACAGAGAGAGACAGAGAGAGACAGAGACATACAAAGAGAGAGAGAGAGAGAGACAGAGAGAGACAGAGAGAGACAGAGAGAGACAGAGAGAGACAGAGAGAGACAGAGAGAGACAGAGAGAGACAGAGAGAGACAGAGAGAGACAGAGAGAGACAGAGAGAGACAGAGAGAGACAGAGAGAGACAGAGAGAGAATGAGAGATCGAAAGAAAGACAGGATAGTGTACATGTCTGAATAGTGACAGTGAACGTGGCTGAAGAGAGAGAGGGAGAGAGATAAAGAGTGAGAGAGCCAGATAATGAGGCAGAGAGATAGATACTGGTAGGGAAAGAATGTTGGTGAAGAGAAAGAGTTGAAGAATGTACCTGAAGAGAAATAGATGGTGAATACATCTAAAGTGAAAGATGTTGTGAACGTGACAGTGATTGCACAGATTAAGAATATGGATTGTATTAACTTGGCTTAAACCATCTGCTGACAAATTAGTGACCCCGTGCATATGCACAAAACTGTTAGTATGTATCGTTTTCTCAGTGTGCATGTACACTGCTTTGGGCTACTAAGGCTTTATAACAGTGTGGCACTGTTGTATGCATTAATTAATCCTTTTTTTGTATCTATAAAGTACTTAACTTACCATTTATGAAATGTTTTGACAATTATGTTCCATTCAATTTCAATCTTTCTTCCAAGGGAATGGAAATATTTGTGTAAATAGCAATCAACAATCACAGCGGAGTTTAGAGAATAAATATAAAACTACATGGTAATATGTTACTGTTGATCTAATTTCTTAGTTACTCTATGTTACATATAAATAACAAATATCCATATAAATGAAACCATGATCATGCATCTTCCTCCACCTTTATATATAACTCACCTGTGTATAGTTCTAACTTCACTACACCCGCCAAGTCTTCTAGCTGTTCAGATATGCATTTATTTATGGGATCTAGAATGTAACATAGCAATAGG
>OZ024858.1:2412230-2529730 GCA_964017155.1 Oasisia sp. SBJ-2009
GAGGCAGAGGCAGAGGCAGAGGCAGAGGCAGAGGCAGAGGCAGAGGCAGAGGCAGAGGCAGAGGCAGAGGCAGAGGCAGAGGCAGAGGCAGAGGCAGAGGCAGAGGCAGAGGCAGAGGCAGAGGCAGAGGCAGAGGCAGAGGCAGAGGCAGAGGCAGAGGCAGAGGCAGAGGCAGAGGCAGAGGCAGAGGCAGAGGCAGAGGCAGAGGCAGAGGCAGAGGCAGAGGCAGAGACAGAGACATAGACAGAGATACAGAGACAGAGACAGAGACAGAGACAGAGACAGAGACAGAGACAGAGAGAGAAACAGAGATACAGAGAGAGAGAGAGAGAGAGAGAGAGAGAGAGAGAGAGAGAGAGAGAGAGACAGGGAGAGACAGGCAGACAGAAACAGAGACAGTGACAGAGAGACTAGTCTGTTGCCAGCTCACCATGGGTTCTCTGTTCATCCTGAGCATCACTTGTTTCTTCGCCTCACAGTGGAGTAACTGAAGCACCCCCTGAGACTCCTCCTATTCTACACCCCCTGAGACTCCTCCTATTCTACACCCCCTGAGACTCCTCCTATTCTACACCCCCTGAGACTCCTCCTATTCTACACCCCCTGAGACTCCTCCTATTCTACACCCCCTGAGACTCCTCCTATTCTACACCCCCTGAGACTCCTCCTATTCTACACCCCCTGAGACTCCTCCTATTCTACACCCCCTGTGCCAAACACCTCAGCCTCACCAACACTCAGTTTCATCACACCTATCTGTTATGTACAACAACTCTAACTTAGGATGGAACTATCGATTATATACAACTATATTCATATAGGACAAACCTGTCGATTACATACAACAACACTCAGGTCAGACATGTCTATTGCATGCAAGAAAAGTCAGAGAACAAGTAATAACAGAAAAGGTTGTCATCACATAATGAACTTGTACTGTGCTGCACTCTAGCATCACATGGCATAGACACATTTTCCCGTATTCTACTGTCTCATTACTGTCACTCCTTTCACGACTGCTATATGCTGTACTTACATCGTGTCATACTCGACTGATAGACTTCTGTGGTATAAACAACTTGGTCATCTTATTTGCACACAAAGAAATACACAAACTTACTTGGATCTCACCTAACCAAAGAGACATGAAACAAATTGACCACCTTCTCAGCAGTGGCAAGTGGCAATTGGCGACGATCCTTACAAGATGTACGTTTGAGAATAGGAGAGGAGGTTGGCAGAGATCACCACCTTGTTGTCGCACATATCAGACTGAAGCTTAAAATAACTGTAACACCGATTAGGCTGTTGAAATGGTTCGATGTCTCCAAGCTGAAAGATGCTGGCATTAGTCCAGTAGTACAGTACTAGGACAGAAAGAGGAAACACAATGACTGGCTGAGGTGGAGACATGTGGACGACAACAAAATATCTCATCAGTTTACTTACAAACCTTGACTCTTCGACTGTGTGAATGTTTGGTCAGGATACAACAAAGTATGTCATGAATTACTTTACAAAACTTTTTTCTCTGACTAAAATCAAGGATTCTGCAAACATGAAATTTATAATGAAAGGATCAAGTTTTTCTTACAATGTTTACACAGATATTACGTTACATGTATCAAATCAGAACCTATAGCAATGCTTCATGTGTTGTTAATAATTACATCTGTGTATGAGAAATTTGGTTTGATGACTCCCTTACAATATGTGAGATGTTTATCAAGCTTGCCTGAGTGCATCTTAAACATTGCATTACCATAACACATGCATAGACAGAAACACAAATTTCTCTTCGCGGTGAATGTGGCTATGGTGATGTGTGTGCGTGTGCGTGTGCGTGTCTGTGGTGGTGGTGTGTGCGTGTGTGTGCGTGCGTGCGTGTGTGTGTGTGTGTGCGTGCGTGTGGTGTGTGTGCGTGTGTCTGTTGTGATGTGATGTGATGTGATGTGATGTGATGTGATGTGATGTGATGTGATGTGATGTGATGTGATGTGATGTGATGTGATGTGATGTGATGTGATGTGATGTGATGTGATGTGATGTGATGTGATGTGATGTGATGTGATGTGATGTGCGTGCGTGCGTGCGTGCGTGCGTGCGTGCGTGCGTGCGTGCGTGCGTGCGTGCGTGCGTGCGTGCGTGCGTGCGTGCGTGCGTGGTGTGACTGCACATACAGGCGGCGCTGTCTTGTGAAGAGAGCCGTATTTTCAACATGACACGACATCGAAATGGGACGTGTTGACAATTTTTGCGGTGACGTTCGCAATTTCTGGGTCATCGGATATTGACCTCGGAAGACAAGACGGGGGCGCTGCATTGGAGGGGGGGGGTAGTGTTTTGATAGCTGTTCGCGGCGACGTTCACAACTGAAGAATGTTCATGGCGGAACGTCTATATATATATATATATATATATATATATATATATATATATATATATATATATATATATATAAGCCTAAAGGCAGCTCATGTCGACCAGTGCCTACAGGACCGGCGTATATTTTTATTTAATACATTTTCCAAAGATGTAAAACTGGAACATTGTTTCTAATACTAATGTTTAACACATAATGAAAGTTCATCCATATATATCAATAAATAAGGTATATGCAAAAAAATTGGTCTACATAAAACCGCGTATGCACAGATGCCGATTTATGTAGACCGGAGCAACGCCAGAAACTGCATATATTTAGGTAGCCATTTTTGCGGTAGACGCCGAATCTAGTTATGTTGTGATACATGTTTATGCAGTAAATTTAACAATTTAGTGAATGCTGTAAAATTAATTGCCGAATACCAACGGCAACACCAACATTCGAGGGATCTATCAGTCCGCAACAAAGACAAAATGC
This sequence comes from Oasisia sp. SBJ-2009, assembly GCA_964017155.1. Classification (NCBI taxonomy): domain Eukaryota; kingdom Metazoa; phylum Annelida; class Polychaeta; order Sabellida; family Siboglinidae; genus Oasisia; species Oasisia sp. SBJ-2009. The sequence continues at coordinate 2,415,094 of OZ024858.1, forward strand.
AAGTTTTACTAATTTACACATAATAATATAGCCTTTTGCATCAGCATGAAGCATATTATACACTAAACACGAAACTCCAACCCTTCGTTCGATATATACCATAAATATAGATTTATAAGAACTTTGACCCGGTACACATAACCCGGCACACAATATACTCAAAAATATGCACGGCGCTGGAGAAAACATGCTCAAAATCACTTAAGATGTTGTTCATTTAAAAATTAATTACGCACAGTACTTCACTGTCATATGAACTGTGTGCACAAGCAATGGTACTGATCAATTCAATTGTGTTAGTTGTGAACTAACACGTCGAATATTTATGTAGACCAGTTTTGGTCTACATAAAACAGCGGTCTACATAAGCCGGTCCTATATGCATAATCGGTCGACATAAGCTGCCTTTAGGAGTATATATATATATATATATATATATATATATATATATATATATATATATATATATATATATATATATATATATATATATATATATATATATATATATTTAGGCGCACTTCACCATCGAAGTGTATAGGAAATACGTTGTTCTAATGAAAACATTGCGAGGCACAATTGTGACGATCTAACCATCAACACACCCTAGATGTGTGGCCTCTTCGTCGTCAACAATCTGCATCCCAACCGAAAAAGAAAGAATTCTCAATCGCCACACGGAAGATCGTCGACCATCTTGAAGTATTGTTTTATTACCTAACAAAATGATACATCGAATGACGAAAAAGACACCGTCGACAATCAACCAGTCATTTAGATTAGATATGATACATATCTGGTTAAAATAACTGACAGTCGAAGACGGCGGGTAAGCCATGGAAGGAATCTGCAAGCCGGCGAACCTCCAACCCCTTTCGGGGAGGAGGAAGTCTGATTTCTCAATGTTTCAACAGCGAAAAGAGTTTACTCTCCTCCTGACCATGGTTACCGAAAATAAATTACACCGATCTACACCCTATAACACCCTAACATTTAACGTCCGATAATTGTGAATAAAGTCGGCAGCCGCTTCAATAACTTGAATTGAATGTGATATCCCTTCCCGTGCGACCGACGTTCAATGGGAAAGCCTCTTCGAGTTCCAATCCGATGGCCGTATCGTGCGCGTCGTATACTTTTGCAGGGCCTAGACTCTATAGTCCACATCTCGATGTCACCGTGGCCGTTTGCTACAACAACATTGAAGCGATTTAGTAGTAAGTGTATCGATAACGAGCAGCTTTAGACGGCGAGGAAGAAAAAGACAAAAGAATTAAGAAAACTTACCTGCAGCGGATCCATTTCGCGTTACATTACATCTTACATACATCTTACGCCCTTTTCGTTGTCTCGTTGTTGGGCGGAAACCGCAATCACGTGACCACTAATTGTGCGAATCCGCAGTTGCGCAATGCGCAACTTCCTGGCAAAGCAGTGAACGTTTGCGCCTGCGCCTATTCTTATATTTCCTGTGCGTGGATGTTTGCGGATGCGTTCGCGTATTTCTCTGTGTATTCGTGTTATTTTAAAACATTATACTTTTACCCTTGAAGGTGGACTTTTGGGACACTATCCGCCAGGGAAAATACAGAAAACAAATTGAGAGTATACTTGTTTTTATGAGAGAGTGTGCGTGAATGTGCGCGCCCGCAAGTGTGTACGTGTGGCAAAACGGCCCCTGGGGGTAATACGCCCCTCCCCCCCCCCCCCCCCCCCCCCGTCTTTTCTGCCAAACGAGTGAACACAAACTAACGTTGAATAGTGGACCGTGATGCTGCTACCTAGCAAATACTCCTAGCGACCGCAAGGCCAAACGCTACCAAAACTAAGTTCACAAACTTTTTTTAAAGTTTTGCATACCCTGTGATCTAATAATCACTCCTTTGTAAAATCGATGTTAATATGTCCACCGTGTGATGATTAGCCAGCGACTGGTACTAATGCACTCGTATCTATACACGTTTTCAATGACTCATCGAAATGGGTGCGATATTAAAGGATTACATGTGAAGGTGAAAAAAGTCGGCACTGGTGTGAATGGGGTAAGACGGCCCTGTCAGAACGGGGCAAAAGGGTCCCGGGGCCGTCTTGCCCCGCCATGCAGTACGAATATGGTATGTAACCGCAATAAAGCTGTGATGTATTTATAGCACACACAATAATTTAAATAAAAAAGTGCAAGATAGTCGGCGAATGCAGCGATGAAGATGAATGGCCTTGTTTGGTGTGGGGAGAACCATTCAGTTGCAGTCGGCCACGAGGAGTCTGGGTTCAATGCCAAGAATGCAAGAATTGGGCTCACAGTGAGTGTACACCAGGGCTCCCGTATTTCGTGTGTCCCAACTGCGATTCAGAGTGTGATTAGACAGTAGATTATCTGCAAGCCATTTGTTAATACAATATGTTAATGATTGTAAGGCTACGATGGCGCATATTCCAAAGCTGATGAGTATTTTCAGTGACGAGTGTAATGATAATGCAGAATATTGCTTTTAATGACAACTGTAATTTTTTGACATATTATAATTAATGATGAGTGGTTTCAACTGATGATTAGGTTGTTGTATCTGCCGCGAAGTATCTGCATGCCATTACTTTAGTATAATATGTTCAACACTATAATGGTTTTAAGGCCTGTGATGATGCAGATGCCAAAGGTGATCGTAGTGTCGAGTAATACAGATAGGAGCTGATAGGTAGGAAACCGGAATGTTCCGGATGTAAGACCAATAGAGCGGGAGAACTGTAGACGTGCAACAAATATTAATAAGTATGATGTGACCGTGTTGTATTGTCGAAGAAGCAATAGAAAACAGACATAACAATGATGAGTCTAATGTAATTCACGATGAGTGATGCGGATTGGTGATTATTTCTGCTCACGATGAATGATGATAATAGTAGTAGTTAATGACGGGTTAAATAAATAATGAATAAAACACGGTTAAACCTAATATTAAAGTAAAAAGACTCGGGGCCGTTTTACCCCAGGCGAGGGGCTGTTTTACCCCAGGCATGGGGAAAACGGTTTTATTGGACCACATTTTTAACTTGTTATAACTTACGTTTTGGTTATTCAATCGTTCAGAGACATGTGTCATACTCAAAGTATATATACCTCAACTATATTACTGCACAATTATACATCGACAAGTCATGAATACAAAAATTAATAACTTTTCGCTTAGGGGGGCCGGGCGGCCCCAGGTTACCCTACAGAACGTTTATGCCGTGGCACCACTTCAGCTTTAAAACATATGATACCCTATTCTAATACAGACATACAGACATACAGGCTACATTGCAAAAGTCTAGGGGGACAATCACCTTCAATCCACCCTATATCCGTCTATTGTCTCTATAGCCATGTATATCCACAAAAATATGGATGACCATAATGCAAAGTGATCGAGTCCATTACTACGTCCGGCACATCAGATTGTTGAATTTATCACACATAACTACAGAGGTTGTTCGTTCAATCCGATCGATCCGATGGTTCTCTCACCCGTCTCCGGAACATTGCACGAAACCTGAGCTGGTCTTTTCTAGGATATTATGGTGCTGAAAACAACGAATGAATGGGACTGACGATGGACTATCACACACGTGTGACTTACGCGCATATCTCAATGGGGCGAATATTAGCAAAACTCATCGTAGGTTGTAAGAAGATCTAGATATGTAAAGTGTTTTTCAAGGAGTATATAGGATACCATCATCTCGATCTATTATCTCAGGCCTACCAACATCTCCATTGACTGCAAGAAAAACTTCGAAATAACCAGTAAACATTCATTAAAGAAATTGTAGATCGAATGGCGAAAAACGCTGTCAGCGATCAACCATTCATTTAAATTTGATAAAAGCATTATCCGGGTTAAACGACTGACAGTTGACGACCGTGGGTAAGCCATGGGATGAATCTGTAGGCCGGCCATCGAACTTCCAACCCATTTCGGGGAGGAGGAGATGTGACTTCCCAGTACTTCTACAATGAAAGGAGTTAATTCTCCTCCCAACGAAGGTTACCTAAAATAAATTACAACGATATACACTTTATAAAACGTCAACATTTAATGTTCGTTAATTAAACATATTGTCGCAGTGCCTAAGACTTAACTATCGCTTCATCAACTTAGAGAAAATCCGAATTCTCCTTTACTGCGGTGAAAGATCGCAAAACAAGGTGTTGAAGTTTGCGGACGATAACATTTTTTTTTGAAACATTGAAAGTGATGCAGATAGACAGCAATTACAAGATGATCTAAATAAGTTGACCGAATGGTCTGAGAAGTGGCAAATGCTGTTTAATCATGGGAAGTATAAGTGCCTCCACACAGGACATGGGAATGAAGATGCACAATATACAATGGGTGATACTGTACTAAATACTACCGTAAAGGAAAAGGCCTTAGGGCTAACTATTAGTGCTGATATGAAGGTATCAGAACAATGTGCAATTGCAGCAGCGAAGGGAAACCAAATTCTTGGATTAAGTAGGCGAAATATAGTGTACAAGGAAAAAGAACTAATAATACCGCTGTACAAAAAACAATAGTTAGACCTCATTTAGAATATTGCATACAGGCATGGAGCCCATATCGCAAGAAGGATATTGATATACTAGAAAGAGTACAAAGAAGAGCAACCAAAATGATACAAAAACTCAGGAATATTAGTTATGAAATGCGTCTAAAAGAATGTGGATTAACATCACTAGAAACCAGGAGATTGAGAAGGAGATCAGATAGAAGTTTTATAAATATTGAATGGGTATGAAAATATTGACAGAAATGTTTTTTCTCGGTTAAGGAAGAGAGAAGGACTAGAGGACATGGAATTACATTAGCAAAGAAGCAGTGTAGACTAGATATGAGAAACTTTTCATTTTCACAAAGAACAGTAAATGAATGGAACAGATTATCGGCTGATTGTGTAGACCTGTGCTAGTAGTGTTAATATGTTTAAAAATAAAATTGACATGTACCTAAGAAGGGCGGTGTACATTTAAATAGATAGGTTGGACTCTCGATAAGCCAAAGGGCTTCCTTGTCCACCTGCCATCTAGAGTTGATTCTCTAAGTGACAATCTTGTTAAATCTTCTCAATCTCGTTAAAGAATGCTTCCTGGAGTTCCTATCGCCATATCGTATACGTTGTAGAGCATAATTATATATATTAGTCCACATCTCGATGTCGCTGTGACCGTTTCCTGAAGAAAAAAATTGAAGCGAATTAGTAATGAGGATATTAGTAATATAAAGACGAAGGGAAAGAAAAGGATGAAACAGTGCCGGAAAATTTACCCACCGCTGATCCACTTCGACTTCGTATACATCGTTGTTAAGCGGAAACCGCAATGACGTTATCACTAATTGTGCTAACCCGCAGCTGCGTAGTGCGCAACTTCCTGACACTGACAATGTAGTGCATATATATATATATATATATATATATATATATATATATATATATATATATATATATATATATATATATATATATATATATATATATATATATACATATATATATATGTATATATATATATATATATATATATATATATATATATATATATATGTGTGTGTGTGTGTGTATGTGTATGTGTATGTGTGCGTGTGTGTGTGTGTGTGTGTGTGCGTGTGCGTGTGCGTGTGCGTGTGCGTGTGCGTGTGCGTGAGCGTGTGCGTGTGTGTGTGGGTGTGCGTGTGTGTGTGGAATATGCATATACTAATTGTTTGTAGTATATGCGACGCTGCTGAATCATTTCCTGTTTGTATTTATCCGTTCTGATGAGAAATGACGAGATTTCTTATCAGTCGAGCTTCTCGAGAAATAACGCCGACCTGGGTCGATATTTGTCGAACAAATCTGGACATGCATGAATGTTCACTTAGAAACATTTTCATGACGTGTGCGTGTACATAGTAATTGCTTGTAGCCAATGCGCGTGTGTTTGGTCGTTTCCTCACTGTATTTATCCGTTCGTATGAGAAATAACGAGTTTTCTTATCCGTCGAGCTGCTCGAGAAATAACGTCTGGTTGGACTGTCATTTGTCGACCTGGACTTGCATGCACGTACGCTTAGAAATAGTAAGTATTATGACATGTATACGTTGACATACTAATTATTTATTATAAATGCGATATCATGTCATTCTTTCGAGACTTTATGTGTCCGTTTTGATGAGAAATAACAACAGTTCTTATTTGTCTAGCTGCTCGATAAATAACGACGAATTGACTCGATGTGTCGAGCAGATCTGGGAGTCGTGATTTGTCGAGCAGATCTGCATGCATGCACGTGCACTTAGAAGTATTTCATGGCGTGTATACGTGGACATACTAGTTGTTTGTCGTTAATCACACCTTGGTGAATTTTTTTCATGCCTATATTTGTATGTTCTCATGGAAAATAACGACGTTTCTTACAGGTGTGATGCCAAGTGATGAAAGACGTGTACAGGTGTTGCTGGCTTGAGGTGATGACCAGCGATGAAATACATATACGCACCCACACACACACACACACACACACACACACACACACACACACACACACACACACACACACACACACACACACACACACACACACACACACACACACACACACACACACACACACACACACACACACACACACACACACCAGAGCCGTAATGTAACGAAGTACTTTTACTTCGTTACTTTACTTAAGTAGAAAAGTTTACTTTTCTTGAGTAACGAAGTACATTTTTTTGGAAGTACTTTTACTTGTAACGAAGTACAAATATGTGTACTTTTTCTAAATGTAGTGAAGTACTCATAATTTCTTTGTTAAATTTGCGAATGTCCTGAAAGCTCCTGTTGGAAGCAAGGCAATGTCTGCAGTTAGCATAGCCATAGATTTATTTACAAATATTAGCCGGAAAGTACAACAAACAGACATGTTTGGTGTCCTGGACTGACCAGATTTTTACATCAGTTGAACAAGCGATTTGCTTTGTCACCTGATGAAGCCAGTGAGATAATTGCAATCTGGGGTCTGGTGCTGATGCTGCTGAGCCTGAACTGGGTGTCACAACTGGAGTGCAAGACTTCCTGACTGGGCCACTAAGACAACAATGCCCATGAATGGCATTGGCCCTGAGGTTATTTAAAGCCTTGCATTGAGTAGACATGAAAAACAGCTGCCTTCTTTGTCTCCTTGTGTCTTGCATATTGTTGACACAGTTTATTAGCTTTAGATGTTCACTGTGAACTGCACATTAATGACATTATGTAGATATCGAAGGCGCCCCGTTATCGCCCACCGCAAACTGCCGGTCTTGTGGAACCACATCTTTATAATCTCTATCTAGTTTTAATATAGATCAGTGTGTGTAACTGTTTAATTAAACTAAAGTATTTTATAAATGTTACAATTAGTAATTATTACAAACGAAGACATATTTTAAAAGACACGTTATTATAACCATTCATCTAAACCGATTGTCATGGCATGCATGGTGTACTTACAGCTTGTAGGCCTAGTTGGCCTAATCAGTGTTGTTTGCATCATTATAGCGTGTACACACTAAATTGTAATTGTGAATGTTTTGTTTTATTCACAACATTGAGAAATAGTTTCAGGAGAAAAGTACTTTTGTGTTTACTTCAAGTACAAAGTTTTACTTTTTACCTGTACTTCAAGTACAGTTTTTTAGAAGTACTTTTACCTTTACTTAGCTTTTTCTAGGGTTACTTTTACTTTTACTCAAGTACAAAATAAATGTACTTGTTACAGCTCTGACACACACACACACACACACACACACACACACACACACACACACACACACACACACACACACACACACACACACACACACACACACACACACACACACACACACACACACACACACACACACACACACACACACACACACACACACACACACACACACACAATATGGATGCCAACTTGCTAAAATCCGGGGTTTCGATCATTCCATACGTGAGTCATAACAGTTCGTTGTGAGTTGCAACATCTCGGCCCTGTTGGGTTGGATTTCGGAAGATGGAGAGGCCCGGGTTCTGAAACTTAAATCTGGGATGCTAACTTCTTTTCCGGTAAAGTGTTCCTTTTACAGTGCGTTATTTCCCACAATGAATGAATGAATATGAAAGAATGAAAGAATGAATCAATGAATCCATGAATGAATGAATCAATATTTTTTTTTTTTTACTCCACATGTCTCTGTAGATTCCGGGGCTTACAAGTCAAACAGAGTAAACAAAAACAAGTTACGAATGTGAAAATATTATAACGGTACTAAAATGTAATATGCACTTGCAACAAAATGAATAAACATTTATGTATGCCCCTTGACGTCTGGGTGGCCCCTTGTGTATTGCTTAACAGTTTGTTCACTAGGCGGAGCAACCGTCGACGAGATCCATCCGTAGTACTTTAATTCGCCGCTACGTGGCTCTTCTGGCCAAGCGAAAAAGAAAACCGAGCGAGTCATACACGGATCCCGGACAACATAATGGATGTGCTCACGTCTATCCGGTTATCTTGGCGCCAACCTACGCTCTCTGGGATTACTTCAAATTGAGACGAGTGCGTGCAGCCGGAATTCGCCTAGGCGGTGTTACATCGGGTTATATAGCAAGCATTTACGATTCAGCAATGGCTACTAGCGAGAATTATCAGGTTCCGTGGTGGGCCGCTATTCTACATTCGTTTCCTCACCTCGATCTAACATTCCGGACTACAGAGTCGACATTTCAGCCTAAAGATCAGCGCTACTTAGAGGTAAGCATAGATCCGCCGACGATTGCGTGAACAGCAGTCAACAGAAAACAGGCGTTGACAGCGTCTGTAAATTACATGCTAGGTCATTTTGAACAATGAACTGTCGTCGCCGTCGGACGGTCGGCTGGCGTCAGTCGTGTCGCGGCCAGTGACACAGGCCGTGGACGTCGTATGACTGTCGCTGTCACTCACAGTGACACTGGTTGGTCTCGAGTCTGCTAAATTTTGTCTCACAAAATACGAGCCGAGGGGTCGAACTTTCATAAGTTAATATAAAGGTTAGGGCAGTCTTTCAATAGGAAAACATTGTCAGTGACAGTGTCAATGGATGAATGGTGTAAAGACTAAAGGTCAATCTATTTTTTTTTACAGTTTATCAAAATGAGGGAATTTCGTTTGCCGATGCATTCGTTCATCAAACAATCATATACGGCTGTATACAGGAACTGTCTCATAGAGTCTCAGAGATCAGCCTCGCTGCCAGAGTCAGTGTTACACAAATTACACAATATTAAATAACAAAATTATACAATATTATCTCAACATACCTGCTAGTTTAAAAATAAAAATTACAACAATGGAAGCATATATACATTTTCTGTTATGAGTCGAGTTGTAGATGTCAATTTATTATTGTTTATTATTAATTAAAAAAATACAAATGGCAAAATGTTATAATAGAGGGTCATATGTAGGCTTATGATTCTTTGACTGGGTCAGCAGGCCAAATGTTTGAGACTGCTAGACTAGGGTGATGTGATGGGTGTCAGACAGCTATACTGGGGTGTGTCAGGTGTGTACTTGTTCCTAGTTGTGTTTCCTACAGTGACAGGCTCGTTGTGGCCTTGGAAGTGGATATAAATTGGAAACTATCACTGATGAGATGTTCTCATGAATGGAGTTGAACATTCAGTAAATGTAGTTGCATTGGTAGTATTTAAACATTGTGTGAGGCAACAATTTCCATTCCCAGTTTCATACTGGCCAGCAAGAAATGCTGGAACAGCTGGCGATCAACATTACATAATCTACAGTCTTAAGAGTGAAGCTCAATATCACAAGATCTATTTGCCACACAGGCTGTCTTGATGGATGATGCAGCACTCTAACTAAAGGAAGACCGCATCACTGTCAGCATCCATTGTGCTGCATTGTGTACAATGTTTATTACAATATCACTTTTAGTAATGAGTCTGCTGGCTACTTGAAATGGTATCACAGGCCAGGGCTGCCCCCTGGTCAACTGGGTGATGAAGTTCATCATGTCCATGTAGGTTAAACCATCAGCAATCTTCCAGTTAATTATTCTCAGTAACATTACCCTTGCGATCTTTGACCTAAGAACCTTTGCCTTATTGTTAATGTCATGTCACTTTGGTGATACTCTGAGATAAAGGTAGATCAGTTGTCACTTACTGGACAGAAGATACACTTGACACTGACCACATTTTACCTAACCAGTAACAACTAACATCCTCTCAGATTCCTCTGTTTGTTTAAATAAACTAAGGGCATGTGCTGTCTGCCAATTAACCTTTCCTACAAGCCTCACTCACTGGCTCACTAAGTGTGGCATTTCTTCTTTTCCGTGCATGTATCAGTTCAGTCCCTTTAGGGACTTACCAACTTCACTGTGTGAATGCATGTGTGTGCAACTGTACATGCATGTGTTTGCATGTACATATGCCTGATCATGTCCTATAGGAAAGCTGGTTGATATGTGTGTGTGTGTGCATGGCTAGTATCAATAGAATGCATGTAGAAATGTTACTTAATTGGAAAAGTTTGTAGGATTAATAATCATCAGATCAATTACAGATATGTTATTTTTTTGATTACTTGCTGTTTTTTGTTTCTTGTCTTTTGTAATCAATTATTTATTAATTAATTCCTTTGTGATATATGAAAATATATGAAAAATGTGTCTGATTGAGATGTGCTAAACATATTCCTCTTTATTGTATTTCTAATTACACATACACTTGTAACCAATCTGGTGGTGTCAAGCAATAATTCATAAAAACTATAGATAGAGTAGCTTCTAATTAAACCATGAACAAAAACGTGATGTTTATTACCTGTAATAGGCCATCTACCTGTGTGGGCGAACGTATTATACGGCACTGTAAAGCACTGCTTGATATATGTGTGACAGACAGACTGCTGCTGCAGACACAAATATATACAAAGTTACAGTCTGGGTAAACAGCTGTGTATGTATGAGAGAGAGAGGAAAAAGCTAAACTTGTAAATCGGAGTGAGTGATTGAATCGTGCATAGCACATATTTCACTGGAGGTATGTTTGTGTGTCCGCTAGACCATGCACTAGGTATCCTGTTTCAATTAATACCTGGTCTACCTTAATACCTGGTAGACTCCTTTCTACTTACTGGTATTTCAACAAAGGATTAACATGCTACTGCTACCCAAACCACTGAATTGTGTTGATCAGTGTATTCAACAAATACCGACCAGTGGTAATTGGTATTTTCATATGCAGTTTAAGCACTAGAATAATAAAGTTATTTGTTAGATTTGTAACACTCAAAGTGTATCATTGAACAGTTTAGTACATGTGTCATTTTATGCAGTGACATTCAGTTATGAACTCTCCAGATCAAAACTGCACTGGGTTGAACATGTTTACAATGCAGTGTCCTGTTATAATTTGGCTAAATTTGTGTGAATGCATTATTTCACAAACATGATTACCTGCCTTAATTAATGTAAATGTTGTAACTGAAAATAAAAAATGGCACTAAAGAAAATAGATGTTCATTTAAGTTTTTTTACAATTAGACGTTATATACAGTATATAAATTTAGTAACAATATTGTTTTGTATTTGGACCCATATATTAGGCAGTGCTTATTCAATCCAAGAACTAATATGTACATAATATATTTATAGAATATGATTAAATAACTGATTTTCCTAAATGGTAAAGTGCCACTGTCAAAGGTCACCTTCCATCTGTCTATAGATCGATGTGTACAGAACTGGTTCACTGACAGGAACTCCTGTCGAGACAAATGACCTTTGCATACACTCTGCATAAATAATAAACTTACAATAATTGGATTGCAGGTAGTTGTATATTATATTTGTCCAAAGCCACAATATAATTACATCTACATGCTGTCGTTAGTAGTAATTACAAGTACATTATTGACTCCCCCGGTATTCATATGCAACTAACTATTCGCCTGCTGACTTTCTAGGTCTGACCACAGGGTTGACCAGGGCCTGGAGTTAGGGCAGCTGTTGTCCCTGATACTTTTTGGGTCTCACGAGGGGCATAGTGGTAGAGCACTGGACTGTGAAAATATAGGAACAACAGTTTAAATATAAGTGAAATTATTATGATTCAAGTATCACACAGTCATATAATCAATAATTTGTAATAATAAAATAAATTAATTTTTACAAAAATTAGTAACTCTACCAAAGTATGCCAAGTGCTGGGCATGTTATTTCAACTCATGTAGGACTTTATGCACAATAAAAAATTGCCAGTTACAAAGTTTATGGTAGACATGGTGATGTGCAAGTTCACTCACATACTTACAAGCCAGCTGGGATGTGTATTATGATCTGACCTGAAATAAACTACAAACACACATCAACACCCATTTTCAATGCATGAAGACTTGCTCCGTATTTGTTTACCCATCTAGATATATTTCTACCCGTCCAAAACAGGTTTTATCCATCCAAATGAATAAACAATACTTTATAATTTAATCCCCGGAGTGAAATTGTATTTCTGCCCATGTGCTGCATACAAATATAAACAAACGTTATAAATGACACTAATAAAATGATATGTGGACAGCTGTCTGTATAATATGTCATGATGACAGTGAAGTGAAATGTTGACAGTGTTGTTGGTGTTTCAGACGCTGGTGTTCTGGGCGGCGGTGCCGGTGGCGTGGCTCCTGCTCACGCTCCTGCTCTTCCTCATCTACTTCTGCTACCGCTGCTGTCAGCGCGATGTGGAGAAGAAGAAGAAAGTGCCCTGTCTCCGCTGGGGGATGGTCATCCTGGCCATCTGTACCTGGTGAGTCTCACACCTTTCTCTCCCTCTTTCTCTCCCACCCGTCTCCCTCCTCTCCCCTCACCCAGGACTTTATACACAATCACAATTTACCAGATCAAGATATCAAAGTTGATGTGTGTGAGTGTGTGTGCCAACAATCCAGTCCAATCGTGCACAGAACTATACTTTTTGTTCCGAAATTATTTCCCAGTCCACTTAAAAAAATTACCCGTCCAAAATTCACTTTGCCAGTCTAGAAGATTGGTGGAATGGTCTGTAACTGAAGCTATGTCCTCATCACACTCCCCCCCCCCCCCCTGCCAGGCTGGATGTGTTTAATAAAAATAAATTCCTCGGTATAGAAGTCGCAATATCCATTTATTTTTTGTATGTGATTGTTGGTGTTGAATTATAGCATTAATACATCCACACGACACAATAAAACGGTGATATTGCAGGTGCATACAATAACATGGTGATAAAACAAAGCCGTCACAGATACATCTGTCGCGATATTGGTGACAGAGGAGAAGGCATGGCTGTTTTGTTTCTTTTTTAATGCACAATTCCATTTAGGTGATTTTCAGCTTTTTAGGTTACATTCCTAAATTGTTTCTCACCCGCATCTCCAAGAGCAGGTTGTGTAAATAATAAATACATGACAAAAGATGCCACATGTACAAACCTTTGTACCCTGGACATCAGACCCCCCAAGAATTCTTTTGTTTCTGTGTGTATAGAGAGGCTGGTGCTATCATACAGCAGAGTCATTAGTGACAAAGGACCTTTGTCTGTTCGTGTGTAATTTGTAGAAATTATCCAACCCTTGTCAGTTGGTGCAAATATTTGCCCTGTCTATCACCCTGTCCTTGTACTCTAATGCTCATCATGGCTTTGTGTACAGAGACAATACACCTTGTGTATTGACACACACAGTTTGAACAGTGACTGGCTTCACAGTCACACTGTGTGGACAAATAGTCACACTCACAGCCCCAGTGACCTACATATTTGATGCAGTCCTCTTGGCCACATGGCAGATACCACCAACTGGGATGCCAGGATTTTCCCAGGAAGCACATATCTAATTCATACCATATCTGCCCCCCCCCCCCTCCCTCTTATCACACATGGCCACCCAACTTGCATTTCATTGTGTAGTGGGGAAATGCATTCTGGTCTCACAAGTGGTTTGTCAATGTCAACCCAAACTTGGTGGATGCAGATGTTTGAATTTGGTGGTGTATAAAAGTTGAAAAACAAGCGGAAGTATTGATTGATAAGTATTATTTTTGTGCTAAGGTTATTCATAAGGGTGTACTAGACATATATTGAGTGGCAGTTTTGGTTAAATTTAGTTAGTAAACAGTATTTTTGAACAAATTAGTATACGTGGGTGATAATAGGGTAATCTAGCCTTCGACAAATTGTAAACAAGACTGAGCAAAATCTGTTTATTTGATATCGTATATAAGAGACAAAGCAATAAGCGTAACAACTATATGTGTAAGGTAACACTCTGAATAGGTATCATTGTTATTAAAAATAAACAAGCTTTTTAGTAGGAATCCTTAGTTTGTGCATACTATTATTTATAGTGGGTGAAATAGGGTAATCTAGCTTTCAACAAGATTGTAAACAAAACTTAGCAAATCTGATAAATTGATATGATATATAACAGATAAAGTGGTAAGCAAAACAGCTGCATACATAGGATAATTCTTTGATTCGGTGCCATTGTTATTAAAAATAAGCAAGTGTTTTAGCAGAAAGCCCTAGTCTGTTTATATAGGTAGTGTCCAAAGTATCCGCTAGGGAACGGTACCAGTACAGAATAAAATTATTGTTCATGGTAGCATAGGTAGTAAGTTGTTAATAACACGTAGTGTGCTGCAGTTGCTGTACACAATAAACAAACAGTCTTTCTAAAGACTAAGTTGGTATAAACTAAGTTGATTTGATCAATCGTATTATGGCACCTTCCAAGCGGCAAGTGAAGGCAAGGAGGCACTTGCTGTGTGATCACTGCCACAGCTTGGTGGATTTTGCCTTATCGGGGTGCGGAAAGTCTTGGTCAGAGACAACGGAGGAAGGGTTTACTTTCCAATGTTTAGGGTGTTGGAAAGTGGACTGTCTGACGGCAGAGCTAGCTAAGCTAACGGATCTTGTGAAGGGGATGGAGAGAGGAGGGAGGATGATAGCAAGGAAAACAAATGGAGAAAGAACAACAGAAAACATGCCATGCATGAAGGAGACAGTGGAGAAAGTGACAGTAGAGAAGGAGGGAGGGACAAGGGGACAGGAGATGATAGAAGTAGATGCGACAGGAGGAAAGACGAAGGGAAGAAAGGAACTGAGAGTAGATATGACCAAACGGAAGATGTCAGGAAGAAAAGAGACAGGAAAGAAAGGAACAGAGAAAGCGGCAGGGGGGAAAGTCAGCAACCAGGGAGATGCAAAACGGAGGAGCTACTCTGAAGCAGTGATCGAGGGTGCATTGAGAACAGAAAGGGTTTTTATGGGCGACTCAATTTTGCGAAAGACGGACAAGACGTTAAACAAAGGAGAAGATGTTGTTGTTTGTCTTCCGGGCGCTCGGATTGAGCATGTGACAGATAGGGTAGAGAACGTGTTGGGGCATGGCCAGGGAGGATCGATATTAGTACATGTAGGGACGAACAATGCAGACAGGGAGGGGACAACTAGAATAGTGCAAAGATACAGACAGTTGGTAGGGAAACTGAAGAAGACAAGAGTTGAACAGATCATTATCTCAGGAATCTTGCCAGTAATCGGAGGAAGGGGAGCAACCTATAGAAACTGTAAGAGGATGGCAATCAATGCTCTGGTGGAGCAGATGTGTGAAGGAGAAGGAGTTGGATTTGTAGATTTGTGGGGATACTTTGTTGGGAAGGAAGATATGTACGTGAGAGATGGCCTCCATCTAAGCGGTAAGGGCGCAGCAGTGTTCTCCGAGAACCTGCTTCAATCTATGGACAGAGGAACAGGTTGCAATTTTTTAAACTAGTTTCGCAGGGGGGATACACAGAGAAGCCAAATACTAGAGGCATAGCTAAAGACAGCAAAAAGAAATCAGCAAAAAACAGCCTGGAAAGCCCTACGAAATTTGGTTATAAATGTGTTTGTTTAAATGCAAGGAGCATAGTAAACAAAAGAAATGAACTAAACATTATGGTAGAAGATATTGACCCTCACATAATAGGTATAACTGAATCTTGGGCCACCCCCGATATATCAGATGCCGAATTAGGAATGACAGGATATGTAATGTTTAGGAAAGATAGATTAGGAAGAAGGGGAGGCGGAGTTATTTTATATATTAAAGAATCCATCCAGGCTTATGAAATAAAATTAGAAAAAGAAGCAGAATGTGAAGCTATCTGGTGTAACATAGTTACAGGAAACTCAACATTAACTGTTGGGTTAGTTTATCGTAGTCCAAACATAAGCATAGAAGAGAATGAAAAAATGCACAACGCTATAAAAGAAGTGAGTAAACGGGACTGTATTATTATGGGGGATTTTAACCATGGGCATATAAAGTGGACATCTCTACAGAGTCCTGGGAGAGAGGATCAAGAGTTTTTAAATTTAGTACAAGATAGTTTCCTTTTTCAACATGTGTTAGAACCAACCAGGGACAAGAACGTGTTGGACATAGTTTTGAGCTCACAGAAGGAATTTGTTGATAATGTCAATATATGTGAGCCACTGGGATGTAGTGATCATAACCAGATACATTTTATCATCAAAGTAAAAGGAGAACGGAACAGTAAAATACGGTACAGGAAAAATTTTCACAAAGGAAGATATAAGGACATGAGGGAATATTTAGCGAAGATAGACTGGAATAACACACTGAAGAATAAGACAGCAACAGAATGCTGGAATATCTTAAAGAGGGAAATTGACTGCGTCGTTGACAAATTTGTCCCCTTGAAAAAACAAGGGAAAAGGTCAAAGAAGAAACACTTATCGAAGGACGCCATTAGAAAAATCAAGTACAAGCAAATGATGTGGAAGACATATAGACATACTGGAAGTGAAGAAGACTATGCCATTTATAAAGAAGCACTTAATCAAGCTACAGCTGAAATTAGAAATTCGAAGAGAAGCTATGAACAAAAAATAGCTTTCAACATAAAACATGACAGCAAGAGTTTTTATGCGTATGTTCGAAGTAAACAGAAAGTACAAGATAAGGTCGGGCCACTAGAAGGTAGTGATGGAAACATAATAACGGAGGGATTCTTAATGGCAGAAAACCTAAATGAATACTTTAGTTCGGTGTTTACCAGGGAAGATATTAGTACATTACCAGTACTAGAGACTAAGTTCGAAGGGAGAGAGTGTGACTATTTAGGACAACTAACTGTAACCCCAAAAATGGTAGCTATGAAAATAAGAGATATGAAGGATAATAAATCACCAGGAGTGGATGGGATTCCTCCCAAATTACTACTGGAAATTGTAGAACAAATTAGCATACCACTTGCAACAGTGTTCAATTTGGCATTAGAGGAAGGAGTGGTTCCGGTAGAATGGAAAGAAGCAAACATCATACCATTATTTAAAAAAGGATCAAGAAGCAAGTCAGAGAACTATAGGCCAGTGAGTTTAACATCGGTGATTTGTAAACTATTAGAAAGACTAATTAAAGATCACTTGGTTGATTTTCTTGTTAAAAATAAATTGATAAACACATCTCAACATGGGTTTTTAAAAGCGAGGTCATGCTTAACAAATATGTTATGTTTTTTGGAAGATGTCACAAAGTGGGTAGATGAGGGATCACCAGTAGATATAATCTATTTAGATTTTAAAAAAGCCTTTGACAAAGTGCCACACCAAAGATTACTACTTAAACTAAAGGCCCATGGCATAGGAAATAGTATGATTAACTGGATAGAAAAATGGCTTATTGATAGAAGACAAAGAGTAGTAGTTGATGGGGAGGTTTCAAATTGGAAATCTGTTTTGAGTGGAGTACCGCAAGGATCAGTATTGGGACCTATTTTATTCTTAATATATATCAATGATTTGGATGATGACGTAACAAGCAAGGTGTTGAAGTTTGCGGACGACACAAAAGTGTTTAGGAAAATAAAAAGTGATGCAGATAGACAGCATTTACAAGATGATCTAAATAAGTTGATAGAATGGTCTGAGAAATGGCAAATGCTGTTTAACTTTGGAAAGTGTAAGTGCCTCCACACAGGACATGGGAATGAAAATGCACAATATACAATGGGTGGTACTGTACTAAATACTACTGTAAAGGAAAAGGACTTAGGTTTAACCATTAGTGCTGACATGAAGGTATCAGAGCAGTGTGGAATTGCAGCAGCGAAGGCAAACCAAATTCTTGGATTAATTAGGCGAAATATAGTATACAAAGAAAAAGAACTAATAATACCGCTTTATAAAACAATAGTTAGGCCTCATTTAGAATATTGTATACAAGCATGGAGGCCATATCGCAAGAAGGATATTGATATGCTAGAAAGAGTACAAAGGAGAGCAACAAAAATGATACCAAAACTCAGGAATATTAGTTATGAAATGCGTCTAAAAGAATGTGGTCTAACAACACTAGAAACCAGAAGATTGAGAGGAGATCAGATTGAGGTTTTTAAAATATTGAATGGGTATGAAAATATTGACAGAAATATTTTTTTCACGGTCAAGGAAGAGAGAAGGACTAGAGGACATGGAGTTGCATTAGCAAAGAAGCAGTGTAGACTAGATATTAGAAAATTTTCATTTTCCCAAAGAATAGTAAACGAATGGAACAAATTATCAGCTGATTGTGTAGGTGCTAGAAGTGTTAATATGTTTAAAAATAAAATTGACATATACCTAAGACGGGCAGGGTATACTTAGATAGATAGGTTGGACTCTCGATAAGCCAAACGGCTTCCTTGTCCACCTGCCATCTAGAGTTGATTCTCTAGGTGGCAATCTTGTTAAATCTTGTTAAATCTTGATTGTGACCGGAAGTTTATACCCCCCAGGACAAAATCCCCTAAAATGTTACACCTGAGACAAAAAATTACTAAACCCCACTGGCTGTCATTCATATTTAATCATGACCAGAGGGAGTTCTGCATATTTGACGATTTTGTCGAAATCTTTATGTCTGCCTACATGCACTACAATATGCAAAGTACTATGTACAGAAAAGAAGCAACATCACACAAAATATTTATTCCAAAATGTTTGCATATATCATGTGTAATACATTATTATAAATAAATTAATTAATTACTAAAAAAAACACTTTATTTGGGGGACTAATGTTCTGGTTGTGTACAGATGTCCCTCCAAGTTATGATTCAAACAGGGGCAGAGCAGTTCTAAGGAAACACCATCTTACTATGCTTTCAAGAGTGACAGACATTTATTTTATCAAATTCAAAGGTTATGACTGACTGTGGCTGGCCTTGTTATCAGTGTTCAAAAGGCTGTTGTGTTATTCTAGCCTAGAGCTGATACTGCATGTAAAAGGGAAGCAGATATCTTGTGTTCCACCTCATTAAGATAACAGGAACTTAGTGGTTGGTTAAATATAGATCTGTGAGGGAGGATGTTGATTATCTTTATAGGGTCACAGAATAACAGATAATGAACATTTGGGGAGATCAAAGAAGATCAGTATTTCTTTGAGAAATCAATATTTCTATGAGAAATTAAATGAAGTTGTAAAACTACATAAAATGAAGTTATGGCAAATGTAAATTACGTATACCATAATGACGTATTGTATAGTAACCATATAATGCACATAATATTTTATAACCTTAGGCCTATATCAGTAAACATATTTAAAACTCAGTTGGCATGTCCACATGCAACTATTACATTATTACACAAGGTGTCATCAGAAGACTGCTGTTATGACGCAGCAGTCACAGCAAGTGATGACTGTCACTGTGGTCCACCAGACTAGACTCATAAGCATGTAGACCAGTAGCTACATGATGTGTGACCAGGTCCACGCACGCAGAGACACAAATCATTCCTCATTCCCTTGCGATCATGGTGGGGAGATAAAACAGACATAAGAAATGCACTTTTGAGTCAACTAATGAATATATACATGCATGCATCTCACGCGTTGTGTCAGTGATGCGGCGTGCACTTGCAGTTTCCAGTAGAACACTCTGGGACAGTTATAGTGCTGCCAAGTTACAGTGACGGGACTGTGACCCAGTTGACATATATTTAAAATACCAATGTCAACATCTCCTCTTGTCCGACCTTCCTGACAATGCATGCATTATAAGTACAGTTCCCACATGCCTGCACCAACATCCCTTGGCGCCGTTCTCCACAGACAACTACAGTCAGAAAGCAAAGTGGTTTACTGCACTGAGAGCAGAATCAACGGTTTGATTATGTACCAATGACATTACATACTGCACCAGTCTAAGACCAGTCAGCAAACCCAGTCCCAGCACAAGACTCATGCCAAAATAAGTCAGCCTTGTCCTAATGGCAGACAAGTCAGTCTTGTGCCAACACAGCCCATGCAGGAGATTAGTGGCATTCCCACAGGAATCACCTGATCACATCAAGGAAGGGGCAGAAGGTGATCTCAGGTGGATGGGATTAATCATCTGATAAGTCTCCCTGGCCTTTCAGTTCCTTCACCTAGACAGCCCTTATCCTACAAACTAGGTCACCAGGCTTTTTGTTTTGTCCCTGCTTCCACCCAGACTGACACATCAGAGAGACTCTGATTTACACACCTGAAGACCGCAATCAGCAAGACTGGGGAAGGGCTATTTCCACCATTATTTCTGTTTCCTTTCCATCCATTGGCTTGGCTGCCTGTCTTGTGGGAGGTCTAGTGCAGGCCACTAATATATTGCAGACTGTCCCTGTGTTCACTGACCATTGTGCTTTTGTATTAGACCAAGTCAGATCTTGGTACTTCATCTTAATGGGTGTGTACAGGCAGAGTTGATGACATGGACCATGCGAGCTGCAGAACATGTGTGATTACACTCAGTGCATTGACTCTACAGAGTGGGTGCTTTGTCTCACTGCTGGGTGTCTATGTCTAGTATTGTCTACCCATCCATGGCTTTCTCTGTAACATTTTGGGGGAAACAACTTTGTGCGTTGATATATTTCAAGAATGCATGGACTGGTGTCGAGGTTTAGGAGAAGGCATGGACATTAAAACATATTATTAGGATACTCATTCTTGACAATTTGTTAGTTGGTATAAAACACTGGATGGGGACTGCACTAAACCATAACACAAACAGTTCTGTCGCAGTGTAAGTTAAACATTTGTTATCGCTTGTTGTGTTGGAAAAACCCAGCATGGACACATTCCAAAACAATGTTTTCCGAGAGTGAACATTCACTGCCATTCATGCCATTCACAGTGCAGTCTGTAGCTGTGGTTATCTCCATCAAAGTGATTCATGTAAAACACACTCCAGGATTGTTTTCATAATGACCAGATTAGTGTCATGATGAGTGCATTGTTTACTGATGGCCTCTAAACGTGTGACGAAATGACATACTGTAGAAGTGACCTTATCTGTTCTGTTACCC
The DNA here is from genome assembly GCA_964017155.1 of Oasisia sp. SBJ-2009. Classification (NCBI taxonomy): domain Eukaryota; kingdom Metazoa; phylum Annelida; class Polychaeta; order Sabellida; family Siboglinidae; genus Oasisia; species Oasisia sp. SBJ-2009. The sequence goes on from OZ024858.1 coordinate 2,436,518, forward strand.
AGAATTCTCAACCTCCTCAGCAAAGGTTGTAATCATTAGCAGGAAACTCACTGATTCAGTTGTATTTCTTCCCTTGTGCTATCTGTGGTGTATCACCAAACTAGTTTTTCTGCAAATAGTACATATTTACAGTGTTACACTTGTTATCCATGTCCTCCTTTTTAGTGTTTCAAGATTTCTTTTCATCCACACAATTCTAGCCCAGATACTCCCTTTCAAAGATAATTTTTATAATAAATTCCGAAGTAGACTCTGCATGTGTTATTTTGTCATTCTCAAGTCTCTAATCAAACTTGACTAAGAATATCTATAGCAAACTAAATTTGCCTGAAATGTTTTCCCCTATAAAAAAAATGGCGGGCTATCTACAGGCAGCAGTGGGCATCAGTTGGTGTGGACTCCACTCCGAGTCCTCTCTCTCTCCTCCAGTGGCACTCAGCCTCAGTAGTCTGTCCTGGCGTCTGATTAATCCAGCCCTGTCTGTGTTTCTTCTTGTTCTGCTTTGTCCTAACACACACACTGCATGTTTCCAATCACCTCCCAGACTGACTGAAGGTGCACACACCTGGACACGGGGACCGTCTCAAATCAGACTGCGGATTGTCTGCAGACAGTGCAGAGTATGTTTCTGGGCAAATGGTAGATTCTAGGAACGAGCCGTTTTTTTATTTTACCTCACATCAATTGACTGTTTTTCTGTTATTGTTAAGTGTTCTTTTTATAAAAAAAATAATGACACTACAGTGTATTACATGCTATTACAGTTATTATTATGTTTATATTATGAACATATTTTTTTATTTATGTAATAATAATTTTGTTTTTCTTCTAGAATTATGGTTTTCTTTATGGTTACACATGTGTAATTTCAAAATGCACCACACATTATTTTAATATTTTAGCGTGATAATAAGAGATGAATCCTTGTTTGACCTTGTGTACTTATACATTTTTACCAGGATCAGTAGAGTTTACTCCTATCAGTCAACTCCTGTAAATAACACTGGATAGCTTAGTTAGCAGACTCTGCCACTAGCAGACAGCCATTTGTAATTTACTGATGGCCGGTGTCAGACAGAAAATGAAACGTTCATAGGAAATGACTGCTACCATTTTAGACATGACATTATGTGGGTTCCCAGTGTACAGTGGATTGATGTCTGTGTCCCAGTCAATTTGAACTCCCGTGTGATTGTTTAATCTTTATCAAACATCTCCTCAGGTAGCCTGCAAGAAATAAACTTACTCTGAAACAAATGTTAAAAGATGACATTTCAACCCTTCTGCTGATTTCTTTCATAAAATGATGACGTGATTGAACAGTGATTCGGTTCATATTTGAGTAGAATTGGATATAGAGCTATGGCAGATGGTCGTCCTGACCTTGGTTGACACTCAGGACTGTCTGGTTTATGTAGTCTGTTAGTGTTAGCTTCCTTTACTTTCCTCTTATGCCAGTTCTGTTTTGGAGCCAATTCCTTGGTGTTCTTCATGGACACTGAGTTTGAATCTTGGAGCGAAGGAAAAGATATTCCATATATATTATGATCTTCATGAGTTCTCATGAGACCATGCTACTGTCTCTAATGGGTACTGGAGAGATTGATGGAGAACCCACTCATTAACAAGAATAGTTCAGTAATGGACTGAGGTGATACACACGTTGAAGCACGTTTTTGGTTTCTCTGTCACAACACTACAGAGGAGCCACCAATCACGTGTGAAAGGTCATTTGCTGCGGGACTTCACTCAGCGGAGAAGCTGCTAACTGTGTGCGATGGCCGGGTAGACAGAGAGTGGACTGGGGATTCTAAAAACTATCATTGATGGATGGTGCGTGAGATTTGACGTGAATTCACAGTTGTGAGAATTCTTCAGGGAAGCTGAGATTCTGTTCACAGGGTAATCTAGGTCAACTTTTCAGTGAACATAATGCCACAGAATCCGCAGGATAAATGTACCGGTTTTGCACTGAAGTCTGTTAAAATGTTTATGCAAAATGTTCGGTTATTTTATTCTGCTGAACTGTGTCACTGTTAATTTTTTTTACATGATAAAACAACCTTATTACATTTTATAACTACAGGGTAGTTATACATGAAACAAAATGCCCATGTGGTGTGCACTGAGTGGGTGGGGTGGGGTGGGGGGCATAGGAATGTGCTGGGGGAAAACCAGCATGTAGGACACAAGAATCAGACTGAACCAGTGAAGCCTTTGGTGAACAAGATGGTGTATGTAATATTATGTATCACCAGTTTCTAGTTACAGCAGGACTAAGTCTGGTTGGTCCCATAGAGGCATGGGAGAGCTCTTGCAGCCAGCCATGTGATTTACTGAAGGTCCCGTCACTGCAAAAGCTCTCATTCATAAAGAGCACTTAGTGAAATTGCCCGGGATTATGTTACTAATATATTGTGTGACAGGGGGAATTCGTTGGTACATTATTGTCACAAGCTTGGGCACATGTTGTCAAGGCGATGGATTGTCGCCATTTCTGTCACTGTGCCAGGCTAGTTAGGACGGAGACATGGAAAAGTGGATGTTGGCAGTTTTCCCCATGGCATATCCACTATCCAGATTGGTGGCAATGAATGCTGCGTTATTATATTTATTCTGTTTTGCCTGTAACTTTGCACACAGGCTGAGTGGTTGTGACACTTCCTGCAGTCCACCGAGAGTTGGTTTGATTGATCCATGTCATTATTTATACTCAAATGAATATTTTTGGTTACCTCTAAAGGCTCTGATGGTTAACCACAGATTTAATGATCTCTGAGTCTACAGCTAGATGTATGAACTGTGCTTGCAGTACTAATTTGTACACTGAAAGTGACTAAATATACAAAAATCCAGTTTAAAAAAGATGTTTACTTCATGTAATAAGACTAAAATAATTTGTTAATGTAACAAAAATAAATGCATGAATTTAATCATTAAAAAAGGCTGTATTTTAAATTACTCAGAGTCAAAATATGATATGACCTACTTACTGAAACAGGTGTCAAATATGTTTCTTTGGCAGAAAAAGCTCCCATTATTTAATTTGTGTTATCTTTGGTCTAGTTACAGAAGTTACCGTTGGTGTAGACCTGTGAGAGAGACTGTGGGAGTAATGTGTTGTCAATCTGGCAACAGAAAAACTGAACAACAGTCTGCTTTCAAGTTTAACAGTTTGGGAAGATAAGGATTAACTTAACTGCCATCCATGGGTTTCCACTTAGGATGGAGCCAGTAGCTGCCCAGACACTCTGTGGTTGTTATGTCTATGGCCTATTTGAGGGTGGGATGTTAACTAGACCCTGTAAAATATTAATAATGACAATATGAACATGTCTGTTACACCAAAATCATCAGTAACCTGATCTTAGTTGCAGTGTAGTGTCAGTGATAACTTAATAACGTTGACATCTGCTGTTATTGTTAACTTGGGATTCTGTCTAGAAATAGGCAAATAGCAGAGGAATGGGGACACTTTGATGAGAATTGTTGCTGCAGCTGTCTATCAAGATAACACCCTTCACCATCCCTGTGGCAGGCAACTGTTGTTTATGTTGTCACCCCTCATAGGCTCTGTCAAACTGTCAATAACTTGTCATGTGGGCCATCCTGTGCAGCCCCAATTGGCCAAACGGGTCAATCAAAGTGATGGCCTGATGCCTAATGACTTGGACTATGTACAAGATGGAGAAATCAGAGACTATTGAAAAAATACATCAACTTTAGTGTACTCATAACGTTACCAATATCTTCTGAGAAATGTTAACACATCTGTTTAAAAGTTACTTCAGTAAATTGTAACATATTCTGTATTGTTGCGTAACATTTTGTGTAACCAATAAAGACATGTTTTATGTGTCCCAGTTCTGCCGTCTGTGTCTGTGGCTTTGTCCTGTAATTGGTGACGGAACTGTCTGATATTTTGCATGGATCACTGCTCTTTACAGTCTGCTAGTCAAGTACACACATTCGCTGGCTTGACAAGTCTGTTTGAAAGTCTGCAATATTATCATATAAAGTAGTGTGGACTATTGCCGTTATTGACAGCTTCAGTTGGCCCTGGCATATGGTGAATGGCTGTCTCGTCAGACTAACTACATTAATAATCGCATTATTAAGATATTATTAATAATGCTTTATTCATGACAGCCGCGGGGCATGAAATGTGTGATAAATAGGTTAAGTAATCCACTCGGTTGTGATTAAATAATTATAATTAATTACAACAATTGTACCCGCCCATGTCTTCCATTTGCACTTGTGAACTTTCTAAGGAGCAAACTGCCTAGAGCTGTGTGTTATCGTAATGTCATATGGAGGAAATAGATGGATAAAGTGGTGCCATCTAATGAGTGGCACATATATTAACACAACAGTAATTTTATGTTAACACACGTTTCATTCCTTAGGTGGTTCTACTTAATACATTTTTATTATGCTAATATCAGTTTGGGATTGTAAAAATTGCCAGTTCCATACCACATATTGGTGATGTGAGGGAAAATGGCTCTAAATGAATAATGTGTTTGGGCTTAGCAAACACATTACCACATGAATCACCTCCTCATGTTATGTAGATACTCAACAGTAATTTGTTAAATGACCATGACACAAATGCCTTTAGAACATCCCTGTGTTTGACTGATGTCTGGTCTTTGTTGCTGTTCAACAATGTGTTCTCTGACCGGAAGATGACCAGCTTTGACCAGTACCTGTGGTCAGCTTTGACTGGCCACCAGTTCTGCAGTTCACGTGGGTCACACCTCTTCAAAGAGCATGTCTAGACATTAGCGTCCAGTGTAAGCTGCTTGACCATAAAGGCCATCGATCTGTCTTAAAGGTGTGTAGTGGACAATGTGGGTTGTTTCCATAGCCTTGTGCCGGTCAGTTGTTGTGGTCAAGCTTGGTCACTAGTGTCCACATGCTGTCATTTTGAAGCTGTGTGCCACATTTTACCTGTTTCTAACGAGACACTAAAGGTTGTTGACCCTTTCGCCAAGTGCCTGTCAGGAAAGGGGAAGTAAGTGATCCCAAGGAGGAAAATGGGAAAAACGTAGTTTTGACTTCCTAACTCAGGATAAAGAAAGCTCTGCAAGTGAACCAGTGCTGTGTTATTTCTCCACCAGGATGTTTGGGGTTAAACGGGTCATAAGGGGCCATTCACAGAATATTGTCATCATTTACTTATTCTTACGGAATGTGTTTATTTACAGATGTCCAGAATTTATAGTTTGAAATATTGATGATGTTGAGAATGTTTAAAAATAAGATATGCATGTATGTAAGAAAAAACTAAGAATGCTATGACGTATGCAAGAATATATTGCTGACAACCATTGTAAGAATGTTTAGAAACACTTATTTACAATCACTGTATGGTTATTCAGTCCATGTGCGACTAACATTTTCATAAATTCCTGTACACAGACCTTGTTGGCCTCCCCTTTGTGATTTGAATAGATAAATATCAACATATGTGAGAGAAACACTAAGCAAGAATGCTCGTCTGGAATAATTAAAACACTAAGCAAGAATGATCGTCTGGAATAATTAAAACACTAAGCAAGAATGCTCGTCTGGAATAATTAAAACACTAAGCAAGAATGATCGTCTGGAATAATTAAAACACTAAGCAAGAATGATCGCCTGGAATAATTAAAACACTAAGCAAGAATGATCGTCTGGAATAATTAAAACACTAAGCAAGAATGATCGTCTGGAATAATTAAAACACTAAGCAAGAATGATCGTCTGGAATAATTAAAACACTAAGCAAGAATGCTCGTCTGGAATAATTAAAACACTAAGCAAGAATGCTCGCCTGGAATAATTTAATTATTTTTTTCCTTCAAGTCACAGATGTATTAATTGATAAATCTTGTTGTCCCACCCTCCCTTCCTACCTCCCTCCCTCCCAGCCTGTCTCCCTCCCTATCTCTTCTGCCATCTTTTCCTCCCTCTCATCCAGCAGTAGTTAAGCAGCTGCAGTGAATTGTCTCAGCTGGGTCTGGACCACATATCTATGGTGTGGACCTTGTAGTCCTGGAGCCGAATTCACATCGCCCGGTTAAGCCTTCCTACACGGAGGTAACGCTATCCGCCGGATAACGGCATGTGATTCTGTATTCTTTTACTATCGGCGGTTACGTCATTTACCTCTGGGTAGGTTAACTGCTCGACATGAATACGGCTCCAGGTTCCCTCAGGGTGTCCACCGTGTACCTTGGCCTACTTCTTGCAGGTCACACAGCAGCCCACTGACTGGTCTGAGTAGCAGTGAGACCCAGTGACTGGTCTGAGTAGCGGTGAGACCCACTGACTGGTCTGAGTAACGGTGAGACCCAGTGACTGGTCTGAGTAGCAGTGAGACCTAGTGACTGGTCTGAGTAGCGGTGAGACCCAGTGACTGGTCTGAGTAGCAGTGAGACCCAGTGACTGGTCTGAGTAGCAGTGAGACCCAGTGACTGGTCTGAGTAGCGGTGAGACCCAGTGACTGGTCTGAGTAGCAGTGAGACCCAGTGACTGGTCTGAGTAGCAGTGAGACCCACTGACTGGTCTGAGTAGCGGTGAGACCCAGTGACTGGTCTGAGTAGCAGTGAGACCCAGTGACTGGTCTGAGTAGCAGTGAGACCCACTGACTGGTCTGAGTAGCGGTGAGACCCAGTGACTGGTCTGAGTAGCAGTGAGACCCAGTGACTGGTCTGAGTAGCGGTGAGACCCAGTGACTGGTCTGAGTAGCAGTGAGACCCACTGACTGGTCTGAGTAGCGGTGAGACCCAGTGACTGGTCTGAGTAGCAGTGAGACCCAGTGACTGGTCTGAGTAGCAGTGAGACCCACTGACTGGTCTGAGTAGCGGTGAGACCCAGTGACTGGTCTGAGTAGCAGTGAGACCCAGTGACTGGTCTGAGTAGCAGTGAGACCCACTGACTGGTCTGAGTAGCGGTGAGACCCAGTGACTGGTCTGAGTAGCAGTGAGACCCAGTGACTGGTCTGAGTAGCAGTGAGACCCAGTGACTGGTCTGAGTAGCAGTGAGACCCACTGACTGGTCTGAGTAGCGGTGAGACCCAGTGACTGGTCTGAGTAGCAGTGAGACCCAGTGACTGGTCTGAGTAGCGGTGAGACCCAGTGACTGGTCTGAGTAGCGGTGAGACCCAGTGACTTCTGTGAGTGGACAGTTTCCGTCTTCCTCTGATGTAATCATTCAGACGTTATATTCATGTGTATGCATGTATATGGATAGGTTTTTTCTGAATTACAACAAGATCTGACAAAACCCTGAAGCTTTCCACTTGCAGCTTCAGACTTGTTATTCTGATACAGTGTCCATGGCGCCATGCACATGCATGTATGTACAGGACACCCATCACCCATCACACTCAAACATTGTGGCCCTACAGTTAACAGGAGCCTACTGCCCTACAGTTAACAGGAGCCTACTGCCCTACAGTTAACAGGAGCCTACTGCCCTACAGTTAACAGGAGCCTACTGCCCTACAGTTAACAGGAGCCTACTGCCCTACAGTTAACAGGAGCCTACTGCCCTACAGTTAACAGGAGCCTACTGCCCTACAGTTAACAGGAGCCTACTGCCCTACAGTTAACAGGAGCCTACTGCCCTACAGTTAACAGGAGCCTACTGCCCTACAGTTAACAGGAGCCTACTGCCCTACAGTTAACAGGAGCCTACTGCCCTACAGTTAACAGGAGCCTACTGCCCTACAGTTAGCATGAACCTATAGCCAGCCCTACAGTGATTATTAATGTAATGTGAATAAGTACATGTCACAATAATTATGTTATTAGTAGTTAATACACTGTACAAATTGTATATTCATGTTCATTCATCATGCCCATTTTATTTTAAATTAGTCAGTTCCCAGAATATGCCCATGCTTGGGAACTACAGTTAGGGTTATCTGCCCTTCTCTGTAACTGGGTGTGTAAATCACCCAGTAGAGACTCATTATTGCACTTTATTACTTTCAGGGTACTGTGCTTGTCACAGTGAATTTGGAACAGCCTCTGTACTGTCTGTAGTTCTGCTAGCTAGTCAAGTACTGCTTAGGTCACATACTGCGTAGCTACTTAGCTAGTCAAGAACTGTGTAGCTAGTCACGTACTGTGTAGCTACGAAGTAGCTAATTATGCAGCTCCTAGTTTCGATTTCATACTAAGCTCAACTGAGTGACAACACAATTTGCAGATTAATTTTCTACAACTGTGACATTTCATTAAAGGTTGATGAAATGTCTCTCTGTGTTAGCGTGAATTGGAAAATTGCATTGGTTCTGCATGTTGATCAACTCCTGTGAAGGCTGCAGATTAGCAAGTGAAGTGTGCATGCTTGTATTTAGGTCCTGAATTTTCCAAGCATTTTGATGTCGAGTTGTGGCAGGTCCACTGTGAATGACAGCCCTGCTGGTCCATTATGCAAAACAACACTTTCAGCTAATGGGGTGGATAGTTTGATGGTCAATTGTAAGAGGTAGATCCCGTTTCACTGGTCTTTTCAAAGCACCAAACAGAACTTTGAGTGTAGAAGAGGTCTCTACCCTTTGCACCATAGAATCAGCATTCATGTAATTGCACCATACAGGGCATTCCCTGGGGTGTTCTGGTATTCACCCTATCTATTTCCCTGCTGGGCTGGTAATTCTCATTGCCCTGAGCTCAATCCAACACATGTAGAATTCACCCCAAGAGAGGCATTATGTTAACCCCATCAAAGTGTAGCCTCATACCTTCAATGGGAGGGTCAGAACCCCTGCTGAATGACCACATTACACCCCCCAGGGTATACAGCCTGGATTTACCCCCTGGCCAGATCCATGGCTGAGGTATATGTGTTGTGCTGTAGCATTGTGTTGGTGCTTTATTCTTGGACAATATAGGCAGTAATTGGACTGGATGGTTGTGTCTAACTGGATGTTGATGAGATCCGCTATTGTAAATTGTACTAAACACAGTGTATCTTACCTGTATTCATTAGGCCTAATTAGTTACTGGTAATTGACATCAAATTTTTCATGGGAACCATATCTGTGCATTGTGTCTGTTTCTGTCATAGTATTAATTAATGAAAACAACCAGTGTGTAACAAATCACCCTATTTGTCTGTAATTATTTGAAAAATGTTTTCTGTTTGGTATAATATAGCAATGATCGATACAGACTATTTTAATTTACCTGAGTGGAATTTGAATGTCCGAATGTAGGCAAAGAAATACTGTGAGTGAACATTTCACAGGCATTCATTCAATCAAGTTGGCAGTTGTATACGGCTGTGTCCTGTTGTGTTTTTGTTTTAAGTCTGGAATATTTGAATGTTATTTAATCATTTGGTTAATGGCTGTTCAGACTTCTATTGTAACTCATATATTTTACTCACACAGCCTGGCTCTGCACCTACCACTACTGCCATCACAACAGACGTACTTATTAGTTGCCTGCATTGCAACAAATATTTAGCACCTAATATATTCTCCTTGTACCATCATGTGACTATACAACTTTGCCATCAAGAGGCTATTATTGTTGAATGTGCCGGGTTCAGATCCTGTGTTATGGTGTTAAAACCTTGGGCAAGTTTGTTCACTCTACATTGCAGTAGTTCACTCAGCTATAGACAATGGTGGATATGTGTACGAGCACCCTTTGCGCATTAATTGTAGCATATGGCTGGATGCGTCCCAGAGAAGCCGAGATGGTGTCTGAGTGAACAGGTCTGTTAGGGAAGTAAAGTGTAAAGTGCTTTGAATGGTCCTGAGGATTGGATACTGCGCTATATAAGAACTTGCCTTTTTACATCTGCTGTCTCCTTGTACTTGTACTTACAATCTCAACCCCATCTCCCCAGTGTGTGTAGTTCACTGTACCCCCTCTGTGCTGCTACCTTAGCCTTTATCTCTTTATCTATATCCTACCTGTGTGACAGTCTTCTTTGTTACTCCTTCACAAACCCACTGATAACTGTGCATAATTATTAAAACACACTACGCCAAACTGAAGTCGTTGATGTCTTATCACGCGTTATCGAGTGCCTTTCTGTACACACCGACTTCATTCATACAACGCACCGTTGTGTTTTGTGAACCCATGTTCACACTGGCTGTCCAGCCGTGAACTAAATCACAATGGTGGGTGATGATAGGGGAGTTATCGTGATCAGAATCTGTCGTACTCGTACTCAACAGACGTGTGCTAGTCACAGTCAGCTGGGCCAGTGGCATGTGGCTGTCAGATTCAGCTAAATTCATTATTTTCTGACCTGTGTCAGTGACATTCCTTTGAAAGTGCTTTACATACCTTCCCTGTTATCAGGCGTTCCCTGGCTGCCTTGGGTTAATCTGAGGCAACCAATTTAACAAATATGCCACATTGTAACAAAGGTTGAGTGCTGTTGTTGATGTTAGTCAGAATAAACTAACAAACATTAATAAATATAATAACGGTATTCTGATTTTACTCTTAATAGATTTTCTTTGAAATGCTATGATATACCCGTAATATATATATATTTAATGTTTACCTGTATTTTTTTACCATTTTAGTTTTATTCCCAAGAAGTTTACGTCTGTATTTTTCTTCTTGTGTATTTGTTATGTACTCATTCATGTAAACAATATTATTATTATTATTATTATTACAAGCATTTATAAAGCGCCATATCTCCGGGACCAGCCCGTTCATAGGCGCGTACACACATTACATTACAATATTGATAATGTACTCTCAGTTTCATTAATTATTTTATTTATGCTACACAGTATACTTGTATACATTTAAAAAATAATAATAAGTAAGTTCTATGGTGCCAATATCCAAGAGGATACATGCTCAGTGGACAACAAAACCAGTGGATTTAGCATTTTCATAGTCAAGGGCAAATTAAAATCAAAAGGATAAATGACTAATTAAGTAGATAAATGAAATAAATGAAATATGAGTTATGGTAGTAAAGTCTCTTAGTGAATTGTCCAACAAAACAGCTTGACCACCAGTGGACAAAGGCCAGAGTGTCACTCTGTGCCTTGGGTGTGTGGTTATGTTCTGGAGGGTCACTGAGATGTTGGCCCTCTGCTGCCAGTGATAGCTAAGCCTACCATCTGGACATCACAGCTGTCCACCTAATGTACTGTGACATCATAGACAGGGTGCAGTGTGACAGTTGGCAACATGTGTGGGTGGGGCCAGTGAGGTAGTGACCAGTCTGGACACAGTGACCACATCACTTAATGTAGCCACTGTTTATTTACTTGCCCTACTGCCATAGTTGTTGGCATGAGGGCTAATACACATGTGTATACTATGCTGTGTCAGAACCACTAGGCACTTGTACAAGGGTGAATAATGGGTGGGGATCACTCTCTCTCTACCCCTGCCCTTTCTCTCTCTCTATCTCTCCTCTCTCTCCCTCCCCCAAACTCTGTCAGATTCACTGCTCTAACAAGCACAGGCAGTACAAACCATTCAGTGCAGAGAACTTTATCTATAATTCTAATGGTGTCTTTATTACCTGTACTAGTCATTGACCAGTAGTATTAACCTGAACCTCTAAATTACTACAAGGGCAGCGTTTATGTTCAGCAGAAGGTATATACGACCTAGTGTATGTCTTCATGAAAATGAATTGTGTCAGTGAGCTGGGTTACCTTGCTATATGTGTAAGGGGTACCCAGTGGAGCCGTTACACAGTGTAGGGGGTACCCACTGGCCACTGTATTGTGTGTGGGTACCCTGTACAGTTGTAGGGTATACATGAGTAGGGGTTACACAATATAGGGTGTACCCCGTGCAGAGGGCAGCCACTGTAGCAGGGTGCCCAGTGGGGGTGGACCCAGTACCCTCTTTCTGCTACCATAGCAGGTAGACAAATAGCTAATGTATTTGTTTTACAGTATATGTAATAGCACATATCTGTTTGGATTCTGTGCTCTCTACTTAGCTGACCTACAAATCTGTTGTAATGCCATTGAAATATTTCTGCTGCATATTTAATAGACCAAAGGTCTTTATTCTAATTGCCAGCTACTTCACCCCTGGGTGGATTGACCGATTGATGGAGTGATTGTTTATATAGGAAACATTTTGTCCCATAGTATGACACATAAAAAATAGCATACACTGAGTAGCATATCAGTGATTAATGAACACAAGACTGAATACAGTATCTTGTTATAAACATGTGATGAGGTAATATTAGTAAAAAGTTGATGTGTGTGATTGTATGCAATAAACAGTGCCCAAATCCAGTATCAAATGAATTTCTACAAGAGTGTATTATATGGAATAGAATAATAAAACATTTTAGAATTTAGAATTAGACCATGTGCCGTATAGCCGCAATAAACATGTTAATTTTGTTAAAATAAGATCGTTTTGAACATTTAAAAACAACCACATAATTATGTGCATATTTGCTTCCAGCACGATACTGTAAATGTGGTATTACAAATTAAATATACAGTCTAACCTGTGAATACCCTACATGAAAATGTAAGCAGTCTAATTTCATGCTTGATTAAATCTTGCACCTATCTGGACAGCCTGCTGATGGTATCAGATGTAGACAGTGGTGATTGTATGAAACCAGCAATCTTACTCCAACATACCCAACTCACTGGGGCCTACAAATGTTTGCACCCACTGATTTTATGTGATGGTAACCACAAGATAGTTTTACCAAAATTACCTTTTATACTCTTTATAACATTTATTGCATGACTTGAAAACCTTGCATAGTATTCAGAAATCCATCCATATGGGAAGTTATTCTAAACAAATTCAAATCTTATCTTCCTGTATACAGGCAAATTCATATGATTTGTTTTGTAATTTAAACAAGGAAGTTTGTGTCATATTTCCCACCCTACCACTTCCCACTCCACCACTTCCCTTCCCTGGCCTTGGGAGCCAGGAAGAAGAAACCGCTCCTGGCTTTATCCCAAATACCCAGACGTATGGGAATAACCCATAAAACATGGGAAAATGTCGTCTTCCGTACGAGAAGTAAAGTAGGGCACCAGTCTGCAAGGCTTAGTCAGGTCAGGGGGAGGGAGGTGTTTACAGCACTGGAGGTCTCTGCCAGGTCTCTGCCAGGTCTCTGCCAGTCTCTGCCAGGTCTCTGCCAGTCTCTGCCAGTCTCTGCCAGGTCTCTGCCAGGTCTCTGCCAGTCTCTGCCAGGTCTCTGCCAGTCTCTGCCAGGTCTCTGCCTGGTCTCACACTTTCACCTGTCTGGTGTTCTCCAGTGAAAAGATGTGCTTCTTAATGCGTCATAGATCCACAGACCTGGCTTATTAATGAGCACCTCCATTGATTTTCTGTCATGTCCCACATATGGGGCTGTAGAAAATAGAAAAAGTCGCTGCCTGCCATCGTCTTTGGGGGGTGGTGTCAGCGGTCAAAATTCGGCACGGAAATAGTTGTTTTCAATGTGGGGTAATTGGTCGCTTTTGTTCAGTGTGTTGCGGATCGTTGTAAAATGGAAGCGATGTTTCATTTATAACATCATTATTACAAATGTCACATTATTTCTGAGTCACTCATTTGCTCCGTCGGTCAGTCGCTTTGTCATCCAATCACTCTGTCTCTGTCTGGTTTAATGAAGACAGCGGATGAAAGAGACCACATAGTTAGCAGGGCCTCTATGTCATATTTATCATTTGCAATATTTACCATTTGTGGTATTGAGCTCTAGTACATCTATATACCACCAGGACGTAATTGGGTATCTACAAAATTAGACTACAATTACATGACTATTGTATGATATCATTTTATATCAATGCCATTTGCAGCAGCGGGCCTTATTTTCACATATGCCATTGGGTCCTGATACGTTCACCGTCCTTTGTTTTATTATTTTTAAATAGGTCATTGTTTTATTACATAGTTTTTAATTAGTTATGAGGTTTGTTTAATAGTAATTTAAGTATAATATAATGTGGATGAAGTATACATATACAAGTATATAATATTATATACAAGTGAGTCCAGATATCACAATTACCACAAGATCAAGATATCACCTACACCAGTGAGCCATGATATCATATGTACCATGAACCATAATATCACATTCACCAATGATCCCTGGTACCACCTGCACCAGCCAGCCTTGATATCATTTGCTTGTCCCACAAAGAGACAGCCTATGTTTATAATAAATAACCTAATTTACTTATCAGATCATGCAGTGGTCCGCTGCTGCGTGTGGCTAGGCTGGGGTCCTTTGTGTCTCACATCTGCGATTGTATGATATATTGTGGTTTTGTTTGAGAAATGCGAGTAAATGTCAAACATCTGTGGTTGGATTATTTGGCATTGTTCTGTGCGTGCGAGTGTATCATTCACATCTGCAGCAGATAAAACACAACCTGCTACATTCAATATTGATAAGTACGCAATGTTTTGAGGCCCGGCCAAAAATAATGTGTTGGTTCAGATTTACTGTTTGCTGTTGGTGTTTTATTGGTCCCCAGCGATGTGGCCATCTGGAGTCTTACATATGTTTTATCGTTGACATCTCTGCGTTGTAGTGCCGCTGTCGCAATGGGTCTCTATGGCAACGAGGATGCAAGGAAAGGCGTGCGTGAGTTTGTGAAGACAACCAAGGATGCTGCGAGCGTCGTCGTCTCCGTGCGAAAGGAGGTGAGAAATACAACTTTCTCACTGAATGCCTGGTGGATCTAATGGCGCTTTATTCAGCATAATGTACACGATAACATTTATGTATGGTGTTATGAGGACCATGCTATTTAAGACAACATTTCTGGTCAACAGTGATGGCAGTGTCATCAGTGTCCGGCAATGTCATCAATATCAGGCAGTATAATCAGTTTCATGGAAGTGTCATCAATGTCAGGCAGTGTCATCAACGTCAGGCAGTGTCATCAACATCACACCATGTCATCAATATCAGGCAGTGTCATCAGTGTCAGGCAGTGTCATCAATGTCAGGCAATGTCGTCAACATCAAACCGTGTCATCAATATCAGGCAGTGTCATCAGTGTCAGGCAGTGTCATCAGTGTCAGGCAGTGTCAGACAGTGTCATCGGTGTCAGGCAATGTCATCAACATCAGACAGTGTCATCAATATCAGGCAGTGAGTGTCATCAGTGTCAGGCAGTGAGTGTCATCAGTGTCAGGCAGTGAGTGTCATCAGTGTCAGGCAGTGAGTGTCATCAGTGTCAGGCAGTGAGTGTCATCAGTGTCAGGCAGTTTGTTGTGAAGTTATACGTGGTTGAATCGACACACCTGAAGTTTTGAGACTGACAATTTTATTAAAGTTACGTTCACATTTCTAAGCAACTGCTTATTGACCCAGTCGAAAATACAATCAGAAATGCTTTTTCAAGATAATGATTCTTATTTGATTAACACATATAGTAAGTTGTTTCTAAAGAAACAGTTTATACTTTCACCCATGCAAGAGTAGATTTCTCAAAAGTGTCATCGAAAGATAAACAGATTCCGTAGACTTCCTTGTCCAATGGCTGGCTGTTGGTGGCTCAGTATCCATGGCAACGAGTATAAATACATTTATGTGGAAATGAGCCACTGCTGAACATAGTCACCTGACTGGCAGTTATGAGTCAATTTGCAGTGGCTCAACACATCATGTGAGTGGGGCGAATAATGTAAACAGTCATGGTTTCACTTTTGATGTAGAACACAGATAGCCGTGAACTCTTGATTCTTTCATGTATTCGTGTTCAACTGGTGGTTTCAAGGTTCCTTTAAAACCAGTCTGTTCATCACCTGGATTCAGCCGTGTGTGGTAATTATTAGCAGGAAATTCATTGAATCGGTTCATCCATTTGCAGTTTGCAGTGTTGCAGTGACACTCCATTAGTGGTAATATACTGACATTGTCATTTTGGGCAGATGGCTGTTCTCTATTAATTAATGATGATCGTCCACAGAGATGTGACCATCATGTCACCACTGCTCATGTGTCCAGCTGGTTGTGTATTGTGAACAATTTGGTTGAATTAGCTGCTCCGGTGGTGCATGAATTCTTAGTATTTTGTTACATTAATGAGAATGTCCATTTAAGCGAGTGTGCATAATCCTTCAGCACTTTATTGACCATTGATTCATCGCCTGTCAGTGTGTGGACAGACTGGTCTAATAGTACTTACCAGGTCTGAATGGGCAGCGTTCCTTTGCCAGGAATTTTGTTACTGCTGGATTTCTAGGAATGTCCATTTGGCAGCCCACGATCACAGTCCCCACCACCAGAGGCAGGAATGAGGTCTGCCTTCGTGTTGATTCATTCAGTCCCCTGACCTGTTGTTTACATGACATAGTTGTACAGGTTCAGTGTTGAAGTAGAGAGTACTAAATGTTACACACACATCTGTATGTTTACTATGTTATATGCTTACTTTTGCTTGTTGTAAGTGCATCTCTCCCAAGGTTCTGTTGTCCATCCACCTATTTCGGTGTTTGTTCACTTCCTTTTAGACAATTGACTTACCATTGGCTGTGTATTTTAGAAAACTCAAACAGTTATTTACCATGTTCTCATGCAGTAGTTACTTAATTAAGAGGTTCTATCTCCGACAGGGGAGAATTTGAGTGGTAAACCTTTCTCCTCCTGAGGGTGTCACTGTTAGAATGAGTTTTTAAAGATCAACATACTGTAATGTTGATAACTGAAGCCCTCAGTTTGGTGCTTCAGATGTTAAGATATACTACAGTTGTTTCTAAAAGCTGGGTGAATGTAACAGACAAATCTAAAACGCTCATGCCAATGGAAAAAATGGATGTGCTATTAATGGTAGGATGTGAGAAACAACCATTTTATTGTGGCAACACATTGGTATTTATACATAATATTACTGAATACATGCCACGAAACTGAAATTATGCTAAAACGACACTTCACATCTCAGTGTAGTTGGCTAGGTGTGGAGTTTCCTGTGCAGTCAGTGATCTCGGAACTTCTAAATGTGGCGCTGATACATATATTGGTGTTGTGAGTAAGTTATGGGGTGAGTGAAGCCAGTCACTGACCCTCTACTGCCCACGTGGTGATGGCCATCTCATCCCCTCTCATCCCCTTGTCTCAGGTGAAGACTGACAGCCAGCTGAGTCAGATATTGTCGACAACAGATTGTGGAGAAAGGTTAAAAGAGGATAAGTCTGCTAAGTGCACAGATGAAACGGCCCTGTGATGTGGGTTATTTGAGCACATAATACACCTTTGTGAATCACAGCCAAGTTGCTCAGAATTCTGCGACAAGAAAGAAAGGTTCAGTGAGTTTGTAACACCCACAGATGTTGACTAAGGCACTGTGATATATAAACAAGGTAAATGGCACAAGTTTTTTTGTACAGTTGATAAAGGTTCATTTGTCCTAAAGAACAAGTCAGAATGTGTTTACACTCCCAGTCCTCTTGTACTCTACAATCCACATCCTGGTAGACAAGTTGACACACACCTACTCAACTTCTCTTGAAAAATATTCATTCATAGAATGTATAGATTTATCCTTACATACACATACTAATGTAAAGTCAGTTAAACTGTTCTTGCAGTCGGGAGTGGATGAATTTCCCATCCTTTGCAACTGATTAACTCCCCAGACTTTGAACAAATAGAATTCCCATGGTTTTAATGTGTTAAACTTAACTTTGAATGAGTGAGTGAGTGAGTGAGTGAGTGAGTGAGTGAGTGAGTGAGTGAGTGAGTGAGTGAGTGGGTATGGGTGGGTGGGTGGGTGGGTGGGTGGGTGGGTGGGTGGGTGGGTGGGTGGGTGGATGAGTGAATTAATATATTTCCCATGCTGTGAATGAATAAAATGGCCATGGCAGTAAACAGTTAATTTGTCCTGGCTTTGAACAAATAAATTACCAAATTTTTGAAGAATTTCCCATGCTTTGAACACAAGAATTTGCCAGGCTTTTAAAACATACATTTTCCCATCCAGACGTTGGATTTCTGTAATATCACTAAACTCTGACCTGTGAAAACAGTGCACTCTTATAACTCTTATGTTGTGCTCCACTTTTATTCTGTAAAAAACCTGTCTGCATATATTTCCATTCTGGCAATCCACAAGTCAGACACAAAGACTTAAGCTTGGGAGTGTTCTATGGATAATTGATAGAAGCATTGTAACCACTGGTGACTTCACTTCCTACAGCCCCCTGGCACTGTCAGACTTACAACAGTTCACATCCACCCTCTACCACTTCACTGATGTTCACCCTGTGGCTGGAGGAAATTAAAACTTCATTTGCCACATCCTGCCCTGTCAGCAGCGGCTCTACATCTTTGTCAGCCACTTCCTGTTGTACACTAGTCTCGCAGCAAATGGACAGCACACTGGAGAATAACCGGGGAGATTTAGTCAGCAGGGATGGACTCATTGGTCCAGGGCATTCACACTGGGTCTTTTTGTCTAACAAGTCGGGATGAATTTTAAATGACATTCTTTTGCAGGCACTTTCTGCTGAGTCAAGTATCCAAAAGGTGGTGTCCATGAAATTACTTAAATTCGAGTCTGTTTGAGCAAGCTTCTAAGACACGTGATTTGTCGCACTGTATGACTGTCTCAATTCGTTAATATCCCACCTACCTGGTAGTGCAGATGATGTATGGAATTGGTCCTTAAGAAGTCTTTTTGCTGTTCGCTGACCTCCAAACGATACATTACTGACAGGTCAGGTAACCCATGTTATTAAAAATTGATTTGAATAAAATTTGCCTGCAACATTAATGAACAAGCTATTAAATCAAGTGCGTATGAGATGTATTCAGTATGTTAACATCAGCTTATGCAGTGTTATATACTTAGACCTACCTTCATTCAGAAATTTGAGTCACATATGACAACTACTACAAAGGGTAATAGCTGGAATTTTATGTATACAGGAAAACTGGCATGTAGAAATACAAGTCTATTGACTGGAAACAATCCCATAAATAAAATCACAAATGTTATAAATTGCATTGGTCCTGCTAAAAATATTCCAACAAAATATTTGAGATTTCTAATAACTGTTATTGACTTGAAATAACAAGTTTTGCCTGTTGCAGAAATTGTACACAGATTGTATTTGGCTGTTAGTGATTGCATGATTTTCTACCATACTGATCTGAAATCTGACACAAATTATAGCCCTCTATCTGCTTATCATTTCACATTGATGGTGCAGTAATTCATTCTGACATGTTCCTAGTGGCCACAACTGATAGTATTGTATGTGTGTGGCATGTATCTTTTGAGTGATCACTATCTTTTATTTGTGTTTTCATAAATTTTTGTTGGTATTTTCAACTTGCACTTTTCAACCTCTGGATGAAAAGGCCTAAATCATGTGTCTGGTTCGTTGAACTTTGTTTAAAGACATATCAGCTTGATCTTTTTAAATGGATCATGTAAACTCCATTGTTTATATTGTTCTTACTTTTTGATCTATATCTGCCCCGAAGTTAAAGCAACCACGTAATTATTTTTGAAAACGGTTGTAAACTCAGAGGAATCACTGGAAATGCTTAAGATTGCTGTATAAATGTCAAGGTCATTTCGCATTTTCTTGGTTTTGGTCCATCTGCACTTGTAATGCCAGTTAATTGGAGGTCAAGCTGTCAATTATTTACCTCAAGTCTTCCCAATAGACAGGCCAGGCAATGTAACCAGTGTGGTCAGTCTCTGTCACATCCATCCCAGGAGATGGGTCATTACTCTGTCCAGCTGCCCCCTTCCCTGTCCCCCATCCAAACCCTCCTTACTCCCTCAGCCCATTACTTCCCATCATCATCTCCCCAGCAGCTGGTTATGTCTTAATCTTATCTAAAATCACTTTATCTTTGTACACTAGTGGGTAGGGCTTTGTGCAGAACCAGATTTTTGTCAGTCACACATGTTTTGGTGGACACATGGATGTTAACTGTTACGCCAGTTTACCAACTTTAAAATGTGCCTGATGACCTGAAATGGACTACAAACACACATGTGACACCATTTACACTCACTTCTAAGGCATAACTGACAATATATATGATTTGGGAAGAGTTTTTTGCTTCTTCATTTTTTTTTACCCGTCCACCCATATTTCTACCAGTCTGCAACGGGTTTTACCCGTCCAAATGATGGGTGGACAGGTCCTGCATAAAGCTGTGCTGGTGGGAGAGATTTGGCCTTCGTTAGTAATTCTCCATCCTGGTTGTTTTTACTCTGCCAAGGAGAAAGCCAGGGATTGAGAAAATAATGACACAAACATCCATTATTTATAAGCGATAGCAAATATTTCATTGATTTGATGCAAGTAAGTACTTAAATAATTCCCCCCCCCCCCCCCCCCCAACATTTACATTCATATAGTAACATTCTGTTTGACATTGTTATAATTCTCAGTGATCTTCTGACTGTTTCCGTGACCTATTTTGAAAAGAGAAAGGAACATTCCTTTAATGTCTCCTCTCAGGCCTTATGCAGACTAGCTGACTATTAACGAAGGCTATTAATCACTTACGATAGAGTAGCATGTGGATGCACATTTATCTGTTTAATTAACAGATTTGTAGCTACATGATGAAATGCTAATATCACCTAACTGGACATGACCTAGATGTCCCAGTCACAAGGTGAGTGACAGTGATACAGGACACCCAGGAACAAACAGGACAAATTTAGTCATAGTTCAACTGGGGGAATATTTTGTGGGTATGTTACTGCCTTATTTAAGTTTCTAGTCTGTACAATATTTTTATAGATTTCAAATAGGATGATATTGTTATTATATGGTATAATATATAATTAATAATTGCTGATTTTGGGGTATTGTATGTGTATCTCATCCCAAGCATCAAGGTCTTGTTGTCTCTTTCTACATTCATTCTCTTCCTCGGACCAGTGGTTTCTGATCTACTAACAATTTGGTGATGTACTTAAAAAAATGTAAAGGCAGCTACTTCAACAACTTAGAAATTACACATGTATTCGGTTTGCTGCCTACTGGAGAAACAACGTAGTGGTTAATGGTTCTCTAGATGGCATCATCAATAATGCTATTAAAATATAAATAAGGTATTGGTGATAATTTATTTATTATATGATGCACTTGCTTTGCTGTCTCCGGAGTGTAATTTAGTGCCTTACTGTAAGTGTTACGGTGTATTACTTACTACAGTATGCTGTAATATGTGATTGTATAGCCTTTCTGACAGTTACGGAGTAAGTTCCTGGTTACAACTACTTGACCAGGTGACACAGTCAAAATAAATGCATCTGATTGGTTAATGCTACACTTGTATAATATGCAGTGCCCTCTGGTGGCAAAATAACAAACCGGCAAAGCATCAGTGAAAACATCTAAACTCCATAAAGCAATGTTTACTGCAACATCAGTGCCAATGGAGAGGTTTGTGACCCTTAATAGACACACCAAATCTATCTGGACATGATCTGTGTGATTAAGCGTGCACTAGAAGACCCCAAACTTCCCACTATCAGCAATCGTTCCCATTTCCATATTGCCACAGTAGGCAGGGATTTCAGGCACCAGTTTGGGATCGCACTGCCATCGATTTCCCTTCATGTCAAATAGCTGGACTAGTTTTTTATTGATTTACTGTGTTTTGGGGCCACCGTGGTATTACCTTCCATGTCCAGGGAGTACGCACTCGCTACTGAAAGTAATTATTTTCTCGAGGCAAAATAAATGTTTGATTACCTGCACATGCAGCACATGTGGCCGTCGGTTTTGTTGATGAAAGAAAGACCATTTGGGGCCTGTGTTATGTTTGTGGTGTTTCTCTTTGTTGTAATTTATTGATATTAGCATTTTCCAATCGTCAGCATTGCCTGTAATCAGATGCGTTCAATTAAGCTGCCGCCAAAACAGCTGATTTTCTATTATTGATTTCATGTTTTCGGGCGAAAACAGTTTACTGCGCTGATGAGCATATGCATGGTACTGAAAGTAATCATTTTCAGGAGGCAAAATAAATATTTGATTACCTGCACGTTCTGTTGACACAATGAACGAAAGACTATTTCGTGTCCACAGGAAGTGTAGTATTTCAGATATTTGTCTTCTTCGTAATTTATTTAAATTAGCCGGTTCTCAATTGCTTGTATTGCACAGAATCAAAGGCTTTCAACCAAGCTTTCAGTGAATGAAGGATAGAGCTTTCTAACAGTAATATCTGTCGGGCACATTTTGACCCGGACTATTTGTCAAGCTGGCTTGGAGAAACTGCAAAATGAATTTCCATTGCTAATGGAAGTAATCCAGCTTCCTAATTTCTGTTATGCCACAATGTTTGATGGTGTGTCTGTCTAGGGCAACGGAATCACCATCAATTGAACACACACAAGGAAACAAGCCCTTTGATTTGTCCAGTCGCGCAGTAAACCACATGGCGTGTTTGTGGTGTGGATGCCAGGCAACGCTGTAATGTCTTTATTTCTAATAATTCATGGCTATGAAGGCCACTTTGATGTATGTGTGTCAGCCTTTGAGTGGGGGGGGGGGGAATATTGCAGAATGGTTTGTTTTATACGAGAGAGAATGTATGCATCGTGGAGGTCTGAAATAGAAATGAAACAGTTACAGTGTGTTGTGATGCTAAGTGCTGTTTGATACAGTACTGTGTTGTGTTGTGTATTATTCTGCAGTACTTCTACTTCTAGGAAGGCCAACAGTCATCCGTGTGCAGCAGCACGCTTTAGACAACTGCTGCAAGATTGTAATGCAATCAGTCATACGGTAGAGCTGCATGACTTGTTATACAGGATGATATTCTGCAGTATTCGGCATCTAATATTGCAAACTTTCATGATGACGATTCACAACCATTTTATACGCAGCACCATGAAACATTCCTTCTGGCTTCCTTAACATTTCATCTTTTATTGTTACGTAACCAAGACGTGTCATTGACGGTGTATTTTTCTGAAGATATTCAGGCAACTTAGCACGTATTAGTACTTATTATATGAATAGACCCTCATAAACAACAATGGAATAATATTTATGTCTGCATGTAGACACCACACATGCATGCACACACATGCACACATGCATGCACACACACACACACACACACACACATCTATACACTCAAACATACCATTCATCAATATGATATCACTATGCATACACTTTAGAGACTGAAGCAGTCATAATAGTTATGGCATTCATGTGATGTAAGGCATCCATCACAAGTGGTGTGATGTGTGCTGTAAGCAGTACTTCTGGCAGTGCTGCACACTTCATCACACTGTGCTGGAGTGATGTGGATGATCTCCAGGGATAATCACGTTATTTCTGCGGCCGTTGGTTCGTGGAGGGAATGGCTCGAAGACGCGCTCTAAATCACATTAACCTTTCTCCAGATGTCTTATTCAAGAGTCTCACTTGAAAATTAACTTCTACTCCAGGTTTCCAGTTATTCACGTGTAGTGTACGTGTGTGTACGTGTGTGTGGCCAGTGTGGGTGCAGATGTGTGTGTTTTATTACATTACATGTGTGTGTGTGTGTGTGTGTGTGTGTGTGTGTGTGTGTGTGTGTGTGTGTGTGTGTGTGTGTGTGTGTGTTTTGTATGTTTGTGTATGGATATGTGTACCACTTTTGTAGGTGTAGATGTGTGTTTTGCCACCTGCTGTATGATTGAAAGCCTGGTTAAATGATGATCATTATAATTTTATATGGGAAAGATTAAGTGTGTTGTTATTGCAGCTGTATTGACTTATATATATGTGTGTGCATGCAAATGTTTGTGCACATGCTTGCACACAAATATATGCATGCTTGCACATGTATAAACATCTGTATACACACGCATGGTGAAGCTTGTAAATATGCCAATATATACACTCACACACACATTAATCACACGCACGCACGCACGCACGCACGCACGCACGCACACACACACACACACTTGCACGCACGCACGCACTCACACACACACACACACACACACACACACACACACACACACACACACACACACACACCACCTACATGATTACATTAGTCGCCCAGAAAACTCGACAACTGACTGCACATGTGGCTGATTGGCCTTATTTGGATGAATATTGCAGTGTTTTGTGTCTCCCAATGCCTAGACGCTGACAGGCACAAGATGAAAGACATCGTATTGATTAGGCTGATGACAGGCCCACTCAAACCACACTCACAGCAACTCTTAGTGCAGCTAGCAACCAGCTGCTGTGGCTGACACTGGCTGCCACAGCTGTGGTATTTACGGGTCAATCACTGACCTAATAACACGTATCAATATTGACCCGTCTGGTCGGATGTGGTCTCATATTGCGTACTACCTCTGGTCCCTATGTAAATTCACCTATGCTGAAGACCTGTACTCGAAAACTATTTATGTTTTTGATTACCTGCCGTTGAGTAGTGGACGCTGGTGTCGAGTTGTAGCCAGTTCTCCGATAGTCATGAATAGTTTGGTGTGGTTCTGTTCACAATATCTTCAGTACTGTATTACATTCACCTGGTTTTTGTTATTTTTGCCCATATTTCAAGTGACACATAAAAGCAAATAATTTGATATGTTTTTGCAAATTAGGTATGCAAATTGTTATATTGTAGAAACATTTAATATTTTTGCCAGGAATAATAATAAGAGATGAGATATCAGAGATGACATCAGCAGGGGACAGTACATATTATTTACACTGTTTGCAGTACCCAAGGATATTTCAGTGACAGATGACAGTGAATTATCCCATTTATTGGTGACTGTGTTGGAGCTACCAGCCAAGGCCTCAAATTGTAATACAGTGAATTCATGTCATATAGCTAAAACTTACTTTTTTAATAAGAACTATGAATTTACTAATCATGTCATAGACACATAAAAGCAGTGGCGTCTGTTTTTTCTATCAATACTGTATGTTAACCACATTTCATGAAATACTCTCAATGGTTGATGTGGAAATTGGAACAGAATTCAACGACGTATTAGTTTGTGTGGATCCACCAGAATCACACGCAACAAACGCCAGGAGGATGTTATTTAGAAAATTCTTTACCTCTCAAAAAACCACACCACTATACTCAAAGATGGTTATTGATTCTTTTACACTGTGAAACCTTTATGTAGGAGAGATAGTGATCACTGCTTTGGAGGCTGGTGGTGTTTTGTGAGTGTCAGCGGAGATGTAAAGTTGAAGTAACGTGTTCTGGCCTGTGCGGCTGGTTCAGTGGTGGCACCATGGCAGTGACCACTCACAGTGACCACTCTGACTCTAGATGAGTGGAAGAAATGAGACTGATAAAAACACGTGTGTTTATGATCACTGTATGGAGCATATCAAAAGTACTGCAACGATAATAGATAATAATTATGTGTTGTTATTTAGCAGGATTAACACACCAAGAAGTAGCTATGAGTACATATTTAGTACCTGTTTCAATATTTGGCAAGCCATTGACTGATCAAGCTTCTGTTGTCATTATAATATTTCAATCGTAAATGTGTTTGGCTGACCACTTATATTCTGCTGCATGCAACTGTTCGCAGTAAATCAGACAAAAGTAATACCTCAGTCATGAGAGGACCTACACCCCATTCACACATGCTGTTTTAATCCAGTGCAAAACCAGTTTTGCTCTTGATTCAATACCCAGTAAGTTTGTTCACGGAAATGCTTTTTAGCCATTGCCAAAAGGTAGGCCAAAGGCCAAAGATGAGTTCAACCACAGGAAGTACATATCTCTTCGGTCTATTGTATCTAGGGTAACAGTCAGGGTGGGCGTGGTTCCTGTAGTGATTCTGTTCTTAATTGATGTTTTATGGTCAACCACAGCACAGAGGGAAGGAATGGGTTGATTTTATCGTGGTCATCAGACATGCATTGTATTTTGAATCGTTCATTGTGTTTAGAATCAGAGATAATCTCTGTTCACATCACAGAGCTGTCTGTTAATTTGAAGAAACATCAAATACCTCACCTTACTTGTTCTATTAACTACAAACACCCTAGTTAGTCTACACCTGTTTGGGTGGCAACTGCCACCTTGACAACAATCTCTAATGCCGTTGAACTTGAATTAATCCTTGTCATTTAATTTGAGCTTAGTTTAAGGAACAGAAGCTGTTGGGAAACTGATGACCTGGCGCATGTCAGAAATAGGCTAAATGAATAAAACACACAGTTTTAGAATTGCATTTTACTTACATTATACATAATATATTGGCTGCTGTTGTCAGGAGTGCTGTAGACAACTTTAAAGCGGCAATAAATAGTGTGGGTTTTATCTTCGTGTACTTGCATTGGAGGAGTGTTTTTTTTAGAGGCTGTTGAAATTTATTGAGGGGACTTGTTGTGACAGGGTGACAGGGTAGACTTGGTGACAGGTGACATGGTGGTCCTCCCCCATCTCCATTCAACACAGGTTGATGGTCTGCCTCAGTCATTGTTCACTCATGCACGAACACCAGATTCATTGGAACAAATCCCTCGAATGTTTCCCGTGAGTCCAACAGCGTGGGAAGACATCAGGCTTTTAAATACACCATATGACACAAACAGGATCTTGTGGAAATGCAAAAATTTGACATGACACATTTCTGGTTTGACCGGGGTTTAGTCATTTTTTTGAAAGTGTTTCATTTCCTTTGTTCGTTGATGTCAGATGCATTGCGTAATTTTCTTCAACTTGAAAATGCAAGTTTAAAAATCAACTTTCTTGTATTGTATAATTTAATTTTATCCCATTGACCAGTGAGAAATTGTAACTAATTTTTAAATGTTTGATTTAAGCGTCACAGCGATTGAAGTTTAGGTTATACAGCAGCGTAATATTTTAATGTATTTCTGGGGACTGTACACTGTATGTATATATCTGACCAGCTCTTGCGAGCTTGCATTCAGTTTACATTTTGTGGGTTTGGGGAGGTTAAAATCGAGTCACACTCCCTGCAGTGTGGGTGGTTAGGGATAGACCAAATAGAGTTTGTTTTAATATTGAATTGTGTTGAATTTGCTTAGGTAAAATATTTTCTTCAAACTTGAGATTGCCTGCAGAGTTAAAGGACATGGTCGTGAATTAGATATGTTGTAGGTTGGATATCATGAGAAACTACTAATTTAATGAGGGATAATAAAATAACCTGTCTTCCAGGCTACACAGGTTATTCTTTAAAATTAAATTAACACTGACAGATACCTGAAAATGTTGCGTTACGCATAATAATAAATTTATGAAATTGTATTGGTGCTATGCAGCATATTTGTTCCACTGTTTCGTGCCATTCATCATTTTGCTAGCAGTCTTGTTAATTTGAGAAGCAAGGCCACTGGCAACGAGGGGCGTCTCTCATTTTATCCAACATCTCCTGTAATTTACATAATGTGTAGTAATCCATCTACTGGAGACAGATCTGAGACGATACAGCCTACATCGCCAGTACTGACACATTAAATGAGGTTCGTAACAAACACAGTGCGGATGGATTCCGCAAGTAACGTGTGATGTGGTTACCATGGAAACTGGCCAATAAATATCCATCTCTCCTCGGAGTGAGATACAATGATTCACGCATGAGCGATGGTGCGAAGAATATAATCAAGGCGACGACCAAACAGTCCGCCGTTTATGCCCTGGCAATGAATCGCATTGCGGTTATTTGGAAATCTCGTTTATTTGAGAACATTTCATCAGGAATAGTGAAAGCGGTCTTGCTGACCCGTGAAAGTGTCCGTCGTGCCAGGGACACATTATGTCATTCGTCTGCTGCATTACTGGTGCAAAACCATTTAAATGTGCTTGATTTGAACACCGATATAAACCATGATTGGATGCGGTAATTGGGAGATCTTTTTTTGATCAAAACGTTTCTCAAATCATGTCATTAGTCATGTAAAAATAATGAAAGCTTTTTATTGCTCAATTTAAATTATTTAATGCGTTAAAATAAAATATTTTACTGTATTGTCATAGGCAAAGTTAGCCATGTAATGTACGTTAAAAATGGAAATGATTATGCACTCTATTTGTTAGACTGTTTCCAATTGTTCTGATATTGATAAATGATAATCTACAGATAAACATTACGAAATGCATCAACACAGCATTTTCTTGCGCATGCTTTTACCTTAAATCAACGCACTTGACCACAAAATAGACCTCAAACTGGAACACACTGTGGCGGAGTTATTGGTTTTCCTTCCTGTCTGTGAGGAGTTGATTCTAGTTGTGGTCTGTCACCTGTGTTCCTTGTCACACATTTACCTGTCTCCGTCTGTCTCTGCCTGTGTCAGACAGGTGTAGTTCTTGTGCAGTTAACGTTCAAGTCAAGACATGTCTTCACCCTGCCTCTGGGTCGTGACTTCTGCAACTCCATCTGAAACTGTGTCAAGATATTTAAATGCTTCAACTTCAATGATGTGGATGGAAACTACATCCGTCATATTGGGCCCCGCCATTGTGTAATCAGTCATACAGATGCATGTCTGCTTATCAACAGCAGATATCATACTCTTTGTGGAATGTACTTACGCTATTTATTGCAGAATCTACCATTATAATGTATTTGTACATCTGTATTATTTAAATTTTATTTGACATGGCTATATTGTATTATTTAAAATGCCTGATTGTGGGTCAAATGCAAACAATTATTATTGTTTTGTTTGATTTACAGGTTGATTTGTTGGATTGGACAGTGTTCAGGGGTAATAAATTGTCACCCTAAGTATTGTGCACACTAATTTAAAACAACCCTTGAGTAACTGGATGTTGTTTGTGTTGTTCCGTAGGTGCTGTCTCTGGGGCAGGATGTCAACAACACAATCGAAAGTGGCATCAGCGGCCTCGACGACGTGTTCCTCAAGCAAAGAAATATTAATCGCACCATCCTTGTGCGCCTCAACAAACACACGACCAGCATGCGATCATTCGCAGACAGCATCCTGACGAGCATCACGGGGGTGAAGAAAAGTTCCAAGGCCCTCACCCAGGTGTCAGCACTCATCGGCCACATACAGACGTACAGCTTCTACAGGTGAGCATCTGTTTAGTTCTCACACCTCACTTTAGAGGGCGCCGAAGTGTGACGTTTGTTCCTTGGATATCAACATCTCAATATGGTTTCTGTGGCGAACTCCTGTTTAGTTCTCTACAGGACTTCTTTACATTATGGGTAAAACTGATTTTGGTTAGACTTGAAATATTCACAGGAGAAAATCGGGCAGATTAGATTGTGTGTGGTTTTATTTAAACTAGAACACAGCATGAGTGGACTATAGTGAAAATATGGATGGCTTGAAGCAAATTAAAAGAACACTTCAAATAAACCACAACAGTAAATCTTTGGTGCTGTTACATTTCACAATTACGTGGTGAAACACTGTCAATATCTTTATTTTGCAGATGTCATAGTTTTGTAAAGTAGCTGGTCGATTTGCAGTTTTTTTTATGGAGACAACCTGCTTTTATGATTGCCATAAATGTCTATTTTCACATTAATGGTAGAACCTGCCTTTGTAGTAATATTATGACTAACTGTAAATTTCTCTAAGGCATATTTGTGCTGAATGAGGGGAGATTGGCTAGTGGCTAAGAATCAGATACGTTCAGGTATATGTCAGATATGTTGCATATGTCATGAGGTATATGCTTGGAGTCAATTGAAATCTACCGGTAGTTAGAGATATTAGGACAATTTAGAAGATTAAAAAAGGTCTTGAAGCAATACTTTGGGAATTTTTATATATTTATGACATACACCATTATTCAGTAGTTCTGAAAAGTGACATTATGACTGATTCATATAATTCTATGCATTTATTTTATTAGATTTTATGTTTGGCAATATTTCCATAACTGCATGCAAGCAGGGTTTCCAGTTTTTAGTATCCATATATAAGGCATGCTCACGAATATTCAGTACCATCCACCAGAATCTCACCATTTTGAAAACGTGACAACGTACTGACAATGTCCCATCCGACACATGAAGAAATGGTGGGAAAATGCACGATTAGAAACGTGAATGTGTTCCTTGTTTGCCCACCAGGTGGCTGGCGATGCTGTGTCTGCTGTGCTGGATTGTCCTCATCTGTTTCATCTTGTTTCTGGGCATCATCCGGTCATCTAAGTGCACGCTGCTAATGTAAGTACAGCCTCCAATGTTCTGCAGTCTCGATTATTTTAACATACATATGTTTTTCCGAAAGAAAACAAGGTTGTCTGTGCTGAATCATCGTGTTTTAATCATTAGCAGGATGTTGGGTGAAACAATTGTCCATGTGATTTAGTAGTCAGGAATGTGAAGAGTGGGAATCATCATACTTCAAAGTTAATAGTTGGTTGGGGTGCACGTTTCTGCAATAAGCATGGCTGTTTGCTGCAAATTTAATGTTTCAATTAAAATCTGAACCTTTATAAATTTCTATATCCTGTCTGATCATTTTTGTGATTTCTGCATAAATGCATAGTTTCTAATCTCATCTTTCTGTGTTGTGTATATTTTCCTTGATAGTTAAAATGCAGTAGACATTACATGTCTGCGTGATAGTATTTCTTATACTTGTTCAAGTTTGAATGTTAACAGTAAATAAAATACTAATGAACATATTTCAAGGTATCTTTTTAAAGCTTATGTTCTATGGAATATGAATATTACAAAAACACTTCAGACAATTTTTAAAGCTTTCATCTACTTTGCTGTGGCAGACGACACATTTGAAACCAACCAGGAAGTTGTAAATAGACAATGTCTAGACAATTAACATAAACATGATTGTAGTAATAAATTATTATTATACACAGAAATAACCATAACTGATCAAATCTAAACATATTTTAGGTAATTATACATTTAAACATTGATCACTTACTTTACAATGTAAGTGCTCTGTCCATTCAAATACTTGTCCTGACATGTTGTGTTTCTTTCCTTTCAGATTCTGTTCCTTAGGAATCTTCACCATGGTTGTCTGCTGGATGGTATCCAGTGTCTACTTTGGTGCCAGTGTGGTCAGTCTCATGGTCAAGCGTCTCTCTAACAACCTATTTAGGGATCATCTCAAAAATGTGTCTGCTAATACACAAAATTTAATTAATTTAATCTAAATCATACTTGTTGCTAAATAAAACTGTGAGTTGTATTTACTTGTGAAACGTTTCGTTTAGAAAATGAGCCTGTTGCAAATCCAACATTGCAAACAGATTTTTTATGTAAAGAACTTTGACAAAAACGAAAAATCACCTGCCATGCCACCAGGGACATTATTTCCTTGACACACCAGTGTATGGCGGTGACACGTTCTGTTAGTGACAATGTCTCACTGTTGATGGGCAAAATCTATTTTAAAGAGAAATATCAGGCTTTTGATGATTTTACTGAAATGATCCGTAGCTGCACGGTCCCAGGAATTAGTACATAAGGTGCCAGTTTGTTTAATTTATACTTTATTTATAATTGTTGTTTCTTAGTTAAGAATCATTGTAGAGGATGTAGAGATGGTCTGGTGTATGTTGGAGCCAGTCTGATGAGTTTGTCATTTCTAGGGCATGGCGGACTTTTGCGTTGCACCAGACAAATACGTTGAGTCACTGGCCAAGAAGTCTCCCCAGAAAGGTGGGTGTTTAACACTTCAGTTCAAAGATGCAACAGTGAAATGTCAGTTTGAATAATTGTGACAAAGTTAATCATAATGACAGGGGCAGATATGGTTTCATCACAGGTTTTATGGAGAGTTTGTGTAGATACAATCAAAGCATTGTTTTGTATGGCAAAAAAATCTCATTCAACATCATGATATAGTGGTGTTAATAATAATATGTTACTTATATGTAATGTTGTTTTTATTGAAAGCTCCTATAATTTAAACACGTACAAATTACAAACTGATTAAACCTAATAGAAATATCATTAACATAGTAATATCATCACTATCATGCTGAAATGTATTGCCACTTTGTTACTAGTCAGGCTTACTGTGTCGTATGACTGCTGCTTTCAGCTATCCTCAAGTACTATTTGACCTGTCAACCGGACGCCAAGAACCCATTCAAGAAGGTGAGTTGTTTGTAAAGATGTTTTAAATGCCCCCAACTAAAAAATATTGTTTTTACATATTTTTAAATGAAGTGATGCAATTCATTTGTCGTGGCTTGTTCTCACAATAATGGTTCTCTTCCAGCAACTAAAAGGAGCGTTTGATGGCGTCGTCAATGCAAACCACTCCCTGGCACAGTGCAGTGACCTTGCTAAGAAGGTCATCCCACGGGCAGAGGTAAGACACAACTTCCATGTTTACATGCAAGATTCGAACAATGTGCACAGTTCCTGGGCTGGGCTTGTTCTTAGCACAATATTGTGTTAGTCAATTTGATTAACAAATTATTTTTGACAGAAGCTTAGTTTCATTAGTGATATAGGTAGGGCTCTCACTTTTTACATAAGCAAAACGTTGCAGCATCAAATGTTTGTGCAAGCTATCTGTTTTATCATTGAAGTGAAGGCATATAAATAATGAGTCTGGTATCAAATATGTGCGATTAAAATACAAAATGGGATATTTTTGATCAGTTATGAAAATAAAAGCATACGAGATATTATTACCATGCATAACGTGGCCAATTGCATTAGCATGTGTTTGCAGTAATGCCATATCACTTTTTAGATTGTAAATAGTTCACGCAAAACAACCGCTAAAACAATTTGTTATATTAAAGATTAAGTATGATTGTATAGACATTGATGATGAATATCTTATCGAAAAGAATGTTAAGGATTTTGGAAAAATAATGTTCTATAGCATACAAAAAAATCTGTCCGTCCGTCCGTCCGTCCGTCCGTCCGTCCGTCCGTCCGTCCGTCCGTCCGTCCGTCGATTCGTCTATCGAACAGTCTGCACATGTGTGTGTGTATCCGTCCGTCCGTCGATTCGTCTATCAAACAGTCTGCATGTGTATGTGTGTCCGTCCGTCCGTCGATTCGCCTATCTAACAGTCTGCCTCTGTCCGTCCGTCCGTCCGTCCGTCCGTCCGTCCGTCCGTCCGTCCGTCTGTCTGTCTACCCCTGGTGTCCTGTTGTAGTTCTGGCCGTACGTGGAGAAAGTATCAGCCGGCCTGACAGACGTGGAGCAGAAGATCCTCCACCTGCAGTCTCTCATGGAGTGCTCCCAGCTCCACGCCAACTACGTCCACTCCGTCAACGCTGTCTGCTACGCACTGCTGTAAGATGGCGCCACTGTCAGCCTCACAAATTAAATTAGATTCGCTGCAGATTGTTTTTGTACGTTTTAGACTCCACAGATCATAAGCTTTAAAGTGATACCTTGAAAAAGAAATTAATCACGGTCGGAAAAGTAAAATAGGTCAGACATCAGTCGGTCGATAAAAGGCATAGTTTCTGTTAGCGGGGACTATGAATTACAATAAATAATATCTCCTTATGATCTGTTGAGAGAATGTTTTTACATAAGCCAAATCTTCCTCCACCGTCCAAGGTTGATATATGATTTTCTGGGGTAAATGTGGGTTCAGGGAATTTCGTGGTGCTAGGGAAGCAACCCCTGGGAGCCTGTGAGCAATGGGACAAGTACTTTAGGGTACTGCATCATCAGAGGGCAGGGCTGTCTGGTGAACACATTTATAGCTGGGTTTTTAACAAATTTAGCCCTTTACATTATGATCAGGTTAGGAGTGATGTAGTGTCATGATGCTTTATAATTGTGCACTGTCAACTTACTGAGTGAGTACACACCCTTGTCAGGATAATTGAAAGAAAGACAATTAATATTTGCATTATGCATTTATTGATGTTGAATTCACATACACACGTCACACATGCTTTCATAAAAACAGTAAATACATTATAATTTTTGCATGTGAAACTTTTAATATGCACATAGTACATACATAAAACTATTTATATGCACATAGTACATATATAAAACTATTAATATGCACATAGTACATACATAAACCTATTAATATGCACATAGTACATACATAAAACTATAAATATTCACATAGTACATACATAAAACTATTAATATGCACATAGTACATACATAAAACTATAAATATTCACATAGTACATACATAAAACTATGAATATGCACATAGTACATACATAAAACTATTAACATACACAGTACATACATGAACCTATTAATATGCACATAGTACCCTGCACTATGTAAGTTCAATCAAAACGTAGTGTTTATATTGTACATGTGTATAAACTTATTACCACCACCAACCAGAATGTCACAAAATCATACGCAAAACACAAAATAACCCCCAGATTGAACTGTTGTGACACAGTTGTCAGGATACATGTCGCTGTGTTGCCAAAAAAACGCCACCTATACATTTTTGCGTGCCTTGCCAAAACATGTGGTCATCTACAAGTGACGTGTCTGTCTGTCTGTGTGTCTAGGCCGGGACTCGTCTTCATCCTCCTCTCACTGGTTGTCACGGGCTTCCTCCTCACCATCCTGGTTGTCATGGCGTCGAGGGCGTGGCGCAACTTCGGCAAAAGGTAAGACGATGTCCTGACGAGCCTTGCATCACTAGGCATGGTCCAGGTGGATGTAACAATTACAGGCCATTTGTTAATTTACGTTATGATTTGGTTCTCGGAAAGAGCAATGGTAACAATTTAGGTCCACCGTGAAAATATAAAAATATATTCAGTAAAATCAGATGTACTTTATTCATCCCCAAAAGGAAAATGTAAACCTTAAAAAGTGGAGTTTAATTGGGAGATTATCATTTGGAAATTCAAGACTTTCACCTGGCATAGTCCAGCATTATTGTTTATCTGTCCATATTGCACACTGTTCCTAATTGTTTTTTGTGAAATATGTAAATACAATCGATGTTCTAAATGTTGAGAGGATTTTCATCGGTACATATATATATATATATATATGTTGAATTGGCAAGAAGTTGATGAGTATACAGATTATGAAGACTTTGGTTAGCTTCACTGTTCAGCTCTTATTGTGTGAATCAGTTGGATTGTTTGTAATTTATACTACTTTGTGGCTTCCTAAATTTAGGCTTTGCCGTAGCTTCGTTACAGATTAAGTTATGCACTGTACATTCTGTATGAGGTAGCCTCATGTTCAACGGGTCGACTAATTTCTGGAAATATGGTTGGTTTTGAATATAGATTATTTTTTCTTAGTGTTTATTTGATAATATTTGGAGATGTAGAATCATGTGAAACAGGTCTGTTTAGTTTTGCTTTTATTCCAATAAAATTAATGTTGACAAATGAAGGAGGAATGGTGCACTCACTAGAGGGCAGCACCAATCTTAGTGGGTTTCCATTTTACCTGTTCCGTTTCACTGTCACTGCATCGTTTCTTCCCGCGATCACTAGCCCTCTAGCGGACGAAGACACAACGCCGTAAGTAGCCACCAGAGGGTGCTGTAGGTAGTCTCCCGCATGGAGGGTCAAGCAGTGCATGTTGGTGTCCGCTAAGTCCGCAGGCAGCTGCACGGAGTATGGCTCCTACCTGGTATTACAGTGTATTCTGTGGAGGGCAGATGACTTGTACTTGTTGCTAGATGGTTTATAACATTCTGAAAATTCCTTATAAATTATTCAGTGTAGTGTCTAACACATCTGTTAATAAAAATGACAGTATTCGTTCAAATTCACATTTACTTAAGTAGTAAATTACGTCACAGAGAAAGTATTATTTAACATATTCATATGTTTAAGTAGATTTTACATATTTGAGGACCTAGTTAAGTGGATTGTCTGTTGTGTGTTGAGTAATGTGGTATTGTAGTAGTTGTATTCTCTTGGTGCAGCTTTCTATGTGCTGTTCTTTGCGACTTGGTTATCATTTTACGTTACGATTACGTTTAACTGATTACGTTTTGGTATATTTTGTTTGTCTGACTACATCTGTGTTGTATTTATCCCAACTTCAAGCATCCGTGTTGAGAAACTATAGCGATTTTCTTGTGTGGGAATGTGTACAAATTTAGTCATTTTGTATTATCACCAACATGTCAAACCACCGACAGACGGAGTCGTTTGACGTCTCATTGTGTCTGTCATTTGCGTAGTGACGCTCTGGTGGGAACTGTTCACGGGCGACTCAGGGCAAGTACCCAAGAGAGGGTGATGTGATAGAGACAAGTCCGCAAAGCTGAGAATGTTGTTTGTTGTTTACAGGAAGATCCCTTATCCCCGCCGACCAGAGGACGACTCCCTTCTCCTCTATGTTGATGATGCCTCTGTGTCCCACTACAGGTAGCTTAGCATGCTGGGCCACACCCGGCCACACCAGTGGCCTTGCTCCCCCTGTGACCCGGAAATGTTTGCTATGTCGTAGTGCCTGCATTGGGCCAGTTCAGGCCACCATGGGCCACGTCAGGCCATTAACAGATTGCTACTAATGCCATGCATGAGACAGTGGTAGAGACAGTGTTGGAACCAGTCGCTTTATTTGGCATCGATACCAGTATCACGCTTGTGATATGTATGAAATTATTAGTTTTCCTGGTTTTAAGCCATGTTTCTGACTGAAGTAGAAGTTGCTTGGTGACTATAATTTAATTTATTAAATCCTGTAGTTGCCATGTCAACGTAAAATAGGAATTCCGTAATTTTCTTAAGTTATTGAATCTATCTTATTCCCAAAGAAAGCTGTAATATCGTTCATATAAATTGTAGCTGTTTTACTTCCATTAAATTTAAAACAGTGCATTAAAGTAATACATACTGTGTGTTTCATGCATGGACCTGTTAGTTACAGCTTTTACTTTCCCTGCGATAATTCATGAGTTGTGTATGTCCACTGCTTGAGGTGGTTCCTGCCTGTGTCTGCCACTGAGTAGACCTGTCTCTGTCAATAACAAAGCATGCTGGGAAATTTATTTCAAGCAACTAAAACTATTGCATTTCAGTGATCATTGCTTGACAGCGTACGAGTGTGTGGTCATACTAGGCTGGGTTGTCACACTTTCATGTACTTCAGTGTCAATGCCCTACCAATTGGTGATATCATGTTTTGTGATGGAGCATAATTGTAAAACCAGGTTTCTGAGACTTGACATTTCTGGAGGTTTAAACACTGTGGCAAAATTATACAGTTAAAATATAGTGATAAATTGATATCGTAATAAATTAAGTTACTTGTTCTTTTGGAGGCTGTGTATGTGCAGGTCAAACACTCAGGTACACTGAATTTACACAGTCCAGCATAGAATAACCAGTGGTCACGCATGTGTAAAACACACTGTTTGTATCGACCAAACGCTTGGCATCATGCGGTGCTGCCACCTAGATCACAGTGGCGCCATCTTGCGGTGCTACACAGTGAAGCCACCTCACTCATGCAGCGGCCTCGCTTAGTGGTGCAATGGTGGCGCCACCTAGACTAGTGGCTCCACCTACACCACACAGTGGCGCCACCTAGACTGTAGTGGCTCCACCTACATCACCCAGTGGCGCCACCTAGCCCCCCTCACCCCCGCGAGTGCGTTGTCGCCCTGCGCCACACCGTCTGTCTGCTTCCAGGAAGGGCTACTTGGAGATTGACGACGACGACCCCTTCCTGCCTCGCCCCGACAATGCGTCGCCCTCGTATTACAGGTACGGGTCGTTACCCAGCCGCCCCACCTCCATACACGAGGACCCCTCCTCATCTTCCTCGTGAGTAACTCCGCCACCTCAGCCGTCGTCTCCTCCCTCCTGCGGGGCACGTCGCCTCCTCGCGAGGTCGACTGGCTCCGTGGCTTCGTCTAGTCCGTGTGTCTCCCTCATAGGATGTAGCTGTCTGTGTGACAGGCCAGGCACGTCACGGCTGACTGCTTCAGGTCACGGATGATTGCTTCACACACATCGAAAGAAAACAACTGCCTAATAGTATATAAAACAATGCACACGTCTACACATGTGATGTCATGATATGTAGTTAATCACCAGCTCCAAACCATCCCTAGCCAGTCTTTCTGGAGTATTTATTTAATAAGTTTTGAGTATATCAAGAAAACAATCAAGATTCCTTGTTTCTGTAAATTAAATAAAAACAAAGAAATTTGAAGAAATAAATAACATAGCTATGTGTTTGTTCACCAATTACTGTCAGTTATGTAAAACGTCTCAAATAAAGCATAAGTACCCCCGGGGGTTCTCACAGAAAATGTGTAATGATGCAAGCAGTCATATCACACCTGATAGGAACACTTAACACATGGGAATTTAATTACAAATACTGAAAGCATTACTTTTCTTCCCCCCAATCATAGATCATTCCATTGATATATGGCCTCAGATATGTAAGAGAAAATGGGTAATATACATAGGCTAGCTCTGTTATAATTAATGAAATAATACTTCAGATCTTCCAGATATTAGCACACGTCTGTCTTGGTCATTCAAATTAATTGTGTATAATATTGACCTAAAACAAATTAACTGCATATCTGAACATTCAGATTAAACAGATAACCATCAGATTGTAAACAAAATTATTATTTATTCAGATAAATCTAGTTAATAATATATCTTATATCAGAATGTTTATTTAATTGAACTATATCCCATGTAAGGCAAGAAAATGTAATCTTCTTTCAAATTACTATTTATAAATAGTTATAAATTTGTTTGAACTAAGAATGCAACATATGATACAGTTTAACAAGGAACTAAAGTGGTTCGTGTGAACTGAAGCAGTCAGCCACGGGTGACATTAGTCGTCCTGTTGTCTACTTTGGTGTTTCTTTCTGTCGTTGTTTCCTTCTTTCTGGTTGATCATGTGTACTCACTTGGTGTTCTTCATTGTGCTAGACAAGTCTGTGTGTTCTCTTTTGTTGCTTTTCTGTTTTTCAATTTCTTCTAAACCTGTTGTGTTCTAATTAAGGGCCAATGAATGTTTCTTCTCCCTTGCTTATATGTCACACTTTCCGCTACTCTCTTGTGTTTTTACTGTGTTTACTTGGTAACAACTAATCTCTGATTTCTATCATGTTCTTGTTTCAGTCATGTCTTATTCCACCGTTCTGTGGTGACTCAGACTTGTCACGTGTCAAGTTGTTTCTTCAGTGTCTTCTTCTGTCATGTCTCGTTCTTCGGGTCACCTCTTCCTGATTCTCTTGTGTTGTTTGTGTTGTTTCATTTTACAAGTTCTACTGCCAGATGAGCTGTTTCCTCTGTTGACTGACACACTGCTGCCAGCTTCCGCAGCACATCTTCATCCTCAAGCTCCTTCTCTGTCTATTTATCTTCTTAGTCTTTAGGCTCACTCTTATCTCTCAGTCTCTTACTTGTCGTCTCAGCATCTGTTTTTCTCACTCTTACCTCTCAGTCTCTGTCAGCCGTAGTCTCAATGTGTATTTCAGTCTTACTCTTATCTGTCAGTCTCTATCACCCGTAGTCTCAATATGTGTTTCAGTTCAGTCTCACTCTCACCTGTCAGTCTCTGCCACTGGTAATCTCACTGTCTGTTCCTATCAGTTTAATATATTTGTTTGTCAGTCTCTGTCATTGATATTTTTGGTGTCTGTTTCTCTCAGTCTCACATTTATCTCTCAGTCTCGCATTTTTCTATCAGTCTCTGTCACTGGTAGTCACCAACTCTGTTGCACTGAGACTTATCTGACAGTCTCTGTCACCCATAGTTTCAGTGTCTCACTCTCTGTCTCACTTGTCAGTGTCTTATGGTGGTAGTTGCATTGTCTGTCTCAGTCTCACTGTTAAATGTTAGTCTCTGATGCTGGTAGTCTCAGTGGGTGTTTCTCTCTGTTTCACTCTATAATCTCTCAGTTCTGGTAGTGTTTGTGTCTCTTTCTGTCTGTGTCACCATTAGTTGTCTCTAAACTCCTCTTACAGTTCTTCCCTTCTGTTGTCGTTCATGTCTCCCCATCCCCAATAACCCCCAGGGTTGTTAATTCCCGTACATCGTCCACCCCCCCCCCCCCCAGTGGAACAGCCGCACAACTTATAATGACCACAGGTCATTTGTTTGGTGAGTAATAGCCACTGGTCATACCCTGGCTGGTCACTCTGACTAGTCATTCTTTGACCACTCAAATAGGAACCACATGAGAGAATGACAGACAGAGATTGACGGGTGACTCTGACCACATAATTCATCTATGGCCACATCATCCATGTGCCTGCTGCTATACACAAGTAGCACAGGAAATAATTTTAACATTTCCTGCGTAACCAATGAACATGCCCATTATAAGTCATTTATTTATTCTATAAATTTTATTCTTGCATCGTGAAGTATATCCATTAAATTAAAGTTTGTTATCATGTTACCTAAGAAACCTGCATAGTTACTGTACAGATTGCATCTGTCATCCTGAGTTCGGCTGTGCATATTGACTGGAGCCCGCTGTAGTTGTTGCTACTAAGCTTTTGACTGGTGTGGTTGTGGCTGTCTCTGATGTAGACATCTGTAGTAGTTGTTCCCGCGTAGAGTTGGCAACTGGTGTCATGTGCTTAGTCTGGACCTTGTACAAACTGCTTGTCACATGACTGGTTATATCATTTTTATCACTGGTTACTACAGACTTGCTGTTATTTTGTGGCCGAAATCCATGTTTGTGGCTTGAAATTCTGTATTAATCTGTATAAATCTATGTTGGCTTTTATATTAAATAACTGCCCTACGACAATCGAATTTGGTGGCATCATCTACCAGTAAATAAAAATCAGCTGCTGTTTTGGGGAAATCTGCTTAGCATAAAACATACCTCTCCAGCCACAAGGTTTGTAATTTGACATTTAAAATTTGGTAATCAATAATATACATTCACAATTCCTTTACATTTGGAGAAAAATCACACAATAATGGGATTGGTGTACAAAAATTCCAGATATCTGTATAGCAAGATGATGTCTGTTGTTAAGAAAACAATGTATGGTGTATGCAACTATACATTAATTTGATGTAACCATGTCTCCAGTGAGGGACAGTTTGTACAAGTGGCAGATTACGTGACCTCAACAAGCTCGTGTAGCAGTGTAGTGCTCCCCCTTACCCTGCCTGCTTACTACCCCACCCTTCCCAGCATGCAACATAACATGTATACATATGATTCTAAGCATTATGTACATATACTATATACATAGATATTATGTAGGTCGGAAATTGTGGTAAACTAAAAAACAAGACTGTTTGATATGTAATTACTCATAATGTATATATGTCAGATTAAACTTGTTGTAGCATCAGTCATACTTAATAAAGAAATGTGTAGCACTTGTTTTGAAATTAATAAGAAGTGAACAATCATTACCAAGCCTACGTAGGTAACATAGAATGTTTGATGACAAATCTGTGGACTACAGAGGATGATATGAGCTAAAATGTGACCGGACTCTTACCAAAAGGTGTATGTAAAATGTATGCTCAAGCATTATTAGGTTATACTGTGATTGTTGGTGCAATTACTTTATTTTCGTCATAGTTCAATAATTTATTGTAACTGCAATGTATATTGTCATCTGTGTAATTCATGCATGTTGTTCGTATGTTGTATGAAAAACGGAGTGTTTCCTTATAGCTTCACTAGGGGGCGCCACGGTAACCCGCGAGAACACATGTCAATGCAGCGTCGTAACACGCCGCCACCTGCTGTGAGTATAAGTTCCAATGCTGTGAGTATTCTCAAGGTAGTATTCTTATTGTTACCGGTTTCCATAGTAGAGTTAGAGTATTAATACTCTCAACTTCTGTAGCACCGCAGAAGGTTTTGTGCCAATTTTCACTACTTCTTTTCTAGTTATATATTTTATTATTTAGAAATCCTTGTTTTATCACTAAACACACTTCTGCATGTATAAGAGTGAGTGCACAGCACAGATTGGCGCTTCCATTTTTAAGGCCGCAGAATATGATCTTCCATAGAAGGGTCATTTAAATAGTGTTCGGGGTGGTCTCATGAGTTTGAAAAGTCCTCAAAAAACATGCTTTTAGCAATGGTCCAACAGCGCCCCCCCCCCCCGCACTAATACATTATATGGGGTATGAGTTTCATAAAAATTGCCACTTGGCATCTGTTGGCATTAACACAGATATGGGTGACATCAAAACCACCACTCCCATGTACATGAGGAAACCTCCGTATTAAGTGCATCCTTGGGAAGGGACCAGACTGACAAGAATAGCAAGATTACCGTATTAACGAGACTAATTGCCTGTAGTTTACTGCTACATAACAATTTTAGAACTATCTGAGGGTGACCTTAATTAGGAGGTGGCTGTTTATCGAGGGTTTCTGTAATGCCTGTTAAACTTAGGAAATAGTGACATTATGCAACTACCATGTTGTTTTTCATTTATCCTCTATGTTAAAGGTGTTAACATTTCTCAAGTATAATTAAACCTTGTCTTTGGTCACCCCATTAATACAGCCACCTTCCAGTTATCACCTGGCAAGATATTTTCTTAATAGTAAAGTATAACAAAGCTGTCTCGCTAATACAGTCAGATGTGATACGGGTCACTTCGCTCCAGTTCCAGTGATGAGATTACTAGGGAGGTCTTGGTGTTTATAAGGACTTAGATCACATCTTGCATGTACACTAGATAATCTAACGTGTTTACACCTTCCTCCAAGTGTGTCACACTTGCACTACACTGCCCCTGAGTGTGTTACACTACGTCTGAGTGTGTTATACTGCATTTGAGTATGTTTCACTGGCTCTGAGTTTGTTTCACTGGTGTCACACTTCCTCTAAATGTGTTACACATGTGTCACACTACTTCTATATGTGTTACACATGTGTCACACAACCTCTAAATGTGTTACACATGTGTCACACTACTCTGAATGTGTTACACATGTGTCTCACTACCTCTAAATGTGTTACGCATGTGTCACACCTCCTCTAAATGTGACACGTGTGTCACCCAGCCCCCTAGTGTGTTACACATACATTACATTGTCTCTGACTATGTTACGCTCCTCTTCTGTAGGCATTGCCTGCCTCCTGCACTGACCCTGTAGTGTCTGCAGTGACAGTTCTCCTGTTACATGTGTACAGCATGTGTTATACCAACTATATATCCAGATCTTAAACTTACTTTGCCCCCTACATTTGACAGTAATATTTCCTGTATGTTTACACTAACATAATACATTGTCAAATTAATTACATTTGATTGGTTCCAATTTGTTACACTAACACACATAAGTGTTGAAAAATGCAGTGCCACCGTAATTATGGTTACACTCACTGTAACTGCCAGAGTAACAAGTTACACCTGTAACAGTGCCATCTTGTTACAGTTACAGTCAAAGGATATTGGCAGTGTCTATATCCGTACATATTCATTGTTACTTTTGTATATGTCAGATTAATTACTTTCTAGTGAAATATATCTGTTTGATAACCATGATACATTGTTGCCATTTGTGTGATACATCTCACATCAGTTACTCTACAATGTGTGTATCTTGTTACCCTGAACGCAGTCGGTATTTTATGTGAAAAGCTCACCAGACGTTGCCTGTTCACAGTACAACAGCAACGAGTTCTACCGCCAGTACAAGGCCATCAATCAGACTCCGCCGGAACAACCACACCACCTGACGGCCGCGGACTACGAGATCCAGCACGCTCCAAACGCGCCGACACCGGAACAACAGCGCAGGTTCGCTGCGATGGACTACA
Organism: Oasisia sp. SBJ-2009; assembly: GCA_964017155.1. NCBI lineage: Eukaryota > Metazoa > Annelida > Polychaeta > Sabellida > Siboglinidae > Oasisia > Oasisia sp. SBJ-2009. The sequence goes on from OZ024858.1 coordinate 2,480,137, forward strand.
ATCGCGAAACAAACGCCTGATCAGCTCGCTCACCAGGTGGCGCTGCGGGCATGGCGAGAGCGTGGCGGCCGGCCATGGTGAATCTAATGTGTATTCTATGTACATAGCAGCTAGGTTTTCTCAGTTTAAAGTAACGTTCTACATGGTACAATTACTTGAACTGGCACGGTTTATACTGGGTACACCAGGTTATAAGGCTTTGGTTTTGTATTTTCACAACAAGACTGACTTAATTGTATTTACCGTTGCCATTGGTAACGTCTGGCGGTTATTACGTATGAAGACAGTTATATTCATATCGGTGCCCAGTAACGTTCTTGAGTGAATGAAAATTGTTGCGAGAGCAAAGACTATATCAGTTCAATTAATTTGAAACATACACAAGTCGACCATGTGATACAGATGTCATGAATACCATTTATATAATCCAACTCGGTCGCATTGCTAATTTGTTTAAATAAATGTACCATGTGAGTCGTGCTTTAAATCAGCAGCCATGTTTATGTAATGGGACATTTGCAAAATCATGTATCATGTGTGGAAATCACACAGAATTTGTTATGTGTTTGAGAAAAGAATTAACAGAAATATTTAGTGAATGATACTACAATGTCTGGTTAGACTGACGGTTATAATAAAGGTATATAGATGTACCATTATGTTGTTTACTGTACACTGTTGCTGACGTGACTAATATGATATGTAATGCAGCGATTTTACAATGGTGTATACTATACATGTGTAAATATTGTACTATTTCTCAGATCACTACTTGAGGGTGTTGTGGCTGTATGCGCATGCAAAGACGTGACTCATGTGTCATGTGTGTATACACATTTGTGATGGGTGTATGGACACTGCCGTCAGATATTGTAACTGTGAACATGAGCAGCATTGAGATGTAACGTTAAACATGATCGCCTACGACGGGAAGGCTTTTTGGTAATACGAAGAGACATTCCTAATCCTTTGCTCAGAAATAAATAAAATATAAACATAGATATGTATTATCTTATACATACACGTTTTCATACTTGTATCGGTTTTCCAGTTTCTACTGTATTTCACTAGTTTTGCAGAGGTTTATCATACGTAGGTGTTTCAAAAATGTGCCCATGGTTTTGTGGTTAAGTGGTGTGTATGTCAATAATTGATATTTTATCAAGTCTACAGTCTGGATACCTGTGACATACGTACGCAATGCCATGATGTAAATGTACAATGTAATTAGATGTCAGTACAAATACAGTCTGTCTGTCCTCGGACTCGACAGACATTTATATAATTATTTTATATATTCAAGGACGTGTTTTTAAACATGACATTCTTTGTAAGCTATTTCTAAGCAGTGTTATGTGTATGTCTAGTAGATGGAACTAACAGGGCACTGTAAAATATCATATTTAACTACTGTATCTGCCTGTAAACCTGTATGTTATTGTTGCAATATTTTGGGATATCAGTTTCAGTTTACACGAATGATTTACCGTGACAAGCTACTAAATTGTATACGTTTTCCTGACCCGTGTCACTGTAGATTTGACTTTATTTGACCTTTGATGACAGGTCACGACAGGTACGGCTGCTGTTGGTTGATGATTGGTCACTGCTTATAAATCTGGTTAATGTTGTTAGTCATATTTCAGTCACTCCCAATTGTATCAGAATTAGTTCATAAATGTGCTCCCTAATCAATTTAATACTGTTCTAAGTTATTTTGTCCAACATTGGATAAATCACACACACAACATTATGCTCATTGACAAAATGGGCAAAAATATTGCTGGTGTAAAGTGACCATAATATGAATGTTCTTTTCTGGATCTGGTCATAAAAAATTAAGTAACGTTATAACTTAGATGTGAACAGTTTTTTTTGTAAAATATATACTTTTGAAATGACAGCATTTGCTCTGAGAACAACACTACCAAGCAGATAGTAAGACATTAATTTACAGTGCAATTTGGTTTCCGACCAGTTGGAGTATTACGTGATTTTTGTATTGTTTTCTACGACTGATGGACATTCAATGCCTGTGTATATTGTAGGTGTTTTAACATTTAATTAGAGATCTCTTAATTCATACATTGTGGTGAAAACTTCAAGAGCCATATTTTCGTGGGTGCTGACATGAAAGATCACTAAATGAATGACTTATTAATGATCCATCAGTTTGTTAACATTTTGTTGTATTTCATGTACATATTGCTTCCATGCATATACTAATAGTACAGTGCGGTAACATATTCCCATTGGTTGTAAAGTTCAGCCTTTTTTCAATACAACAGAATTTTCAAAGAAACTCCCCTTGGAACAACTTTGAAAAGGTGTTCTATTTAATTCTATATCATTAATAAGAAATAGTTCTGTTTGGGTCTTGATGAATTCCCTTGCAAGGGGATTGTGTTCATCTTCTTGTTGAGGCAAATACTTTAGGGTGTTTTTGAATCTGGCCTGACATTTTGTGTCCATGTTAGAAAAACATTTAGGTCAAGGAAAGTATGAAATACCTTTTGTACCTTGGGCAATTGAAAATATATTACATAACATGAGACAAGTCTTTGAGGCTGTTGACTTAGCATAGTAAGATTAGTAAAACATTATTGTGTTTGTTTCTTCATTTACTTTACAGGGGATAATACATATAGCTGTTCTTCCATGTACCTTTAATCATATGGTTGATATCCTGTGGTATATCGATTAATTGATGTAAATTATGTTTCAGTAGAATACTATAATGTGCAGAAAGCAAAGCCACAAAATGCAGTGACGTCACAGACGGTGTCAGTGTGGAATTATATGAAACAACCCGTGTTGTTTTTTCAGCACTGGTACAACTTCATAGAGTGGAGTGTTGTTTTCTTGTTAAAACTACATTTGCCTTCTGTATGTGGATAAATAAACGTTTAAATAGGTGTGCAGTGTTACTGGTCAGTGATTCTGGCAAGCAGGTTACGCAGTTGCGTTACAAAAATGTTTTCAATCAAACGGTGAATGTGTTACTGTGTGTGCGCGTCAGTCTGTCTACATTGTATATGGTGTCCGTCCGTCCGTCCGTCCGTCTTAAGGGCCTCATAAGCGAGAAAACCCCAAGATCTGAATATGTACACAGTTTGGTCCCAAATTAGTCATACATGCTACTTGTGAGTAATTTCCACATGCAAGACCTATAACAGACGTGCGTAAAAGTCCCGATTGGACCCATATCACTACGGAAGACAATTCTTGCTAATCAGCTGTGTACAAGTGTTCACTTTTGGTTGTTGTTATGTGAAATAAGGTTTAGGGTTAGTGTTAGGTTTTTTTTTAGGTTGAAGGTACTTTTGACAAGATTGACATTAGGTGTTTTACATTTTGATAGCACTTGTACGTGAGTGGTTAGCAAGAAAGGTCTTCCTAGCTTCTAGAGAGCTTACACTTCAGACTGTCATTGGCTCTTGCAAGACTTCTACACACAGCTGAATATTCAACTGATAATCCGTGAGAGCGAGTCGCTTATCGGATGTGCCTTGGTTGACTTGAACTGCCGATTTGTAGGCCCTTGAACAAAAAATAATGAACAAAAGAAATTATTATAATCCGTCAATACATATTACACAATAGATGTATTTTAAGGACTACATGAAAGTCCTCCAAGATATTGCTAAGCGGTAACTACAAGGCAACGTATTTATTACACGTTCAAGAATTTGTATATCTTTCAAACAAATTATATTTTTCCTCAAACAAAACGTAGAACGAATTAATTAAAGTTTATCGTGAAACTGAGATAATGTGCAGACAATTGGTAAAATCCATGGAAATCTATTAAAAGTATACTACGATAATGAAAAAATAGGGAATCCGGAAGTGGGAGACACTGGGAACATTCTGCTTACAGTACAATCTAATGTATCTCCTTGGGCTCGGGACTCGTCACCATCCAAACGTGAAGTTTCTTGATGTTTCTTCGAGAAACATCACAACCTTCAACCCTCCCAACTGACCAGTGTGCTACGAGAAAGGGAGGGAGTATTTGCCCTAAGCCCTCCATGCAGATGTGTGGATAAGTATGTTTTACAACAGGCGACGTGAATCCAAGATGGCACACACACCGTCGCCATTTTGTCCTTCATAAAATGTAACAAGGAATTACTTGAAAATGTTGATACATAATTCGCATAATTTCATATAACTCAAATTGGTAAACAGACGTAACATAAAATAATAAACATAACAGATGTAGAATAAGACAAATTTAGTCATTTTATTTAAGATATTATCGACACCAATCAGCATAGTGATCATAATTTTGTTTACCACATCTGTGTTGGCTTAAACAGGCAAACGCACTTGTCCCAACAATGGTATTGACTTCAGGGACAAAAACTAGATCATAAAGAAATGATCGAAGCTAGGCAACCTTTCTCAAAGCAATTTCGCAATGAATTTAAAGCTCAAAGATAATACGCTATCGGACAGGAAGACAATGCAATGACTTTAGAAACTGCATAGAACAAATCAAACGTGGAGACCTAGTCACAATCCTTGATAGGCAATTCTGAACACATTGTAATTTCGTGATGCTGTTAAAGGTAAAATTACGATAGAGGGAATTACAACAGAAACATGCAGTGAATCACGAATATGATAAGATGACAATAATGGAACGTACGACCATTAGTTGCCTTTCTAAATACCACCACAAACGTTCATGCCTTCGAGTAACTGCATCGTGCAATCTGTGCCCGTCCTCGTTGTGTTTCGGCATCTGTTGATATCCTAATGTCTGCTGACATCTTAAACTGCACCTTGTGTGCAGTTTAGTTGAGACCAACTGCCACACTATATTGAGCGTCAAACGTGCATCAGGTACTGCACTCGACCCCAATCGAACAAACCAAGAATCAGATGAAGTTGGCCTTGCACTGTTAACGCGGAGAACTACATTTTGACCCCAACGATTCCATGCTACTGGTCGTTGCACCCTTTTCATTTGGTAATAGAGTTAACTGTCATGTGCAAGTCACCGATATGACGAAAAGAAATGTCAGCCCCTGCGTCCTGGCGTAGCCACATTATAGGATTATAGGAGGCCGCAATTAAGCTATGCCAGGAACATCCAACACCAATTGACGGATTGCATTGTCTGTGACTGTGATAATGTCAATGAAGCAAGGCAGGTATTGCACAATTGCTTTGTATGGCATAAATAGCTTCGACGTTCGTGTGAATATGTGCAAATAGCCATGACCAAATCCACTTGCGCCTTAACGAGAACGGGTAAAAATCAAGTGACGGGCAAAAACGTGGAGGTAAAGGGGTTTAGACGAGCAGAGACGAGTGGGAAAGAATAGAGAAAACGGGATAGATAGAGTGTGACGCAGAGACAGAGAAGGGAGGATCGGAGGAAGGGAGAGGGAGAGAGGGAGAGGGAGAGAGGGTAGGAGGGAGGGATGTAGTAAGGGAGGTAGGAAGGGATGGAGGTAGGAAGAGAGGGAGGGGTGAGAGGTAGGAAGGGAGGGAATGAGGATGAGAGAGAGAGGGAGAGAGAGAGGGAGAGAGTGAGTGAGTGAGTGAGAGAGAGTGAGAGAGAGAGTGAGTGAGAGTGAGTGAGTGAGTGAGTGAGTGAGTGAGTGAGTGAGTGAGTGAGTGAGTGAGTGAGTGAGTGAGTGAGTGAGTGAGAGAGAGAGAGAGTGATAGTGAGTGAGAGTGAGTGAGAGTGAGTGAGAGTGAGTGAGAGAGAGTGAGAGAGTGAGAGAGTGAGAGAGTGAGAGAGTGAGTGAGAGAGTGAGAGAGTGAGTGAGTGAGTGAGTGAGTGAGTGAGTGAGTGAGTGAGAGAGTGAGAGTGAGTGAGTGAGAGAGTGAGAGAGTGAGTGAGTGAGTGAGTGAGTGAGTGAGTGAGTGAGTGAGTGAGTGAGTGAGTGAGTGAGTGAGTGAGTGAGTGAGTGAGTGAGTGAGTGAGTGAGTGAGTGAGTGAGTGAGTGAGTGAGTGAGTGAGTGAGTGAGTGAGTGAGTGAGTGAGTGAGTGAGTGAGTGAGTGAGTGAGTGAGTGAGTGAGTGAGTGAGTGAGTGAGTGAGTGAGTGAGTGAGTGAGTGAGTGAGTGAGTGAGTGAGTGAGTGAGTGAGTGAGTGAGTCAGTGAGAGAGAGTGAGAGAGTGAGAGAGTGAGAGAGTGAGAGAGTAATAATTTAATATTCAAATTTCATTTAGTTTATATTGAATTGATGGATGTAGCATTATTTGAAACGTAAAATATATTTTGTTCAGTAATATGCAGCACTAGCTGATATAATTGTTTTGGTGCATCTTAATTGTTTATTGAAATATTACAGATATTGATAGTTGGCCGGGTTTTTTTCGAATCACAAATCTGGAATAACCCGAATTCAACTGACTCTTTGGCAAACCGGTAGACCTAAGTACTGCCGTTACACACACACGCACGCACGCACGCACACACGCACGCGCACACACACACAAACCGGGAACATGAGCTCATTAAATACACGAATACAAACCGTGATACATTCGAGAATAAAAAATTCGAAACAATTATTAAGAACTTATTAAATGCCCTATCCAAAATAATGCAGAAATGTCTGGTCACTCACAGTCTGGTGTTGTTATGAAGTACTTGAAAATAACTGTTGTTGTAGTACATAAACATGTATCATATAACTCGTGATCACTAGAAAGAATCGCTTCACGGCTAACCCTACGAACATCGCTGTGTGATAGAACACGATAATTTGCTGTCGTTAACATTATTTTTTTATTTTCTTTGCATGGATCTGCCCGCCCGCCCGCCTGCCTGCACCCGGGTGTTGTACGCGACTCTCGCTCGGTTGGGAAATGTCGCCGAGATTAACCAGACTCCCGCGAGGTGGCAGCACTTGTCTTCTCGGCGTAGCCGGATGTAGCTGAGTATAGATAACGGCGTGAGTTGTGTTTGTGTTTACTCTACTTTGTCACAAGTTTGTGATTATCGTTGGCGGCATTGCGGAATCAAGATACACGTGTAAGTGAGTCTTAAGCTACTTATTCCATCGGCTAGTATTTGTAGTTTGTACATAATTTTCGACAGATGCTGTCATGGTCCTGGATTCGATAAATAATCTGTTTTACTTTTGAGTTTTGTCGTCTCATCGAAATCGATCGAGCCAAACCAAGGCAAAGTCAGAAGAATGGGCTTTACTAGCCTTACTGGCTTTAGTCTGAGACTAGTTTAATGCCTGTGTTATTGTGTTGAATCGATTATGAATGTATTGAAGGAATCCTTCTTCCGCCCATCAATTTATCAAAGAAGGCGTAGCAGCATAATACTCAATTTCTGAGTGGAGTTATATCCTGGATTCTCATGTTACACACCACTCCCACAGAGAACTTTACATCATTAATCTTTCCCCTATAGACTAGAGTGACAAGCTGGCCCGCTGCACTGAAGCCGCTGTGGACCACTGGCTGCCATTTACTTGCACGGCAGAAAGTGCTGTACTCACTGGCAAGATAGCTGTTGAATGTTTTAAGTTGGTTCACTGTGTTGGGGTTATATAGGGATCTAAATATTTGTCACTGTGGTTCCTTGGCAATGTGAATAATGATCCAGTGGGATAGGCTGTAACCTCCAGCTTAGTCATTAGGGGAAGGGCTGTCACCCGGATTATAATATTATACAACCCAAACACTGGACAGTTTGGTGGTTGACACTGATTTGAGCAACGTTAATCCATTTGGGGACATGCTGGCTACAACAGTCATTGTGAAGTAGCAAGTATGGTTATATTTCCTGTGTAGCGTACAACTGTACCAACCGACAGAAAACAGGATCCGGAGTCTCTTTCCACAGGCTATACAATATCTTGCTTAGGTTATAGTCTTTGCGAACATATATTTATGTTCCACTGCCATTAATTTAGGAAATTAATAGTTTAAAAATATTACAGTCATATGCAAATTGACCAACAATAATACATGAAATGACCAAACTATAATTCTGTTTAGGGGGACATGAAAGGGAAACTGTGGTCATTTTAAGGAAACCTGTTACTATGACATCCCTGCTATTTGTTGTAGTTTTATTTATTTATTGTTGTTACTATTGACACAGTATAATTAGTTAGTTGACTATCTTAACATTACTACTTTTCTATGTACCTTTCTACCTAAATTGGTTATTGTCCTCTTTATAATATCTTCTTCAACATAGCAAAATGTGAAGTTTCTGTCTACTGTTTTATTTAGATAATATGTATGTTCACGAGTGCCTTTATATTTTATATTACTTGCCAGATTACTACTTATATTTGTAAAGAAATCATTAAATTTGTTTACAATTTCTGATTTATCACTCACAATAGAATCAGTCTTTAAAATATTTGGGAAATGATTTGTTAGTTTTATTTCTAGAAAGGATTTCATTTATAGTTTTCCAAGTGTTTTTATATCAAATTTAAAATTATTAAAACATTTATCATAGTAGAGTTGTTTTGCTTTATGAAAACTTGTTTTAAAAATGCTATTGTACGTTTTTAAATTGACCAATAATATGGCATATTCGGAAGATTCAGGATTAGTGAGTTTTATTTGTTTGTAAAGTTTATCTCTGTATCTTATTGAGGTTAGCAGTCCTTGAGTTATCATATGTCATCATGTGTCAACTAATTGCGAATTCTATTTATATCTATGACCATTCCCCACACGCTGATAAATACCACTCATTTCTGAGTGTCACAAGTATTCCAGTGAGTTTTTTCCGAGTGGGGTTATATCCTGGTTGCATCGACATTCGGGAGGATAGAGGCCAAAAGTAAGGTTGGCTAAGGGAGTTAATTTGCCAGTGTCCAGAGTCCAGCATTCTTCTTGTCTCCAGTCTCAGGTACTGTGCAATGCATACAACTATTGAGCCAGTGGTGAAATGATGTAAACAGATCAATAGGGTCATTTCAAATCCAGAAGCCCATATTCAACAGGATATCTGTTTCAAATATGCAATAGGCCTGAACAATCCGAGTCTTGCAGACGATTGATGTCAGAGACACTGGTCTGTAGTTTCTTGCGTTTCTTTTTTCAGATTGTTTGTAGATTGTGCAAATAATTGCATCTCTCCACTGTCTCGGTAGTGTTGACGTGTCGATGCGTGAGAATGTATTATAAATGTATACATTCTACACTGTTAAATGTATATTTACCTTTTCCTTGTTCTTCTAGATTTAGACATGGCCAGGGCGAGCTTGTCTCGTCAGTTACTGGCATTGATAAAGAGGAATATTCTCATAAAATCCAGGAACAAAGGACAAGTTGCAGCAGTAGGTATCCATTCTACAACTGTCTCATTAGCCACCAGCATGTCTGACATCTCATCTAACATTTTGTCTAATACAACAATTAATCTACTACACTGTGCAACATTTGGTTGATTGATACAATTCATCTACCGGGTACAATGAGGAAGAGATAATTTATCCGACATGTTGGTGTTTTTAAAACTCGACTGGAATCACTGGATGCTGCCAGATGTTAGGGGGATATTTCAACCCATGATAGGTTTGGCCATACCAGTGAATCAACCAGTAAACCACGATAGTCCAGTCTCTGGACTGTGTGTAACTGTCTGTACATAGTGTTTTTTGTCAAATCTTACTTTTTGCGACCTAAATTGCAGCGAAAATTGAAAGAGAGAACTTCTAGCTAACTACTATTGTAAGCATCATGCAACTGTTTTTAATTGCATATTTTCCTTGACAAATTAGTAAATGGTCCATGAATTATTATATGTTTCAATATTATTTTTATTTGCGTATTTTCCGTGCAAAATCCCTTGCAATAATAATTATAACAACCTGGTAAGACAAAGACAAAAAGTGCGAGACCCATGCAAGGTGGGATTTATGTTCCCATGTAAATTATCAAAATGTGTTTGAAATGTCATATTTTGGGATGTATGTGTTGTTAAGAATTAAGCAGTGAACGAAACATGGTACATGTTCACACACGTGCAGAAACATGGCCTTTTTAAGTAAAACATTATTTAAAATGTTTTTATCTTCTGCTGCATTGTTTAAATACTACAATGCATAAGCCATTTGGCACAGAGTTAATACAGCACTCTTTGAAAAACAATTCTTCATAAATAAATATACATATTTGTTCTGCATTTGCTGACTTCTATTGACAAAATCCAAAACTTGCCCATTGTGTTTGCTTGTGATCTTCACCTGACAAATGTATGGTTGATTTTTGATTTCAGGAAGTCTTCTTTTCAATTTATATGGTTCTTATCTTGGCTATGGTAAAATACCTCACAGCACCATCAACCGAGGCTGCCATTCCCCGCTACCCGACCCGGGCAGTTTCCACAAACGTGGGAAGCGGTCGGCTGTATGTCAGCCCAGACACGACAGCTGTTCACAGCCTTATGGACAACATCATCACTCGGCTTGACTCGGATGGGCCAATCAAATATGTCCTCTTTGGATCGAAAAAGGAATCTGTCAATGCGTACAGGACGAATGCTCCTCATGTGATTGCCGGGATCGACTTTACTGATGGAACTTTGAATTCGTTGCGATATACAATTCGAATGAATCAAACCATGGTGGCATCAACAACGTCCCCATGGCCAGGTACCAGTGACATTTTATCAGTGTATTTATGAAGTTCAAGTTATACGTAAGGATTGTTTTATGGTTAAGGTACATCATTAAAGAAAAAATTATTTTCAAGGGCTAAGTTTATTTACCGGTACGCTGTTATAATTAAAATAGATTTAAAAGCAACCACATCATGTCGTTGGGCCCAGTCAGCACTCTCTAACACCACAAAAATTATTAGAATCAGACTATTTCTGTGGAAACTAATTGTCAATAAAGCTATATTGACAATTGGAAAACATCCATCAGTTTCGTACATGGATGGTTATAAGATCAGTATAATTGGTTACATAACGTGAGTGCATCTTTTCTGTGAGAAATGTCCTCTGAAATGAGTACCAAATTACCACTGTGTAGCTAAAACAACTTAATAATGTTGCAATAAGTTGCTATATTTATTTGTTTTATACAAGCACCATACTTCATATGCTGTACAGATTGAAAATCGGGGTTCCGTGAAAATCTGTCCTGAAATTATGGATTTGTGCTCATCAATCCTTATAAATTACAACCAGCAGGGTTTCAGCGTGTCACTCTCTGGCAGACAAGAGACGCAGGCCCTATAAGAGACATGGGCCCTACAAGAGACATGGGCCCTACAAGAGACATGGGCCCTACAAGAGACATGGGCCCTACAAGAGACATGGGCCCTACAAGAGACATGGGCCCTACAAGAGACATGGGCCCTACAAGAGACATGGGCCCTACAAGAGACATGGGCCCTACAAGAGACATGGGCCCTACAAGAGACATGGGCCCTACAAGAGACATGGATGGGCACTACAAGCTTATAAAATGCTGTGTACATTTCAAAATTGGCAGGACATCTCAGTGACCATGTGTATTAGAAAATTGTAATAAAACTACTTAAACAGTTTTGTTACATAAATTACTTACCTATTGCAGAGTGTAGGTGACAACCGCAAGACAATGTGACATTGACCTAACAGATACTAGGAATCAAATTCATTTATATTAAAGAAAACGTTACTTATCAAAGTTGCGTTAATTGTATTTAATTTCGTTATGTCTCTGGTAAGAAGAGTTCTCAAAGTATCACCAATATCAGGAGTGTTTACTCATACTTACAGGAGACAGTTTTGTGGTTCAAATGCCCCAGATATTAAGAGGAAGTGTTGTAGACAGAATGGTGGTAGGAGGAGTTAGTTGTAGACGTGACATGTAAACATGTTGTAGGCATGTGTCGCGGGACAAGACAGAACTGTATGGCTGACCGCTACCTCACTCACGGCTTCATTGCTATACAGATGGCCATAGACGCGGCACTCATCGAGGTAAGTCCACTCCAGTGGTCAGTCTTTTGTTACAGGTCACTGATGTCATTAACCCGGTAAATGTACATTTTTGCATGACCTGTACCTGACAAGATAACATCACTGTTACTTGACCTGTTACTTGACAAGATGACATCACTGTTACTTGACCTGTACCTGACAAGATGACATCACTGTTACTTGACCTGTACTTGACAAGATGACATCACTGTTACTTGACCTGTACCTGACAAGATGACATCACTGTTACTTGACCTGTACCTGACAAGATGACATCACTGTTACTTGACCTGTACCTGACAAGATGACATCACTGTTACATGACCTGTACCTGACAAGATGACATCAGTGTTACCTGACCTGTACTTGACAAGATGACATCACTGTTACCTGACCTGTACCTGACAAGATGACATCACTGTTACCTGACCTGTAGCCGAGAGTGACCCGTCTACTTTGTTGTTATGCAGTTAAAGGCGGGAGTGGTCAATGTGACCGGTCAGCTTGTGGCGTCCACACAAAAGTTCCCAAAGGGACCCTGGTCGTCCAATTTCCAGACAATACAGATGTTTGCTGCCACATACCTGGTGCTCGCGTTCACGCCACTCATCAGCTACATGACGGTGAGCGTGGTGGCCGAGAAGGAGAAGAAGTTCAAAGAGAGTCTTCGCATGGTCGGCATGCGAGACTCCGCCTACTGGTGAGTCAAGGAACTACGTCTTATCTTGTCGATTCGTTTTTATTGATTTGAACACATCACATATTCCTGTTTGATGTAGCATTAACATTTCAAAGTTCTGACTCCAGTTGTATTTCACATTGTTGCCACTCTGGAATTATAGCCACCCTACAAGTAAGGTCGCACTAAGACAGTCCCATGTTATTTTCGTAGTAATAGTGTATATGAGATGAGCCGTACTAATGTGACCAATACACCGTTGAGGTCACTTCGACCCAACCCCAGTGAGTGTTCAGCGTGCATAAATGTTGTCAATTTAGATTGTTATAAAATGTTATGTTCATGATAGTAAAAACTGTAATTCTTGTGTGGATGGACAGTTTACAACTTTACATAGCTTTGAACAATCACAGAAAATGTGTACAGTCATGTACAGTGTTTAGTGTTAAATGTTCCATGTACACTGTTAGCGCGAGTCTCTATGTCTGTCTTGTAGGTTGTCAAGGTGTCTTTGTTAGCCTGAGTCTGTGTGTGTCTTGTAGGTTGTCAGGGTGTGTTTGTTAGCCTGAGTCTGTGTGTGTCTTGTAGGTTGTCGGGGTGTCTTTGTTAGCCTGAGTCTGTGTGTGTCTTGTAGGTTGTCAGGGTGTCTTTGTTAGCCTGAGTCTGTGTGTGTCTTGTAGATTGTCAGGGTGTGTTTGTTAGCCTGAGTCTGTGTGTGTCTTGTAGGTTGTCAAGGAGTCTTTGTTAGCCTGAGTCTGTGTGTGTCTTGTAGATTGTCAGGGTGTGTTTGTTAGCCTGAGTCTGTGTGTGTCTTGTAGGTTGTCAAGGTGTCTTTGTTAGCCTGAGTCTGTGTGTGTCTTGTAGATTGTCAAGGTGTCTGTTACCTGAGTCTATGTGTCTGTCTTGTATGTTGTCAGGGTGTCTTTGTTAGTCTGAGTCTGTGTGTGTCTTGTAGGTTGTCAGGGTGTCTTTGTTAGCCTGAGTCTGTGTGTGTCTTGTAGGTTGTCAGGGTGTCTTTGTTAGCCTGAGTCTGTGTGTGTCTTGTAGGTTGTCAGGGTGTCTTTGTTAGCCTGAGTCTGTGTGTCTCTTGTAGGTTGTCAAGGTGTCTTTGTTAGTCTGAGTCTGTGTGTGTCTTGTAGGTTGTCAGGGTGTCTTTGTTAGCCTGAGTCTGTGTGTGTCTTGTAGGTTGTCAGGGTGTCTTTGTTAGCCTGAGTCTGTGTGTGTCTTGTAGGTTGTCAGGGTGTCTTTGTTAGCCTGAGTCTGTGTGTATCTTGTAGGTTGTCAGGGTGTCTTTGTTAGTCTGAGTCTGTGTGTGTCTTGTAGGTTGTCAAGGTGTCTTTGTTAGCCTGAGTCTGTGTGTATCTTGTAGGTTGTCAGGGTGTCTTTGTTAGTCTGAGTCTGTGTGTGTCTTGTAGGTTGTCAGGGTGTCTTTGTTAGCCTGAGTCTGTGTGTATCTTGTAGGTTGTCAGGGTGTCTTTGTTAGCCTGAGTCTGTGTGTGTCTTGTAGATTGTCAAGGTGTCTTTGTTAGCCTGAGTCTGTGTGTGTCTTGTAGATTGTCAAGGTGTCTTTGTTAGCCTGAGTCTGTGTGTGTCTTGTAGATTGTCAAGGTGTCTTTGTTAGCCTGAGTCTGTGTGTGTCTTGTAGGTTGTCGGGGTGTCTTTGTTAGCCTGAGTCTGTGTGTGTCTTGTAGGTTGTCAAGGTGTCTTTGTTAGCCTGAATCTGTGTGTGTCTTGTAGGTTATCAGGGTGTCTTTGTTAGCCTGAGTCTGTGTGTGTCTTGTAGGTTGTCGGGGTGTCTTTGTTAGCCTGAGTCTGTGTGTGTCTTGTAGGTTGTCAAGGTGTCTTTGTTAGCCTGAGTCTGTGTGTGTCTTGTAGGTTGTCAGGGTGTCTTTGTTAGCCTGAGTCTGTGTGTGTCTTGTAGGTTGTCAAGGTGTCTTTGTTAGCCTGAGTCTGTGTGTGTCTTGTAGGTTGTCGGGGTGTCTTTGTTAGCCTGAGTCTGTGCGTGTCTTGTAGGTTGTCAGGGTGTCTTTGTTAGCCTGAGTCTGTGTGTATCTTGTAGGTTGTCAGGGTGTCTTTGTTAGTCTGAGTCTGTGTGTGTCTTGTAGGTTGTCAAGGTGTCTTTGTTAGCCTGAGTCTGTGTGTATCTTGTAGGTTGTCAGGGTGTCTTTGTTAGTCTGAGTCTGTGTGTGTCTTGTAGGTTGTCAGGGTGTCTTTGTTAGCCTGAGTCTGTGTGTATCTTGTAGGTTGTCAGGGTGTCTTTGTTAGCCTGAGTCTGTGTGTGTCTTGTAGATTGTCAAGGTGTCTTTGTTAGCCTGAGTCTGTGTGTGTCTTGTAGATTGTCAAGGTGTCTTTGTTAGCCTGAGTCTGTGTGTGTCTTGTAGATTGTCAAGGTGTCTTTGTTAGCCTGAGTCTGTGTGTGTCTTGTAGGTTGTCGGGGTGTCTTTGTTAGCCTGAGTCTGTGTGTGTCTTGTAGGTTGTCAAGGTGTCTTTGTTAGCCTGAGTCTGTGTGTGTCTTGTAGGTTATCAGGGTGTCTTTGTTAGCCTGAGTCTGTGTGTGTCTTGTAGGTTGTCGGGGTGTCTTTGTTAGCCTGAGTCTGTGTGTGTCTTGTAGGTTGTCAGGGTGTCTTTGTTAGCCTGAGTCTGTGTGTGTCTTGTAGGTTGTCAAGGTGTCTTTGTTAGCCTGAGTCTGTGTGTGTCTTGTAGGTTGTCGGGGTGTCTTTGTTAGCCTGAGTCTGTGCGTGTCTTGTAGGTTGTCAGGGTGTCTTTGTTAGCCTGAGTCTGTGTGTGTCTTGTAGGTTGTCAAGGTATCTTTGTTAGCCTGAATCTGTGTGTGTCTTGTAGGTTATCAGGGTGTCTTTGTTAGCCTGAGTCTGTGTGTGTCTTGTAGGTTGTCGGGGTGTCTTTGTTAGCCTGAGTCTGTGTGTGTCTTGTAGGTTATCAGGGTGTCTTTGTTAGCCTGAGTCTGTGTGTGTCTTGTAGATTGTCAGGGTGTCTTTGTTAGCCTGAGTCTGTGTGTGTGTCTTGTAGGTTATCAGGGTGTCTTTGTTAGCCTGAGTCTGTGTGTATCTTGTAGGTTGTCGGGGTCTCTTTGTTAGCCTGAGTCTGTGTCTGTCTTGTAGGTTATCAGGGTGTCTTTGTTAGCCTGAGTCTGTGTGTGTGTCTTGTAGGTTGTTAGGGTGTCTTTGTTAGCCTGAGTCTGTGTCGGTCTTATAGGTTATCAGGGTGTCTTTGTTAGCCTGAGTCTGTGCGTGTCTTGTAGGTTGTCAGGGTGTCTTTGTTAGCCTGAGTCTGTGTGTGTGTCTTGTAGGTTGTCAGGGTGTCTTTGTAAACCTGAGTCTGTGTGTGTCTTGTAGGTTGTCAGGGTGTCTTTGTTAGCCTGAGTCTGTGTGTGTCTTGTAGGTTGTCAGGGTGTCTTTGTAAACCTGAGTCTGTGTGTGTCTTGTAGGTTGTCAGGGTGTCTTTGTTAGCCTGAGTCTGTGTGTGTCTTGTAGGTTGTCAGGGTGTCTTTGTAAACCTGAGTCTGTGTGTGTCTTGTAGGTTGTCAGGGTGTCTTTGTAAACCTGAGTCTGTGTGTGTCTTGTAGATTGTCAGGGTGTCTTTGTAAACCTGAGTCTGTGTGTATCTTGTAGGTTGTCAGGGTGTCTTTGTTAGCCTGAGTCTGTGTGTGTCTTGTAGATTGTCAAGGTGTCTTTGTTAGCCTGAGTCTGTGTGTGTCTTGTAGATTGTCAAGGTGTCTTTGTTAGCCTGAGTCTGTGTGTGTCTTGTAGATTGTCAAGGTGTCTTTGTTAGCCTGAGTCTGTGTGTGTCTTGTAGGTTGTCGGGGTGTCTTTGTTAGCCTGAGTCTGTGTGTGTCTTGTAGGTTGTCAAGGTGTCTTTGTTAGCCTGAGTCTGTGTGTGTCTTGTAGGTTATCAGGGTGTCTTTGTTAGCCTGAGTCTGTGTGTGTCTTGTAGGTTGTCGGGGTGTCTTTGTTAGCCTGAGTCTGTGTGTGTCTTGTAGGTTGTCAGGGTGTCTTTGTTAGCCTGAGTCTGTGTGTGTCTTGTAGGTTGTCAAGGTGTCTTTGTTAGCCTGAGTCTGTGTGTGTCTTGTAGGTTGTCGGGGTGTCTTTGTTAGCCTGAGTCTGTGCGTGTCTTGTAGGTTGTCAGGGTGTCTTTGTTAGCCTGAGTCTGTGTGTGTCTTGTAGGTTGTCAAGGTATCTTTGTTAGCCTGAATCTGTGTGTGTCTTGTAGGTTATCAGGGTGTCTTTGTTAGCCTGAGTCTGTGTGTGTCTTGTAGGTTGTCGGGGTGTCTTTGTTAGCCTGAGTCTGTGTGTGTCTTGTAGGTTATCAGGGTGTCTTTGTTAGCCTGAGTCTGTGTGTGTCTTGTAGATTGTCAGGGTGTCTTTGTTAGCCTGAGTCTGTGTGTGTGTCTTGTAGGTTATCAGGGTGTCTTTGTTAGCCTGAGTCTGTGTGTATCTTGTAGGTTGTCGGGGTCTCTTTGTTAGCCTGAGTCTGTGTCTGTCTTGTAGGTTATCAGGGTGTCTTTGTTAGCCTGAGTCTGTGTGTGTGTCTTGTAGGTTGTTAGGGTGTCTTTGTTAGCCTGAGTCTGTGTCGGTCTTATAGGTTATCAGGGTGTCTTTGTTAGCCTGAGTCTGTGCGTGTCTTGTAGGTTGTCAGGGTGTCTTTGTTAGCCTGAGTCTGTGTGTGTGTCTTGTAGGTTGTCAGGGTGTCTTTGTAAACCTGAGTCTGTGTGTGTCTTGTAGGTTGTCAGGGTGTCTTTGTTAGCCTGAGTCTGTGTGTGTCTTGTAGGTTGTCAGGGTGTCTTTGTAAACCTGAGTCTGTGTGTGTCTTGTAGGTTGTCAGGGTGTCTTTGTTAGCCTGAGTCTGTGTGTGTCTTGTAGGTTGTCAGGGTGTCTTTGTAAACCTGAGTCTGTGTGTGTCTTGTAGGTTGTCAGGGTGTCTTTGTAAACCTGAGTCTGTGTGTGTCTTGTAGATTGTCAGGGTGTCTTTGTAAACCTGAGTCTGTGTGTGTCTTGTAGGTTGTCAGGGTGTCTTTGTTAGCCTGAGTCAGAGCTGTAACAAGTACATTTATTTTATACTTGAGTAAAAGTAAAAGTAATTCTAGAAAAAGCTACTCAAGTAAAAGTAAAAGTACTTCTAGAAATGTGTACTTGAAATACAAGTAAAACGTAAAAACTTGTACTTGAAGTAAACACAAAAGTACTTTTCACCTGTAATAAAAAATGGCGGATGCAGCCAACTGTTATGAATTTAAAAAAATATTCATAATATATCATTTTGTGTATATATCACGCATATATCATTTGTTCAGTAATATTTTTCTCTGCACAATAAGTAAATGTTTTAACAGTGTGAAATATAAATATTAAAGTCAAATAGCATTGCATACAAGCTGTAAATAGTCTCCATCATGTTTGATTACTAACAGGCCTACTACAACAACCGTCATATTCATAAGGAGAAGATATACACGTTATCATAGAGTTCTTAATTTGTGTCCATCTTGGACGGATGAAGAATATTATTGTCATTTGTGATACTTGACGAAGGAGTTCTAGACCAGTGGTTATACAACATTCCTTTCATAATAATTATGCCTTCATGTATAATTGCAACATTTATTTTAAATAGATGTTAATGTAAATATATATAGAAAATGATTTCACTCAGTTACACACACTGATCTATATTACTGACAAATAGGCCTACTGATAATAAAGATCGGCAGGTTTGCGATGGGCGATAATGGGGAATATATCGATATCGAACATGTGCCATTCACAACGATCATCTAAAGTTAACAAACTGTGTCAACAACAAGCTAGACACAAGAAGATAGTAATTAAGGCAGCTGTTTGTTCTTGTCTGGTCAAAGCAAGGATTTAAATAACTCTTGGCCATTGTTGTCAAGCAGCCCAGTTGCAGCTTGCTGTGATCCTACTGACACCTAATTCAGGCTCAGCACCAGACCCCAGATTGCAATTAGCTCACTGGCTTCATCAAGTAACAAAAGAAATCCGGCCAGTCCTGGACATTTAACATGCCTGTCTCTTCTTATCTGTTATTTCTATTTGTTGTTTCCTCTGACATGTGTAAATAAATCTGTGCTGACTGCAAACAGTGCCGCACGTGCTTCTGACACAGATCATTCGCGGAACGTTTTAGGAGCTTCGCAAATTTAACAAGGAAATTATAAGTACTTCGTTACATTTAGAAAAAGTACACACATTTGTACTTCGTTACAAGTAAAAGTACTCCCCCAAAAATGTACTTTGTTACTCAAGAAAAGTAAACTTTTCTACTTAAGTAAAGTAACGAAGTAAATGTACTTCATTACATTACGGCTCTGGCCTGAGTCTGTGGTGTGTCTTGTAGGTTTTCAGGGTGTCTTTGTTAGCCTGAGTCTGTGTGTGTCTTGTAGGTTGTCAGGGTGTCTTTGTTAGCCTGAGTCTGTGTGTATCTTGTAGGTTGTCAGGGTGTCTTTGTTAGTCTAAGTAGTAAGTCCGTGAACCTGTCGTTGCAGGTTGTCGTGGGGCATCACCTACTTTGTCGTGGTGTTTGTGGTTGTCATGGGGACGGTGTTCATCGCGGCGGTCACGAAGCTCTTCAACCCTGCGAGTCTCTTCCTCTTCTTCCTCATGCTCCTGCTCTACGGCGTCTCCATCATCACCATGTCCTTCATGATCACACCCTTCTTCAACAAGGCACAGGTGGCGGGCGTGGTTGCCGCGATGGCGTCCTTTGTCACCACTCTTCTCTACCTAGTGATCGCCTTCACTCGCACAAATGTCCCCCTCGGTCAACCAGTGTCCAGTATACCAGTCGTCGGGCAGGTGTTCCTCTGTCTCCTCTCACCCGTCGCCCTCGCAATGGCTGTTGACCAGGTGAGTGGACATTTGTAGTTACCTCGGCTTTGGGCTGGACACAATTATTGCCAGTCACACATGTTTTAGTAGACACATGGATGGTAACTGTTAAAGGGATATTCCAGTCAGTGAGAGGTTCATAGTATCCCTTTAAGGCAGTTTACAAGCTTTTGAATGTGTCTGGTGACCTGAATGGGACGACAAACATACGTGTGACACCATTTACACTCACTTTGAGGCATAATTGACAGTATCTTTGGTTTTTTTGAAGAGTTTTTTGCTCCTTCATTTTTTCACCCATCCACCCATATTTCTACCCGTCCACAACGGTTTTACACGTCCAAATGACGGATGGACGGGTCTCTGCATAAAGCTATGGTGGTTACTTGTGACAAACCATAACTTCATGGAGTGGCAACAAATCTAACTGCTTAGCTTATCTTATAATAACAAACCACAACTTGCGTTAATGGTTACAACCCACAGTTTGTTTGGAGGATTTGTTAGCATCCAGCTGGCTAGCAGACGAATATTGTGGTTTGTTTAGTCTAGTGACAAGTTACATATAATGAGAGGTAACATCTATGTTGTAATCTAAGTGTGATTGTAGTCTTTGTAGATTCTAATTTGCATTGTCTTATAAGATAGTTGTAACCATGCCATTTAATAACTGTAACACCACGATATTAAATGAATATTTGTAATATTGGCTGTTTTTTTGGATGGTAGCTTAAATCCTGTGAGACACAACTTTAATGTGGTTATCATTCATCAGTTACAACATTCTACAGGCAAATTGAAACAGTGTATATGATGACATTGTGACCACTCACAACTGTTCAGGACAGTGTTGTTCAGTGGCTGTAATGAAAATTGTACTGCACAATGAAACTCTACAGACGGTAATTAACAACGTTAATCGTTATTTTCATATGACTGAATGATAAGTAAAATATGTTGAATCTTTGCCATTTGTTTCAGGGAATTTACTTGGACATCAGGTATGGTGGGATGACCTTTGACACATTGGGCATGGGCCAAGTGCCACTGTACGCCCTGCTCATCATGCTGCTGGTCGACTTTGTCCTGTACGGGCTGCTAGCTGTCTACTTCGACAATGTCATTCCTGGTGAGACTATGTGGGTACACAATGTATCTGTGTGGTTATGTGAGACTTGGTGACATATCAGTTCAGAATGATATTGAGAGCCAATTACTTGAATAAGTCATGTGACCAAACTAATTTTGTGACAAAAGAATGTATTTTTACTGAATGTTGTATTTCATTAAGACACTGTCATGTACATTTTTTTTAAGTTGGAAATTAATACAAACCGAAAGACTCATACTAAAATTTGTTTAGGTGAATATGGCCAGAAGAGAGGGCCTCTGTATTTCCTCCGTCGTGACTATTGGTGTGTGAAGAAGAACCAAGGTGAAGCAGCCGAGCTGATCTCCAGCAGAGACATTGGTAACAGGGCCCAATCGACACGGGGCCATGACACTGACAGAGACATGGTTGAAGATGTCGCACAAGAATGTCTGGGGAAGGAGACCATTAGGTAGGCAGTATGTTGTTGACGTCTGTAGACGTTATGTTAGAATACACAACCAGGAGTTAGACCACATCTGTATTTTCCATAGGCGACCGTTACAACGTTTCCTTCATTTCCTACTAAACTTGATCAGATCTGTTATTGACAATTTCAAAGCATATTTACCCTCCATAGACAGATGTTCAGTGAAAAATTTGTGAACTTTTAATACCTCTGGCTCCCACAAACTTCTTTCAAACGTTACACCCCTCCATTTCTGCTTGAACCACCCACGGATTGTCCCTGGTTACATCACCAAGCAAAATGACAACTGTATTAATACGCAGAAATGCACCGACTGACAGCTGTCATAATTTTCTGATGCTATGCTGCACAAAAACATCATTTCTACTCACTCCACACTACATATGTGCTCACAGAAATTCAGACAACCTGCATAATGTTGTTTTTATAGGGTACTCTTTGGTCGGGTAATGGCAGATGAACACCTTACATCACCACATAATCAGGTGTTCAGAATAGGAACTGCTTAGCAGTTATACTGGTCACAAAGATGTTCAAGTGCATTTATATGTTTAAGAATAATTTCATTAAAAACATTCATTTTAGTGATGGTCATTCACAGTGTAGTTTTACTTAGCACATTATTATTGCAAATGCACTTATAAATAAATTGAGTTATCCAAATAACTGATATGTTGTATTTTATTTATCTGCCAATTGTTATCATTTTATTTGTGTTGCAACTTGCAAGTAAATAACAAGAAATAATCTGTTTCATGTATTTTTTATTTGGCGTGTTTATTTTTATGAATTTGTGAAATGGTATATAATAAAATGATATTTCCATGGAAATGTGATATCAGACATTGTATTGCAATGCAATGCAGTGCAGTGCAGTGTATAGTTGCAGGCATCAGTTGTTATCTGAGATGTGTAACTTGCTTGTGTTGTAGGATGTATAACCTCTGCAAAGTGTTCACAAAAGACAAGAATGAAGTGGTCGCTGTCGATGGTACAACTTGTTTTCATTGATCGTGGACTCACAAATGCATCTCCACTAGACGGCGCTGCCTGTATACATATACAGGGACGCTTTTTAGAAATATTTGTGGATTGTATTTAACAAACGTTGATGTAAATTAAAAAAAGAAAAACATTATTCTTCATATACATTCCTGCGTTGCTTGCAGTGACTCTCCACGTAACTTGAAACAGTCATCAAAACATGATGTGAACAAACGTAAAATATATCTCTAACAGATAATATGTTAAGATTCGCTGGAAATCTCGGTAATTGTTTTTTTCATTTTTTTTCACTTTTGAAAACGAAAATGATATAACTTTTTTCCCCTTTTTCGTTCACAAATTTCAAGACAAAAAAGGAAAAGATGGTATAGACACGGACCTGTAAGCTTTAGATGAGCACTGTTTGTTGCTGGCGATGCCCCATTGTAAACTGTCAATTCTTACAGAATAACGTACAATCTATTCATATCTATCAGGGTTAGAACTACCCACTAATCCGCTAGTCCACACACTAGTAAAGATAAGGGCGGACTAGTAAACCTGCCAAATAACTAGACTGGTTGTCTAGTAAAGGTCAATGTGTTATCCACCCTAACCTACAGCAGTCAATCAAGCGTTTGTAGTCTACCCTAGCCTTAAGCCATCCATCCACAGGCTGGGGATATAACTGACCGCCAAGTCATTATAACATTGATAAATTGTTGCCAGTGAACAACTGGCTACAGCAGTGACAGCCTCATTTACTGATAAATGATGACATTTTCTTAAACATAGCCACTAGCTATGAACTTGTCTGGGCTTTAATTGTAAGATTAACTGATTAACTAAATATATATAATTTTCTATTGTGTGCTATTTTTTCTATTAATACAGCCCAGCAGAGCAGTTTGCATAATACCATAATATGAGGGTAATTTCCGGAAGTATATCATATATTCAGTTCCTCACTAATTACTTTTGTTATTTCTTTATTATTTCTTTATTACTACTTTCTACCTTCATGAACACTGCATTGTTATTTAACTGGCGTTTCAAAAAAAGTTTTTTTATTTTAAATAAAATTGTAACAACTTAAATTTGGGTTGTTTTTATCTTTTGCTGGACTAGTAAACCTTTTGGCGGAGTAGTAAACTGTTGTCTTTATTAGTCCCGCCGTCTAATAAATTAGATGCCAAAGTACTACCCCTGTCTACACATATAATGTCCATACATACATCTACACCATACAATAATAATATTATATGTACACTGTATATTTTAAGTTGAAGTATGTTTAGCAAATATTAAAACTAGAGAACGGTATAAACAACACAACATTCAAAAGCCTATGTTTATAAATAATTATGTACATTACAAATGCCTCCTTCATCAGTGGGCATCAACCTGCAAGGAAAGTCCTAAGTTGTAGTCTCGCATGTACCGATTATTTCAGTTGTATGTCTGCATGCGTGTGTGTGTATGTGCGTGCGTGCGTGCGTGCGTGCGTGCGTGCATGCGTGCATGCATGCGTGCGTGGTGTTCACCTTGTTGCATAACTAGGAGAAACGTGACAGTCAACATTGCTGCTTCCAGGGATGTGTCTGGACATCTACGAGGGTCAGATCACTGCCCTGCTGGGCCACAATGGAGCGGGCAAGACAACCCTCATCAACATCTTGACCGGCCTTCTTCCCGTCACTAGTGGCACTGCTACCATCTGTGGACTGGTCAGTACTCGGGACAGTATAAGGACTGGTCAGTACTAGGGACAGTATGAGGACTGGTCAGTACTAGGGACAGTATGAGGACTGGTCAGTACTCAGGACAGTATGAGGACTGGTCACTGCTAGAGACTGTATGAGGACTGGTCAGTACTCAGGACAGTATGAGGACTGGTCAATGCTAGGGACAGTATGAGAACTGGTCAGTGCTAGAGATAGTATGAGGACTGGTCAATGCTAGAGACAGTATGAGGACTGGTCAGTGCTAGAGATAGTATGAGGACTGGTCTGTGCCAGGGACAGTATGAGGACTGGTCAGTACTAGGGACAGAATGAGGACTGATCAGTGCTAGGGACAGAATGAGGACTGATCAGTGCTAGGGACAGTATGAGGACTGGTCAGTACTAGAGACAGTATGAGGACTGGTCAGTACTAGGGACAGAATGAGGACTGATCAGTGCTAGGGACAGAATGAGGACTGATCAGTGCTAGGGACAGTATGAGGACTGGTCAGTGCTAGGGACAGTATGAGGACTGGTCAGTACTAGGGACAGTATGAGGACTGGTCAGTGCTAGGGACAGAATGAGGACTGGTCAGTGCTAGGGACAGAATGAGGACTGATCAGTGCTAGGGACAGTATGAGGACTGGTCAGTGCTAGGGACAGAATGAGGACTGGTCAGTGCTAGGGACAGAATGAGGACTGATCAGTGCTAGGGACAGTATGAGGACTGGTCAGTGCTAGGGACAGTATGAGGACTGGTCAGTACTAGGGACAGTATGAGGACTGGTCAGTGCTAGGGACAGAATGAGGACTGGTCAGTACTCGGGACAGTATGAGGACTGATCAGTGCTAGAGACAGTATGAGGACTGGTCAGTACTAGGGACAGTATGAGGACTGGTCAGTGCTAGGGACAGAATGAGGACTGGTCAGTGCTAGGGACAGTATGAGGACTGGTCAGTACTAGGGACAGTATGAGGACTGGTCAGTGCTAGGGACAGAATGAGGACTGGTCAGTACTCGGGACAGTATGAGGACTGATCAGTGCTAGAGACAGTATGAGGACTGGTCAGTACTAGGGACAGTATGAGGACTGGTCAGTGCTAGGGACAGAATGAGGACTGATCAGTGCTAGGGACAGTATGAGGACTGGTCAGTGCTAGGGACAGAATGAGGACTGGTCAGTGCTAGGGACAGAATGAGGACTGATCAGTGCTAGGGACAGTATGAGGACTGGTCAGTGCTAGGGACAGTATGAGGACTGGTCAGTACTAGGGACAGTATGAGGACTGGTCAGTGCTAGGGACAGAATGAGGACTGGTCAGTACTCGGGACAGTATGAGGACTGATCAGTGCTAGAGACAGTATGAGGACTGGTCAGTACTAGGGACAGTATGAGGACTGGTCAGTGCTAGGGACAGAATGAGGACTGGTCAGTGCTAGGGACAGTATGAGGACTGGTCAGTACTAGGGACAGTATGAGGACTGGTCAGTGCTAGGGACAGAATGAGGACTGGTCAGTACTCGGGACAGTATGAGGACTGATCAGTGCTAGAGACAGTATGAGGACTGGTCAGTACTAGGGACAGTATGAGGACTGGTCAGTGCTAGGGACAGAATGAGGACTGATCAGTGCTAGGGACAGTATGAGGACTGGTCAGTGCTAGGGACAGTATGAGGACTGGTCAGTGCTAGAGATAGTATGAGGACTGGTCAGTACTAGGGACAGTATGAGGACTGGTCAGCACTCGGGACAGTATGAGGACTGGTCAGTACTCGGGACAGTATGAGGACTGGTCAGTGCCAAGGACAGTATGAGGACTGGTCATTGCTAGAGACAGTATGAAGACTGGTCAGTGCCAGGGACAGAATGAGGACTGGTCAGTGCCAGGGACAGTATCAGGACTGGTCAGTACTAGGGACAGTATGAGGACTGGTCAGTGCCAAGGACAGTATGAGGACTGGTCATTGCTAGAGACAGTATGAAGACTGGTCAGTGCCAGGGACAGAATGAGGACTGGTCAGTGCCAGGGACAGTATGAGGACTGGTCAGTACTAGGGACAGTATGAGGACTGGTCAGTACTCAGGACAGTATGAGGACTGGTCAATGCTAGGGACAGTATGAGGACTGGTCAGTGCTAGAGACAGTATGAGGACTGGTCAGTGCTAGAGACAGTATGAGGACTGGTCAGTGCTAGGGACAGAATGAGGACTGGTCAGTGCTAGGGACAGTATGAGGACTGGTCAGTACTAGGGACAGTATGAGGACTGGTCAGTGCTAGAGATAGTATGAGGACTGGTCTGTGCCAGGGACAGTATGAGGACTGGTCAGTACTAGGGACAGTATGAGGACTGGTCAGTGCTAGGGACAGTATGAGGACTGGTCAGTACTAGGGACAGTATGAGGACTGGTCAGTACTCGGGACAGTATGAGGACTGGTCAGCACTCGGGACAGTATGAGGACTGGTCAGCACTCGGGACAGTATGAGGACTGGTCAGTGCTAGAGACAGTATGAGGACTGGTCAGTACTAGGGACAGTATGAGGACTGGTCAGTACTAGGGACAGTATGAGGACTGGTCAGTGCTAGGGACAGTATGAGGACTGGTCAGTGCTAGGGACAGTATGAGGACTGGTCAGTGCTAGAGATAGTATGAGGACTGGTCAGCACTCGGGACAGTATGAGGACTGGTCAGTGCTAGGGACAGTATGAGGACTGGTCAGTACTAGGGACAGTATGAGGACTGGTCAGTACTAGGGACAGTATGAGGACTGGTCAGTGCTAGGGACAGTATGAGGACTGGTCAGTGCTAAGGACAGTATGAGGACTGGTCAATACTAGGGACAGTATGAGGACTGGTCAGTACTCGGGACAGTATGAGGACTGGTCAGCACTCGGGACAGTATGAGGACTGGTCAGTGCTAGGGACAGTATGAGGACTGGTCAGTACTAGGGACAGTATGAGGACTGGTCAGTACTAGGGACAGTATGAGGACTGGTCAGTGCTAGGGACAGTATGAGGACTGGTCAGTACTAGGGACAGTATGAGGACTGGTCAGTGCTAGGGACAGTATGAGGACTGGTCAGTACTAGGGACAGTATGAGGACTGGTCAGTGCTAGGGACAGTATGAGGACTGGTCAGTGCTAGAGATAGTATGAGGACTGGTCAGCACTCGGGACAGTATGAGGACTGGTCAGTGCTAGAGACAGTATGAGGACTGGTCAGTACTAGGGACAGTATGAGGACTGGTCAGTACTAGGGACAGTATGAGGACTGGTCAGTGCTAGGGACAGTATGAGGACTGGTCAGTGCTAGGGACAGTATGAGGACTGGTCAGTACTAGGGACAGTATGAGGACTGGTCACTACTCGGGACAGTATGAGGACTGGTCAGCACTCGGGACAGTATGAGGACTGGTCAGTGCTAGAGACAGTATGAGGACTGGTCAGTACTAGGGACAGTATGAGGACTGGTCAGTACTCGGGACAGTATGAGGACTGGTCAGTACTCGGGACAGTATGAGGACTGGTCAGTACTCGGGACAGTATGTGGACTGGTCAGTGCCAAGGACAGTATGAGGACTGGTCATTGCTAGAGACAGTATGAGGACTGGTCAGTGCCAGGGACAGAATGAGGACTGGTCAGTGCCAGGGACAGTATGAGGACTGGTCAGTGCTAGAGACAGTATGAGGACTGGTCAGTGCTAGAGACAGTATGAGGACTGGTCAGTGTTTTCTCTCGTGCACAGTTTGCAGCTGAGGTGCCAGACCTTCAGGGGTTGTCTACATCTACTGCCCCTCAAAAAGATAACTTATTTTAAAATGCACAGATGGTTAGTATCTGTTACAAGGGTCTGTACAACAGGTACCATTCTGTCGCTGTTTCTAGGATGTCTCTGACCCGAATGCACAAGAAGAGATCCGGACAATGACGGGGGTGTGTCCTCAACAAAATGTCCTCTTTGATGACCTAACATGTCACGAACACCTCATGTTCTATGCCAACCTCAAGGGCGTAGCCAAAGACACCGTAGCGTCACATGTAAGTAGGTCCAGTTAGGAAGGTATCTTCTTTAAAATAAACAAGTTTATGATAATTTACCTATTGCTATGTAATTGGTATTTATTTTCTTTTTAGGATTATTATTAAACTTGATATTTCATGCCTTGTAGAAATATGTTGGACACAACTGTGTTTAGAGGTTTTTCAGGCCGTCCTCTGCTGCAGGGAGGCAATGTTTTGCATGTTAGCACATTTCTGTGGCACTGACCAGTGGGCAGTGAGTCCAGTCTGTCACTTGATGGTGTGAAATATCCCACTGATGACATGTTCTCACAGGTGGCAGAGACGTTGCGTGACGCCGACCTGACAGAGGTGAGAGACACACGTGCCACACAACTGAGTGGGGGACAGAAGAGGAAGCTATGTGTCGCCCTCGCCCTCATAGCAGACCCCAAGGTGAGACACTCATAGCAGACCCCAATGTGAGACATTCATTGCAGACCCCAAGGTGAGACACTCATAGCAGACCTCAAGGTGAGACACTCATAGCAGACCCCAAGGTGAGACACTCATAGCAGACCCCAAGGTGAGACACTCATAGCAGATCCCAAGGTGAGACACTCACTGCAGACCCCAAGGTGAGACACTCATAGCAGACCCCAAGGTGAGACACCCATAGCAGACCCCAAGGTGAGACACTCATAGCAGACCCCAAGGTGAGACACTCATAGCAGACCCCAAGGTGAGACACTCATAGCAGACCCCAAGGTGAGACACTCATAGCAGACCCCAAGGTGAGACACTCATTGCAGACCCCAAGGTGAGACACTCATTGCAGACCCCAAGGTGAGACACTCATTGCAGACCCCAAGGTGAGACACTCATTGCAGACAAGGTGAGACACTCACTGCAGACCCCAAGGTGAGACACTCATAGCAGACCCCAAGGTGAGACACTCATTGCAGACCCCAAGGTGAGACACTCATTGCAGACAAGGTGATACACTCACTGCAGACCCCAAGGTGAAACACTCATAGCAGACCCCGAGGTGAGACACTCATAGCAGACCCCAAGGTGAGACACTCATAGCAGACCCCAAGGTGAGACACTCATTGCAGACCCCAAGGTGAGACACTCATAGCAGACCCCAAGGTGAGACATTCATTGCAGACCCCAAGGTGAGACACTCACTGCAGACCCCAAGGTGAGACACTCACTGCAGACCCCAAGGTGAGACACTCATTGAAGACCCCAAGGTGAGACACTCATTGCAGACCATAAGGTGAGACACTCATTGCAGACCCGAAGGTGAGACACTCATTGCAGACCCCAAGGTGAGACACTCATTGCAGACCTCACTGCATGTTTTCAGTCAGATGTACTGAGTACTTGTGTTGTTTGACATATACATGTCAACTGGGCCAGTGTCTTCTCCCCACTCCACCCTCCCAACACGTGACACTGGTCACTCGTAAGATACAGGTAAGACAAGTTGTGGTATGTAGGTCTAAGATACAGGTAAGACAAGTTGTGGTATGTAGGTCTAAGATACAGGTAAGACAAGTTGTGGTGTGTAGGTCTAAGATACAGGCAAGACAAGATGTGGTATGTAGGTCTAAGATACAGGCAAGACAAGATGTGGTATGTAGGTCTAATATACAGGTAAGACAAGTTGTGGTATGTAGGTCTAAGATACAGGCAAGACAAGTTGTGGTGTGTAGGTCTAAGATACAGGCAAGACAAGATGTGGTATGTAGGTCTAATATACAGGTAAGACAAGTTGTGGTATGTAGGTCTAAGATACAGGCAAGACAAGATGTGGTATGTAGGTCTAAGATACAGGCAAGACAAGTTGTGGTGTGTAGGTCTAAGATACAGGCAAGACAAGATGTGGTATGTAGGTCTAAGATACAGGCAAGACAAGTTGTGGTATGTAGGTCTAAGATACAGGCAAGACAAGTTGTGGTATGTAGGTCTAAGATACAGGCAAGACAAGTTGTGGTGTGTAGGTCTAAGATACAGGCAAGACAAGATGTGGTATGTAGGTCTAATATACAGGTAAGACAAGTTGTGGTATGTAGGTCTAAGATACAGGCAAGACAAGTTGTGGTATGTAGGTCTAAGATACAGGCAAGACAAGTTGTGGTGTGTAGGTCTAAGATACAGGCAAGACAAGTTGTGGTGTGTAGGTCTAAGATACAGGCAAGACAAGATGTGGTGTGTAGGTCTAAGATACAGGCAAGACAAGATGTGGTATGTAGGTCTAAGATACAGGCAAGACAAGTTGTGGTATGTAGGTCTAAGATACAGGCAAGACAAGATGTGGTATGTAGGTCTAAGATACAGGCAACACAAGATGTGGTATGTAGGTCTAAGATACAGGCAAGACAAGATGTGGTATGTAGGTCTAAGATACAGGCAAGACAAGTTGTGGTGTGTAGGTCTAAGATACAGGCAACACAAGATGTGGTATGTAGGTCTAAGATACAGGTAAGACAAGATGTGGTATGTAGGTCTAAGATACAGGCAACACAAGTTGTGGTATGTAGGTCTAAGATACAGGCAAGACAAGATGTGGTATGTAGGTCTAAGATACAGGCAAGACAAGATGTGGTATGTAGGTCTAAGATACAGGCAAGACAAGTTGTGGTGTGTAGGTCTAAGATACAGGCAACACAAGATGTGGTATGTAGGTCTAAGATACAGGTAAGACAAGTTGTGGTATGTAGGTCTAAGATACAGGCAACACAAGATGTGGTATGTAGGTCTAAGATACAGGCAAGACAAGATGTGGTATGTAGGTCTAAGATACAGGCAAGACAAGTTGTGGTATGTAGGTCTAAGATACAGGCAAGACAAGATGTGGTATGTAGGTCTAAGATACAGGCAAGACAAGATGTGGTATGTAGGTCTAAGATACAGGCAAGACAAGATGTGGTATGTAGGTCTAAGATACAGGCAACACAAGTTGTGGTATGTAGGTCTAAGATACAGGCAAGACAAGTTGTGGTGTGTAGGTCTAAGATACAGGCAAGACAAGTTGTGGTATGTAGGTCTAAGATACAGGCAAGACAAGATGTGGTATGTAGGTCTAAGATACAGGCAACACAAGTTGTGGTATGTAGGTCTAAGATACAGGCAAGACAAGTTGTGGTGTGTAGGTCTAAGATACAGGCAAGACAAGTTGTGGTATGTAGGTCTAAGATACAGGCAAGACAAGATGTGGTATGTAGGTCTAAGATACAGGCAAGACAAGTTGTGGTATGTAGGTCTAAGATACAGGCAAGACAAGATGTGGTATGTAGGTCTAAGATACAGGCAAGACAAGATGTGGTGTGTAGGTCTAAGATACAGGCAAGACAAGTTGTGGTATGTAGGTCTAAGATACAGGCAAGACAAGATGTGGTATGTAGGTCTAAGATACAGGCAAGACAAGTTGTGGTATGTAGGTCTAAGATACAGGCAAGACAAGTTGTGGTATGTAGGTCTAAGATACAGGCAAGACAAGATGTGGTATGTAGGTCTAAGATACAGGCAAGACAAGTTGTGGTATGTAGGTCTAAGATACAGGCAAGACAAGTTGTGGTATGTAGGTCTAAGATACAGGCAAGACAAGATGTGGTATGTAGGTCTAAGCTACAGGCAAGACAAGATGTGGTATGTAGGTCTAAGATACAGGTAAGACAAGTTGTGGTATGTAGGTCTAAGATACAGGCAAGACAAGATGTGGTATGTAGGTCTAAGATACAGGCAAGACAAGTTGTGGTATGTAGGTCTAAGATACAGGCAAGACAAGTTGTGGTATGTAGGTCTAAGATACAGGCAAGACAAGATGTGGTATGTAGGTCTAAGATACAGGCAAGACAAGATGTGGTATGTAGGTCTAAGATACAGGTAAGACAAGTTGAGGTGTGTAGGTCTAAGATACAGGTAAGACAAGATGTGGTATGTAGGTCTAAGATACAGGCAAGACAAGATGTGGTATATAGGTCTAAGATACAGGCAAGACAAGTTGTGGTGTGTAGGTCTAAGATACAGGTAAGACAAGTTGTGGTGTGTAGGTCTAAGATACAGGCAAGACAAGATGTGGTATATAGGTCTAAGATACAGGCAAGACAAGATGTGGTATGTAGGTCTAAGATACAGGCAAGACAAGTTGTGGTGTGTAGGTCTAAGATACAGGCAAGACAAGTTGTGGTGTGTAGGTCTAAGATACAGGCAAGACAAGTTGTGGTATGTAGGTCTAAGATACAGGCAAGACAAGTTGTGGTATGTAGGTCTAAGATACAGGCAAGACAAGTTGTGGTGTGTAGGTCTAAGATACAGGCAAGACAAGTTGTGGTGTGTAGGTCTAAGATACAGGCAAGACAAGATGTGGTATGTAGGTCTAAGATACAGGCAAGACAAGTTGTGGTGTGTAGGTCTAAGATACAGGTAAGACAAGTTGTGGTGTGTAGGTCTAAGATACAGGCAAGACAAGTTGTGGTATGTAGGTCTAAGATACAGGCAAGACAAGTTGTGGTATGTAGGTCTAAGATACAGGCAAGACAAGTTGTGGTATGTAGGTCTAAGATACAGGCAAGACAAGATGTGGTATGTAGGTCTAAGATACAGGCAAGACAAGATGTGGTGTGTAGGTCTAAGATACAGGCAAGACAAGTTGGGGTATGTAGGTCTAAGATACAGGCAAGACAAGATGTGGTATGTAGGTCTAAGATACAGGCAAGACAAGATGTGGTATGTAGGTCTAAGATACAGGCAAGACAAGATGTGGTATGTAGGTCTAAGATACAGGCAAGACAAGATGTGGTATGTAGGT
Organism: Oasisia sp. SBJ-2009; assembly: GCA_964017155.1. NCBI lineage: Eukaryota > Metazoa > Annelida > Polychaeta > Sabellida > Siboglinidae > Oasisia > Oasisia sp. SBJ-2009. The sequence continues at coordinate 2,512,716 of OZ024858.1, forward strand.
CTAAGATACAGGCAAGACAAGATGTGGTATGTAGGTCTAAGATACAGGCAAGACAAGATGTGGTATGTAGGTCTAAGATACAGGCAAGACAAGATGTGGTATGTAGGTCTAAGATACAAGCAAGACAAGATGTGGTATGTAGGTCTAAGATACAGGCAAGACAAGTTGTGGTATGTAGGTCTAAGATACAGGTAAGACAAGTTGTGGTATGTAGGTCATGTTGTTCCCATGGGGAGTGGTGGTCGCGCGGTAGAGCGCCGGACTGTCAATCGAGGGGACGGTGGTTCAATCCCACCTACAGCCGTTTCAAAACTTAGGCAATTTCGTTCACCCCACATTTGCTTTTGTCTTTAGGAAGAGACACTGAAAGCCGGTGGTCCCTTCTATGGTGTCTATGCCAGGGGAAGTAAAAGATCCCACACAGGGGGTAAATGTGTAACCTGTAGTGGACTCACTAATTCTAGAGAACTGCGTTAGCCCAAGTTTGGGCTGTTTGGAAAAAACCACCTAAGAACCTAAGAACCCATCAACTAGAATACAAGTGACTGTTTATGGTGACAGATCATATTCATGGACGAACCGACGGCTGGAATGGACCCGTTCTCGCGGCGCCATCTGTGGGCACTACTGAAGAGTCATCGAGCGGGGCGCGTCATCCTTCTTACTACTCACTTCATGGATGAGGCTGACATACTGGCTGGTAGGTGGTGCTGTCTACAGAGACACCTTATGGGGGGGGGGGTAAATTCCATTTGTCCGAAATTAGAAAATATGAAATGCATTGCTCATGGAATGATTGTGTGAATAAAATGTGCTATTACAATTTCTGTGTTCAGGCATAAAAATCGTCACGGTTAAAGGCCCACGAACTGTGCGTTTATTGGGTGGTTTTGGCCGGTCTGCGTAGTAATGATTTAAAATGAAAATCTAATTGCAGTTGATTGTAGTATGATTAACTTACTTTGGAGCGTTATGTTGAAGCGAGTACAACGTTTCGGTAGGTCAGCTACAGACCAAAATGTCGTACTCGCTTCGACGTAACGCTCCAAAGTAAGTTAATCATACTACAATAAACCATTCTTGGAGCCATGAACAATATATTTACTAATTGCAGTTGGTTTTTAACAATCTGGTTGTCCAGACTGTAGGTTTTAGTGGTATACGTTGTTAACACGTGTTGCCTGTTTGTTGGTTGACACAGATCGCAAGGCGTTCCTGAGCAAAGGCCAGTTACAATGCGTCGGCTCGTCTCTGTTCCTCAAGAACCGCTTCGGTGTCGGCTATCACCTGGGGTCAGTCTCTTTACAGTTCCACTTCTTGTGTCTTGTGCTTCATTGTCTACATTAAACTCTAGACCTTTCAAGTATTCCTATGAAGAGGAATATTGTCTACTTTTTCTTTTTCTACAAAATCTTCTGCTTCTTATTTTTCCAGTTTGTTTTGAAGACGTTCTACTTTTTACGGACTTGGGCAGAGATCGCAGCATCGCCCAACACACGCATGTTAAGTCTCGAATTCCCCAGAAAACTGTTGGAATCTATTAAATCTCCCATTTGACCGCACGGACGACCGACCTCACAGTTTTCTGTGCCAAGAAAACAATAATCTGAGAAGAAATTCTTAGCAGACTTAAAATGCCAGTTAACTAATTGCAGTTGAATCTGAGATTGATCTAATAATGCTCGTGAACATAGACAACTACTGCGCAGTCTACAGACTTAACAATGGCCTTGATGAGAATTATTTAAATCACATCTTACATTGATGGCAGGACATTGAGAAGAGTTTAAGTAATCAATCACTCAGTGCCATTGCCAATATTTGGGAAGACAGTTGCTTACTGCCAATACCTGAGTGTCACTCATCATGACCTTTTTTCTCACAGAACAATGTGCAAGCTGTTCACATCTGTGCAAAGGATGTCCATCCGTACATTGGGCATTTATATGTTAATGAAATGTTGTTGTTTTTCACAAAACTTCTGTGGTTTTTGTAATAGAGGAAGATCTACTTTGTTTTAATAAAATATTGGAAGGTTCGTATACTGCACAATAGCCACTTTAATTTACTTAGTACTGTTGTATCTTGTTGGAAAGTACCTTGAAATGTCATAATGCAGGTGTGAGTATTAGTGACTGTTTGGCTGTAGTATGGTGGTGAGAGTATTTGTGACTGTTTGGTTGTAGTATGTTGGTGTGAGTATTTGTGACTGTTTGGTTGTAGTATGGTGGTGTGAGTATTAGTGACTGTTTGGCTGTAGTATGGTGGTGTGAGTATTTGTGACTGTTTGGCTGTAGTATGGTGGTGTGAGTATTTGTGACTGTTTGGTTGTAGTATGGTGGTGTGAGTATTAGTGACTGTTTGGATGTAGTGTGGTGGTGTGAGTATTAGTGACTGTTTGGATGTAGTATGGTGGTGTGAGTATATGTGACTGTTTGGTTGTAGTATGGTGGTGTGAGTATCAGTGACTGTTTGGATGTAGTATGGTGGTGTGAGTATTAGTGACTGTTTGGATGTAGTATGGTGGTGTGAGTATTTGTGACTGTTTGGTTGTAGTATGGTGGTGTGAGTATATGTGACTGTTTGGTTGTAGTATGGTGGTGTGAGTATTAGTGACTGTTTGGATGTAGTATGGTGGTGTGAGTATTAGTGACTGTTTGGTTGTAGTATGGTGGTGTGAGTATTAGTGACTGTTTGGTTGTAGTATGGTGGTGTGAGTATTTGTGACTGTTTGGTTGTAGTATGGTGGTGTGAGTATTAGTGACTGTTTGGTTGTAGTATGGTGGTGTGAGTATTTGTGACTGTTTGGTTGTAGTATGGTGGTGTGAGTATTTGTGACTGTTTGGTTGTAGTATGGTGGTGTGAGTATTTGTGACTGTTTGGTTGTAGTATGGTGGTGTGAGTATTTGTGACTGTTTGGTTGTAGTATGGTGGTGTGAGTATTAGTGACTGTTTGGTTGTAGTATGGTGGTGTGAGTATTTGTGACTGTTTGGTTGTAGTATGGTGGTGTGAGTATTTGTGACTGTTTGGTTGTAGTATGGTGGTGTGAGTATTAGTGACTGTTTGGATGTAGTATGGTGGTGTGAGTATTAGTGACTGTTTGGTTGTAGTATGGTGGTGTGAGTATTTGTGACTGTTTGGATGTAGTATGGTGGTGTGAGTATTAGTGACTGTTTGGATGTAGTATGGTGGTGTGAGTATCAGTGACTGTTTGGTTGTAGTATGGTGGTGTGAGTATTTGTGACTGTTTGGTTGTAGTATGGTGGTGTGAGTATTAGTGACTGTTTGGTTGTAGTATGGTGGTGTGAGTATTTGTGACTGTTTGGTTGTAGTATGGTGGTGTGAGTATTTGTGACTGTTTGGTTGTAGTATGGTGGTGTGAGTATTAGTGACTGTTTGGTTGTAGTATGGTGGTGTGAGTATTTGTGACTGTTTGGTTGTAGTATGGTGGTGTGAGTATTTGTGACTGTTTGGTTGTAGTATGGTGGTGTGAGTATCAGTGACTGTTTGGTTGTAGTATGGTTGTTGATCCGTCGGCCAGTGTAGACGGCATAACACAGGTCGTGCAGAGTCACGTGTCCGAGGGGAAGTTGGATCGCTCCCACGGGAAGGAGCTCACCTACACCCTTCCCATTGCCGCGGTTGGTAACTTTGCAGGTAGGGAAGGACTTTAGTAAATTTGACTTTTCAACAATATTTGACGTTTGCCTGTTACAAGATCACATGGTCCGGTCTCATTTAATCCGTTGGACACCTTTAAATCTGTTTTAAATGTGTGCAATTAATACACTAACCTTGCTGTACAGGGTGCATAAAGATAAAGTCAAATGTAAGTTCTTGTATCGTGCATTATTTTAAATGTTTAAAATGTGTGTAATTAATACACTAACCTTGGTGTCCGGGGTGCAGAACGATAAAGTCAAATGTGAATTCTTGTATAGTGCATTATTCAGTTTGGAGGACTTACCAAAACGCTTTACACTTTACTCCCTGGCAGCATAGCTTTATGCAGAGACCCGTCCACCCGTCATTTGGATGGGTAAAATCGAATATGGACGGGTAGAAATATGGGTGGATGGGTAAAAAAATGAAGGAGTAAAAAATGGGCTTCCAAAACCATAGATATTGTTAGTTATGCCTTGAAACTGATAAATGGTGTCACGTGTGTTTGTAGTCCTTTTCAGGTCAAAAAAAATACATTTAAAGTTTGTGAACTGGCTTTTACAGTTAACATCCACATGTCCACCAAAACATGTGTGACTGGCAATAATGTTATCCTGCATGAAACCCTGCCTGGCAGACATGTTCAGTTGAACACCGTCTTGATTTCTGTGGGAAGTATTCAACCATGTTGCAATTAATGCCAGATATCCATTCACACAGCTGAGTGAACTGGAACAGTGTAGAGGGAATGCACTTGTCCATGGTTTGACACGGCAGTACAGGATTTGAATCTGGGTTCTTTTGACTCAGTGTCTGATGCTCTAATCGCTGAGCTACTGTGGAAAAATCCCCGAACAAACTCGTCAGTTTTGATATATTAATGTGCTGAACTTTCAGAATAATAATTTTTTTAAAGTGTCCGATATAACTGTTCAAACATACATCAAAGTTGATATCGTTTCTTTCAGGATTATTTGCCGAACTTGACAGATCAGTGGACGACAACACATTAGGAATCAAGACCTACGGCGTGTGCATGACTACACTCGAAGAGGTCTTCCTCAAAATAGGTATGTACCTCTTTCCACGAAACAATTTTCCTTACAACAACTGTGACATTGGAACTGACTTCAATGTCTCGACTGCTATCTCAATCAGGAACTTCCTGATCGGTTCCTGCTTTGCTCGCCAGATGGTGCAGTGAGCGGGCCGTCCATCATATGATGAAGTCTGCATCCCCTTGTCTTAGTTCTTGATTAGTTTTGATTTTTGCAGACACAGATGCCCACTTTCCATATGTTTATCAGTTAACATTCCATGGCCTGTTCTGCATTTGCCACCTTGTCTGCATGGCGTGTCACAGGCATGCTTTCTTGTGGACTGGACTCGCAATGTGTCAATGTTCATGCCAAAGAAATTCTTCTTTCAGGAGTTGAGGAAATGGAAGAGACTGATGACATAGCTGTCACCGACCAATCACAGGCTGACGGTGACAAACTGGTCGCTGTCACGACACATTCTCAAGGTCATTCCGGCAGACGGTCATTGCAGCGATTTTGGGCACTGTGCATTGTGCGTTTCCTCATCTTGATGCGCAGCAAGAGTCTGATTGTTGCACGGATCGTCCTGCCCCTCATCCTCATTGTGGGGGCTGTCGTGTTGGGCCGCAGTCTTCCCTCCTCCCCATCAACCCCCGCCGACCCAGTCGCAAAGGCCATTGTCGCTATGGAGTACATCAGACAGCTGTCTGAGCCTCGGACTACCTACAACCCCAACATGACCGTCACCTTGTCAGGACATGGTGAGTAACAACCCCAACATGACCGTCACCTTGTCAGGACATGGTGAGTAACAACCCCAACATGACCGTCACCTTGTCAGGACATGGTGAGTAACAACCCCAACATGACCATCACCTTGTCAGGACACGGTGTGGTGGTGGTGGTGGTGTGTGTGTAACCTGTATACTCTGTATGTGTGAATTTGTAAATGCTTTAGCATGAATGCATGTGTTTGGATGCACATACATACATATGCTATCTGTTGTGTGTGTATACGTGCGTGCGTGCATGCGTGCGCGCGTGCGCGCGCACATGCATGCGTGCGTGTACATGAGCAGTGGAACTTAACAATGAATACCACAACAGAGCTGTTATAGTTCAGCAATAATCACCACGTGTCACCAGTAACTAAGTTGAAATATAAATTTCCATTTCAGGTGGGCCGAATTCATTTGAGCGTGACTTCATTCACAACCTGTACTCAACGTTTGGTATATCCCGGTACAACGAGTCAGACGACTTATTGGCCGAGGCGCCTCATCACATGGGAGTCAACATTCACCATATTGATTTTACCAGCCGGGTCAGTTACAGAGAGTTTTGTGGTCAGCATCTGCTCCTTCCTGAAAGAGAGTGTGTCTCTGACACTTGGTTACATTACGTGTGTGGGTTATAAAGAGGTGTCACTGTGCACTCCTGCACAGACTACAAAGTGCTACATTTGATTGAACTTATCAGGACCTGCCCTGCCATCTTTTTGAGATATCTCACAGATTCAGAAAAAAATTTGCTTGCCCGCCATGTCAGTAAAATAGGAAAGTAGAAGATGAAACCTTGTGGTCAGAGTTGGCTTGAATTGAAAAGTAAAAAATACACCGGGCTTAGCTATGTCGTGGTCTACGATCGCCCTATGATTCCTTAATGGCCAACTTCCCTCCGACTGTTGGGTTATAAAAAAACCCACAAACCAGCCGACTCGTCATCGGATATGCGCTTGTAGCACCATCTTGTGACCAGATACTGTATCTCCTTACCTAACGCCAACTGTGGATTAGCGCCGACCGCTAGTTCAACTTTCAAAACCACATTAGATGGTGCTACTAGGCTGACTGTCAGCATGAAGGTATGCACCCACCAACCGACTGCAGTCAGCTGACTGCTTTTACTCTGCCCAAATCGGCTAGTGTGTGCATAGCATAATTTAAAGTTCTGAATCCTTGAATACAAAATGTCCACGACAAAGCCTCAACAAACCCCACAACTTACCGACATCTGCTTTATTATGTTGTTTTGTTTTTATCATAGTCACTTTATCATAATGTACATTTGATTTAGTTTGATTTTAGTGACACATCACAATTGTGCTGTTGCAGAATGTTTCGGTGAATGTGACTGCGATGTACAATGACTCGACGATACATTCCCTGCCTGCGACTGTCAACGTCATCAGTAATGCTGTACTGGAAATTTTGAAACCAACCAGTAACTCCATCATGGTCGTCAGTAAGCCATGGCCCGAGCTCTCCGTCAACGTAGCAGGCTTCAAGCGAGACATCTACTCATCAGTCATGCTGCTTGGCTTTGGCCTCAGTATGATAGCCCCTAGTTTTGGGGCATCGGTTGTGAAAGACAGACAGGTGAGACAGTTTTAAAACGTAACAACAATATTGAATATACTGATGTAAGACCACAATAAGGTGCACATCCGCCAATCCCCGACCAAAGAGTACCCTATAAAAGCAGCATTATGCAGGTTGTCTGAATTTCTGTGAGCACATATGTAGTGTGGAGTGATTATAAATGATGTTTTTGTGCAGCGTGGCATCAGAGCTGTCAAATTATGACACCTGTCGTTCAGTGCATTTCTGCGTATTAATACAGTTGTCATTTTGCTTGGTGATGTAATCAGGGGCAATCCGTGGGTGGTTCAAGCAGAAATGGAGGGGTGTAAGGTTTGAATGAAGTTTGTGGGAGCCTGAGGTATTAAAAGTTCACGAATTTTGGACATGACTTGTATCTATGGAGGGTAAATATGCTGTGAAATTGTCAATAACAGAGCACCGCGAGATTAGTAGGAAATGAAGGAAACGTTATAATGGTCGCCTATAGAAAATGCAAATGTGGTCTGACTCCTCCTGGTCATGGTTCCAAGAATGATTTATTGTATGTATTATTTAACTTACTTTGGAGCATAATTCTCGATGATGAGTATGACGTTGCGACCCGTCAGCTACGGGCTTGTTCACGTACTGGTGTCACGTGTGTGGGCTCAGATCTCTTGTGCCAGTTGGATTCATGGGTCAGTACTTAAAATACTGACCCATGAATCCAACTGGCACACTGGTGTCATGTGTGTTGGCTCAGATTTAGGTGGGATAATTGGGTTTAGCTGCAGGCAGATGGTGTCCCTGGTGTCTTTTCATGGTAGGGGCTCTCTGTTTGATATATAGCCTCCTTCACTTTTCTCTTGTGCCAGTTGGATTCACAGGTCAGTACTTTTCAGAACAAAAATTTACTAGCGGGCCATCTTTTGCACGCTAAAATAAACTAATTGGTGGTTTAGTTCGTTCATTTCAAATCGATTTCCTTAGTCAGTAACAATAAATGATTATTCCATTGTACCGTATAGTTTTGTGATGCATACAAGGACATCATGTGGTTAAAAATAATTTCTCCATCAATCTAACTAAAATCCACGGTATCACTTAAAAAATGCCAAAATCCGTATCGGATATGGATAACCCTGTATTATGCGCCAGGTCTGGGATTCCAGGGTCATTCATCATGAAGTCTGTCATGTAGAGTGCAATCAATGGCTCAGGGGTAGAGCTACGGAGTCTCGACTATGAGAACCCGGGTTCGAATCTTGTGCTGCGGTGTTAAAACTTTGGGCATGATTTTTCACTTTACATTGCTCCAGTTCACTCAGCTGTATAAATGAGTACCTGGCTATAGACAGTGGTGGATGTGTGTACGAGCAGCCTTCGCACATTAATTGTAGCATATGGCTGGATGCTTCCCAGAGAAGCCGAGATGGTGTCTGAGTGAACAGGTCTGTCAGGGAAGTAAAGTGTAAAGCGCTTTGAACGGTCCTGAGGACTGAATACTGTGCTGTATAAGAACTTGCCTTTTATGTTGAATTGAGTTAGTTAAAGTTCCTATTTTATAGATTTTCACTGTTGTAGGCCAAGGTTCGCAGCCAGCTGCGTATCTCGGGGGTGTCACACGCCATGTACTGGCTGTCGACAATGTTCACAGACTACCTCCAGTATCTCTTCGCTGCCACATTTGCTGTCATTGTCTGTCTCGTAGCTCAGGTGGGTGGCTTTTTAGAATTCACACTAACAATACTGTCCATGATCATACTCAGATATGTGTCAGACATAAACACAACAGACAGGATGTGAATCAGTTGACTGTAAAACGTGTTTTATGTTTTCAACTTAATAATTTATCATCCAATTTTAGCTACTATTTGTACATTCATGTAAAGCGCCTGAGAGCAATACTATTGATTCGGGCGCTATACAAATAAATTGCTTTGTCGCCTGGTGCTTCATAATTTTTTACAAAAATGTACACCATTCATGAATTTGATTCAGTTCAACATTTGATAGTGTACAGCATTTTAACATAATAAACATTGAAGGTGTCTGGTAGTCTTAATAAACTTTATAAACAGTGTGTCCAGAATACATGCTTCGACAGAGTTCTTGGTGCAGCAGACACCGCAGTCATCATTGCATACCCACTGGAACACATGGGAGTACACCATCTAGATGAACACAGATTCAATGTAGACATATCATTTTGTGGGCCAGACCGCTGTCTTGTAATGAGGCACCACTGGTTGGACCCAGAAACAAATTAGTTTGTTTAATAATAATAATAATAATAATAATACACTTCATTTATACACTAAAAATCCAAAGTACGAACTCTGTTCAGTGGTGTTGACAACATTAAAACATTATAAGAAATAAATATAATAAAAGTACAAGTAAAACATATGAGTACGTATATCTAAATCAATGTTGTACGGAAACTGAACTAGACAAATTTAGATTAAACAGAGATGGCAGAATAAATAAATATGTAATAATATACATAGTACTATTAGTAGTTAATTGTTAATAAATGACTACAGCAATACAATAATTGTGTAAGTTGTAATTGTGTAAGTTGTAATTGTGTAAGTTTAATCTCTGCAAGGAGTAGTCTTGTACTGAGAGCGCAATGTTTCAGGGGTAGAGCTTCGGACTCTCGACTACGAGAACCCGGGTTCGAATCCTGGCTGCGGTGTTAAAACCTTGGGCACGTTTTTTCACTTTACATTGCTCCAGTTCACACAGCTGAATAAATGAATACCTGGCTATAGACAGTGGTAGATATGCATATGGCTGGATGCTTCCCAGAGAATCCGAGATGGTGTCTGAATGAACAGGTCTGTCAGGGAAGTAAAGTGTAAAGCGCTTTGAGCGATCCTGAGGACTGGATACTGCGCTATATAAGAACTGGCTTTACTTTTACTTTTTGTACTTCATTGATGCTGTTGTCGACAGATGAACGCAATGATGACAAGTGGCGCCATCGTGTCTGTGATACTGATCTTCTTGACCTACATGGTGTCGTGTATGCTGGCCGCCTACTCCTTGTCCTTCGCCTTCTCCAAGCACGAGACAGCCCAGTCCACAATGACAAACATCTTCATCTTTGTAAGTTGGACTTATAAGTTCTCGCACCATCATAAACATCTGCAGTACGCCAACTTGAGAACCACTCCGTGGCTTGTACTACACTGTATTGTTCACTTATCAATCCACCGAATATCATTGTTATTCGTATTCGAAAGTTAGAGTATTCAAACTTTTTTCCGCTATTCAATTTTGATTAGAAATTCAAATATTTGTAACGTACAACCGCCAAACTACTCCTCACATATCTTATATACATATACACTCACTCGGTTACAAAATAAAATCACAAACATTACTAACTCGTGACATTACTAACATACTACTCGTGCAAAACTCGCATATGTGATAAACACCAGGGCTTGATGTACCTGAGTCGTGTATGTGATTAGTTTACACCAGGGGCTCTCTGTACATAAGTAATGTATGTGATAATGTAATTAGTGTACAACATAAATAGCAGTGTTTGCTGTACATTACTCATGTGTGGTAGATACCAAGTATTGAACTAGACTGAGACGACAGACTTAAGGGTGTTTTAGGACAAATGTAATGTTGTTGATTGTCGTATATTTGTAGTCAGGCTTATTGCCCTACTGCTTGGTGTCGATCGTGGACATGCTTGGCAAGGAGTCGACAGCTACACTCATACACTGCCTCTGTGTCTTCCTGGACCCTCCCTATGTGTTGTATGGCGGACTCTACTACATACAGAAGGTGAGTTGATGACTAATATTGGTCTGTACTCTAGAGCCGTGTGTCACATGGCTCTACACACAGAAGGTGAGTAGATGACTAATGTTGGTCCAGTTTTTATGATTAAAAACCTTCTAAAATACTGGTTCAGTAGTGCATACATGATATGTAAGGTACATATGGCCAGACTGCACTGCAGTGATCAGAACTGGGGGAAATCACGATGCTAATGCAGTGTTTTTAGACAGCCAAATGGCTGCTTCACAGTGGCAAAGCACTTAAACAGGTGGCTTCCAGACAGAGTGTCATATTGGGGGAGTGGTCTTGGCGATAGAACCATTAACTCAAACAAAATGACCACTTCTGATGGATGACCATTTTACACCCTTTCACAGTCAAAACAGTGAGAATATTATTATTGTCAAATCACATATTGTTCAAAAAAATTATGGTTTATTAAATTATAAATGAGTGAGATTTGTTGACGGTGAACTATTTGGTTGCTACTCTGCAGTGTCGTATGATGCAAGGTACAGGTGTATGATGCCATGTTGTACAGATATATGATGCCATGTTGTACAGGTGTATGATGCCATGTTGTACAGGTGTATGATGTCATGTTGTACAGATATATGATGCCATGTTGTACAGGTGTATGATGCCATGTTGTACAGGTGTATGATGTCATGTTGTACAGATATATGATGCCATGTTGTACAGGTGTATGATGCCATGTTGTACAGGTGTATGATGCCATGTTGTACAGGTGTATGATGTCATGTTGTACATGTGTATGATGCCATGTTGTACAGATATATGATGTCATGTTGTACAGATATATGATGTCATGTTGTACAGATATATGATGTCATGTTGTACATGTGTATTATGCCATGTTGTACAGATATACGATGTCATGTTGTACAGATCTATGATGTCATGTTGTACAGATCTATGATGTCATGTTGTACAGATATATGATGCCATGTTGTACAGATCTATGATGTCATGTTGTACAGATCTATGATGTCATGTTGTACAGATATATGATGTCATGTTGTACAGATATATGATGCCATGTTGTACAGATCTATGATGTCATGTTGTACAGATATACAATGTCATGTTGTACAGATATATGATGTCATGTTGTACAGATATATGATGTCATGTTGTACAGATATATGATGTCATGTTGTACAGATCTATGATTTCATGTTGTACAGATATATGATGTCATGTTGTACATATATATGATGCCATGTTGTACAGATATATGATGTCATGTTGTACAGATCTATGATGTCATGTTGTACAGATATATGATGTCATGTTGTACAGATCTATGATGTCATGTTGTACAGATATATGATGTCATGTTGTACAGATCTATGATGTCATGTTGTACAGATATATGATGTCATGTTGTACATATCTATGATGCCATGTTGTACAGATATATGATGTCATGTTGTACAGATATATGATGCCATGTTGTACAGATATATGATGTCATGTTGTACAGATCTATGATGTCATGTTGTACAGATCTATGATGTCATGTTGTACAGATCTATGATGCCATGTTGTACAGATCTATGATGTCATGTTGTACATATATATGATGTCATGTTGTACAGATCTATGATGCCATGTTGTACAGATATATGATGTCATGTTGTACAGATCTATGATGTCATGTTGTACATATGTATGATGTCATGTTGTACAGATCTATGATGCCATGTTGTACAGATATATGATGTCATGTTGTACAGATATATGATGCCATGTTGTACAGATATATGATGTCATGTTGTACAGATCTATGATGTCATGTTGTACAGATATATGATGTCATGTTGTACAGATATATGATGCCATGTTGTACAGATATATGATGTCATGTTGTACAGATCTATGATGTCATGTTGTACAGATATATGATGTCATGTTGTACAGATATATGATGTCATGTTGTACAGATCTATGATGTCATGTTGTACAGATGTATGATGTCATGTTGTACAGATGTATGATGTCATGTTGTACAGATCTATGATGTCATGTTGTACATATGTATGATGCCATGTTGTACAGATGTATGATGTCATGTTGTACAGATATATGATGTCATGTTGTACAGATATATGATGTCATGTTGTACAGATATATGATGTCATGTTGTACAGATCTATGATGTCATGTTGTACAGATATATGATGTCATGTTGTACAGATCTATGATGTCATGTTGTACAGATCTATGATGTCATGTTGTACAGATATATGATGTCATGTTGTACAGATGTATGATGTCATGTTGTACAGATCTATGATGTCATGTTGTACAGATCTATGATGTCATGTTGTACAGATCTATGATGTCATGTTGTACAGATCTATGATGTCATGTTGTACAGATATATGATGTCATGTTGTACAGATCTATGATGTCATGTTGTACAGATATATGATGTCATGTTGTACAGATCTATGATGTCATGTTGTACAGATCTATGATGTCATGTTGTACAGATATATGATGTCATGTTGTACAGATATATGATGTCATGTTGTACAGATATATGATGTCATGTTGTACAGATCTATGATGTCATGTTGTACAGATATATGATGTCATGTTGTACAGATCTATGATGTCATGTTGTACAGATCTATGATGTCATGTTGTACAGATATATGATGTCATGTTGTACAGATGTATGATGTCATGTTGTACAGATCTATGATGTCATGTTGTACAGATCTATGATGTCATGTTGTACAGATCTATGATGTCATGTTGTACAGATCTATGATGTCATGTTGTACAGATATATGATGTCATGTTGTACAGATCTATGAGGTCGCAGAGAAAGAACAGCATGGCCCCCCGACAGTGCCAGCATACAGATACTTTGAATGGAATAGCAACATTCCAGTCTGTTGGATCGCTGTAAGTTTTTCTAGTGTTTGTGCACCTGAAGTGTTATTAAACTGTTTTAGAGAATGTTATACACCTAGAATGTTGTGACATATGCAGATTGAATGACCACCGTCTGTGCAGTACGAGTTGTCTTGAAACCTGTGTTCGGTCAGTCTTGGTGATACTTGGTCTGTCTTGACATTGTGTCACGAGTTAGTGTGAATGTTACGTCAGCATTTTGTTAGTGAGACCATCCTGTCAGCTGTTTGATATTGTGAACAAGGAGACAGTATCAGTTCACCAGTAGAATAGGTTCATCATGTCAGTGTTATGGCAGCATGGGCAGTGGTTCACAGCGTATCTGTCTAAACGTAATGTTCCAGTTCGTTTTGTGGCAGACTGTTCAATGTGTTATTTCAGTGAGATTCCTTTTTTCATGCAGCTAACGGCACTGTTTCCATAGCAACAGTTGTTTCCATAGCAACAGTTGTAGAGTGTATTTCTACAGTGTATATTAGTAGACTATGTAACCTGAAAGATATTAATTAAAAAAAAAATTCCGTTATAACTTTTTCAGTCCACCGTCCACATTGTGGTCTTCTTCTTCGTGCTGCGGCTCCTCGATGTGCTGAGTACAGGGGGCAGCACTGCTGACGTATTCGGTGTTGGCGCATGGTGGAAAACGAGCAACATTTTGCGAGACGACCTTGAAGAAAGCGTGATTGTAGATGAGGATGAAGACGTGCTGGAAGAGAGGAGGAGGGTCAGAAACTGGGACATGTCTGACAGGGCCAAGGTCGGTCGATGAGACGAGATTCTTCAGTCAGTTTAAACCAATAGAGTTAAAATTCTTTGTTGTTAGATGCATGTTTAGACAGCACCGTCAGCACGGACACCAGGGCTTTATGCAGGACCAAACAGTCACACATGTTTCAGTGGACCCATGGATGTTAGCTGTAAAGCCAGACTTCAAATGTGTCTGATAACCTGAAATGGACTACAAACACACATGTGACACCATTTACATTCACTTTTAAGGCATAACTGACAATATCTATGATTTTGGAAGACCTTTTTTGCTCCTTTTTTTACCCATCCACCCATATTTCTACCCATCCATAACGGTTTTTACCCATCCAAATGATGGGTGGATGGGTCTCTGCATAAAGCTATGATGGTCACTATTTCTGGCATTGCCGTGTTTGTTTTGAATTCCAAAACATTTATGAAATGTCCAAATGTTTGCATATTAAAAATGTGTTAAATGATGTATGATGCATGTAGTGTCTGCATGTGTTCATCTACACACGTGTGTCACACACAGGCCCCTGTTGTGCTCGTGCGCAACCTACGTAAGGAGTTTCCCAGGACGTCCGGCATATGTCAACGTCGCCCGAAGGAGATGAAGGTCGCGGTGTGCAACAACTCGTTCGCCGTGGAGGCCGGGGAAGTATTGGGACTGCTTGGGCCAAACGGGGCCGGGAAGACGACAACCCTGAACATGATGATAGCAGAGGAAGGACTGACACGGGGAGAGGTGGGTGGCTCGAGTTCTTCTTCATGTCACTGGTTGCAGTTTACACACTGCACTCACTAATCCAGGGCCCAGTTTCATGGAGCGTACTTAAGACGTCGTAGCGGGCGATAATGCGTCGTAAGCCAAAAACATCGTCAAGTTACACTAGTTGCATTTCACGAGTCTGCTCCATAGTTGCACTTAGCTGCACCATGTATTTAGTAGGCCATTTGAAATATTTACAGTATGCTCCCGAAGTTGAAATATGTACAGTATGCTCCCGACACGCCCACTTTCAATATAATTATTTGTAATGTTTACACTGGATATCCTTTACATTCATCATAGCTTCCCATTTGCTATACGAACAACAACGGCGGCAGCTAGAAAGAAAAAGGTTGTTCAGACACAGCACAAATACAGGGATTCCCCACCCTGACCTAACTAGGGCAATACTATGTAGATTTAGCTGTGCGAACGTTAAATTGGTCTCATGAAACAGGCCGTAAGCTGCATTGACTATTCGCTGTTAGCTGCGACCAGTAGTAATTGCGCGTAAAGTTATACGGCGTCATGAAACTGGGTTTAATGAGCAGTTAAACCTATGTTAGTATCTTCGATCGTAACCATTCATTTAGTTCACGGTCCATTTCATGCAAGTTTTTACTTGTACTTCAAGTAATTTTTTCTTGAAGTACTTTTACTTTTACTTGAATAGCTTTTTCTAGAATTACTTTTACTCAAGTACAAAATACATGTACTTGTGACAGCTCTGATTTCATGCCACTCCAGATTAAAACAAATAATACCACTGGAATGAATTGTTGGTAAATACTAAACATTCTGACTGATCAGTCCACAGTAGTTGTCTGAATACGCACTAAAATTCCTGCCCAAAAAACTTTGAAATGATGTAAAATAGAAGATTAAAAAATGGTGATGTTGCATATGCAGTTATCAATACAATACATCAAGTAAGGTTTTCTTCCTTAGCTTGGCCACCAAACTGTCATGGCTGCCTGTGGACAGCCCTAAAGAAAAACGTTTAGTTTTAGAAATTCCCTAAGACTGAAAGGTACTCATGTTTCATGTATGTTTCTAAAGTTGCCTGATTGTTGGTAGGTGTACATAGCCGGCTACGATGTTCGCTCCAGTCTGTCTAGTGCATTCGAGAATATTGGATACTGTCCCCAACATGATGCATTGTGGGAAGAGATAACGCTGGAGGAACACCTGCGATGTTACGCAACTCTCCAAGGCTACCCGTCAAAGGAGAGAGCTGCTGTGATTCGCCAGTAAGTTGTGTCATTGGTCTTGTGTCTTGAAACATTACCTCACAAAGCTGTCGTTTGGCAGGTACCATTAACTTATCATAACTCTAAGTCTTTTAGGTCAACAATTTCAATGGGAAAAACTATTTAATCTTTGCATTGGGCATGGTAGTATGACCCAGTTGATAATTCTCTCGGGGTGCCATTTCGACCCTTTTGCACTTATATTCACTCCGGTTTACTCCTGTTGCTCACTTTTATCAACAGAAATGTTGACAAGTGTTTCTGGTCTATGCTGAATATGTCTAAACTGACTATTAGGTTTTGAAATATTATGCTATGTAGGCATATACAGTTACCTGTTTTACGTTTAAACCTTATAATGATGTTGATGATAAAATTTATTGTTAGCTTGTTCAAATGCCTAAGTTATATGTAGCAAGGATAAGTACTGTTCACTAATAT